>OU900103.1:642094-981406 GCA_918026865.1 Phyllotreta striolata
GGGACGGCACTGGACAACAAATCAGAGTTACCTACTAACAATTTTTCTGTTCAATTTCCAAAATTTTATAATCACCCGGTATAACAAGTGATTAAAATTCATAATTAAATCCATAGGTAGGTACGAGTACTTTTTGAGCGTTTTGTACTTACACAATCAAGAGTGGGTGTACTAATTAAAATTTTCGACATAACTTGTTTACGAATTAATTACATCAACGGGAGCGTTAAACTTTCTTTATGCCGTTCCGCCTGCACGGATGGTTCTTCGCTTTTTCATTTACAACAACCCCGTTAAGGTTGAAAGTTATTAATTCTCTGGAGAGCGTTTTATTTAGCATTTTTATTTAATCTGAACGTAGTTTTATTATCATAAAAGGATCCTCATTTTTCCGAATTAAATCCTTCATCTCTAGAGGAAGGGAAATGATCAATTCTATGAGAGTAGTGCCGAGATACAACCAGTGCCGGCACTAAATAATTTTCACAAATTGTGTTGAATAATAGTAAGTGGGAATTAATAGAAAAAAAAAATAATAATTAGAAAATTTGTAAAAAATATATTGATTTTATAGCAAAAAAGAAAGTTAAAAATATTAAAATCTTGATGATTATTTAATTGAAATAAATGCGTACGCTCCTGTTGAACGTGGCGAAACTCCAACGGAGTTTTGTTGGTCGGAACGCTTCGTTAATCTAACGCATCCTTGGAGAATACAATAAAAAATAATCTGGACAGAACTCCCTCCCGAAGCTGCAATTTAACCACCAAGAAAATCATTGTAACGTTTCGCTTTTTAGCATTACAGCCACCTCCGTTTTACCTCGGCGTCGGGGCAAATTAAAAATTAATTTTATCTTGGTTACAAGTTTAATTAAATTAAAATATGAACGACTCTCGCAGCGGGTGTCAAATTTAAACTTTCGACTCTTTTAAGATTACCTCCGACCCCGGCGACACAAAAAATTATAATTAAAAATCTCCTTCGGGGATTTAATTGCGGAATGTAATGAGGATCTCCCTGAAAATCGGCCAACTAAACTTACTTTACAATCTTTACATCATCTCCTCCCGTTCCTGGTATAAAAACTTAATTATACCAGCTTATTAGCATTACAATTTAGTTAAATTCTTGGTGTATATTTACAATATTCTTCTATCTTAATAGTTAATTTTAATCCACATTCTTCAATCATTATTGAATCATATAAATAACTCATATTAAGTGGTCCATTAAGACATTTGCCTCTATTTTTTTGTTATAATATTATACAAAATCTCTCAAATATTAACCACATTCGATATTGATTTGGCTCAACATGCAGACTGTTTTATGAAGCTAATGATGTCATATGAATACGACAAAGCTCAAACATTACTGCAATGTGAATGTGACTGTGTATTTTAACGGGTGTTTATAATACACTAATCCTTCGGAAATAGACACATTCATCGATTCACGTTTCCCTACAAACCGTTATTTGATCAAATTAAACGGAAAATATCGCTTGTCAGGATATCCACAGCGTCGGCACAGCCGATTTAGATTTTATAAGTAAAATTTTTTTGCTAATATACATTGTATGGCATTATTACATTAAATTGTAGTTAAATCAACAATTTCTTTTTTAATAGAAATTAAAGATACGAAGTATTTACCTGCATAATTTTTAGTTAATTTAAAATAGGTTATAATTTTAATGAATCGAATATTTTTCCTATATACTTCGATATTTTATTTTAGCAGAAAAATAAGCGAGAACTCCACTGGCAATTCCCATTTATTGCTCCCGACTACACTTCGGGTGCTCTTTTAATTAATCAATAGGTTTGTTTTTTCCGGTTATATTTCATAATCAACGCATCGAAACACAAAAAACTCTTTTGGAAGTATAAACAGCCCGACCGTTTTTGCATGAAACAGCACCGCATTAAAAAAGTTCTTCAGCGACATGATCAAATATTTTTTCATCGCTTGCTTAGGGAAGGAGCGCCATTTTTGTGCGTAATTTTTAATATTGGTTTGTTTCTGAAACTCGGTTTACACTTAACCCATCCATTAATTAGCATCATCTTGCTTTAAGTCGAGTTCAGAGTTGAAACTGTTGTTAATTTCCAAATTCGATTGGCTAACTCTTGACATGTTTCCAAATTTAACTCTGATCACCAAATTTATTATCATTTTATCCACCAAAAAATGTAACCAAAGCTCCCATACTTGATTGATCATTAAACTTCAATAATAGCTCCAAGATTTTTATATACAAATAAATAGCTTCGTGTTAAGCAATACTTTCGTCCATCGAAGCATCCCACTTTAGTCCTCATGTTTTCATTAATTCGTAACATATCGTAGGAGCACGCGTTGCCGCCGAATTACTCACGGTCGTGGGGCCAGAAGGGGGGACGCACGCACACTCGGGTCCAGCCCGTTCTAACCCCGCTCTACATACTTAAACTTAATCGGATTTATTATTCGGATGCGATCCGATATATTGCGGATGCGGATGCGGCAACGGGCAGGGGTCCCGGCGCGACACTAATCGCCTGGATGACAGTTCCCGATACGCTCGACTTACCCGTAACCAAATATTTAACATATTTGTATTAGATTTATAATTGAAAAATTAACATAAATCTTACACTGGGAAATTGGTATTTTACCGTTACGTTGTCGAATATCATTTAACATTATTATACAAACACCCTAAAAAAGCTATCATTAAATAATATTTTCAAGAGAATAAAGTTGCGCATGTTAATTACATCTACAGCTATCCCTATCGGTCTGTAAGCGATCAAATTGTAGAATTTTTATACACTCACTTTAACAGATGATACAATAACGAGATAGTGTTGTAATAGGTACCTACATATTTAGATTAGATTTATAATTGAAAAATTAATATTACTCTAATTATTATTTTAACATTAAATTATTAAACATTACCAATTATACAAACACTTTAAATCAACGAATAATTTTTTGAGTGGAAATAAAGTTGCGCATGTTACGTCTACAGCTATCAATATTAGTCTGTAAGCGATGAAAATATAGAATGAGAGCGTCACTCACCTTAACTTGTGATTCAGTCATTCCTAAGGCATACGCTAGTTTTGCTCGTTCGGGTCCAGCCAAATACTTGGTTTGTTCGAAGGTTTTTTCCAGCGCGAAAATCTGCTGGCCGGAAAATGTAGGCCTCGTGTGCTTTTTCTTCGCGTCCTTGTCACCACCCATTCCGCCCATATTACTCTGATTCACTGGAAGAAATCGTCGAATTATTTTTAATTGATCGAACATTGCAGGCGGACCAGCGGACTGGTCTATTGATGTATCGAATATCGAATTCGTTAAATGTTTGATGACGGGAAAACCGTTCCTTTAATCCGTTTGGCAATAAAACAATCCGTATGGTAATGGTGGACAATTTATTTTACATCATACGACGAGCCAACGTGGACTTTATATCCCTTTTGGATCATTATTTTTATTGGGCGATACAATAAAGCCATCAAAATGCTTGGGATACGGGACAGCAATATAAATTCTATCTATTCAAACGTTAAGGAAAAATTATGGTTGTATAACAGCCTAATTATAACATGTTATAGCTTGTTTGTATGCCGTATAGTACCTAGGTATGAGAATATTAATTATACCTTTACTACTTAACTAATTTAATGTTTGTAGATATTATTGGTTTGTGCCAGTATAATTTGAAAGATGTATGTAGATGCATATCTTGTGTTTTTTAGTTTTATCTCTTTCAATCTAATAAAAAACCGCGAAAAATATATTTTTATTGCCTATATGTTTACTTTAGTTATCTGACAGTTTTTGGAAAACAGCCAAAAAATGAATTGATGATTATGGGAAAGTTTCAGTATCCACAAAAATATGAACGATACGTATTCTCTCCAGCGTTTCAAGATTTACGAGATTTGTTTCATACAACTATTTTATATTTACTATAGACATTTATCACTACAATATAGATAACAATAATAATAATAAGGTCCTGCAGCTATAATAATTAATAAGTTAAGGGATCGTTTTATTTGATGGTATTTGCAAAATGCCGGATAAAATGATGAAATTAAAAGCACCCTTATACAAGAAGCGCGCCCGAAACTTCCTCGTTGATATAACGCGTCATCTGTATATTAAAAGAACACGATATTGTTATGATTATGTTTCGAGATAACTGAGGGCATTGCCAACGGTTACCCCTGCAAACTTACACAGCAAAAATTGAACATAACATTACGGAAAATCGGCTGCAGGGGGATGTTTTTCCGATGAAATGAAAATCTGATTTTATTACGACTTATACGCATAAAATTTCGTATATGCGATTCGTATAACACAAACCGACATGGCGCAGTTGGCAGGATAAAAGCGCGTCTTTTGGCTAACTAAAGTTATTCCTGTAATGCATAAACACGTTTTTGCACGGACCACCTCGGGTTGTTTTTAACAGAATATTTCGATGTAAATGCGATGTAACAAAGTGACTTGCATTCAATGCGACGAGCTTCGTCCCTTCCTTATTCCATTTTTATGAATTCTAAAACGGACGTGACTTATTTCTTAATACCGGCATCGAAAAGGATCACGAAATTATCGAATAAAAGTTTGTTGCAGTGAAATTTTCATCAGTTGTTTACCGATACAAATCCACCGTTTCTTCCACGCACTCTTCATTAAATATATGACCAAATCCAATCAAACAAGAATTCGTTTTGGTTGAAACAAAATATATACGTTATACGGAAGAGAGATTAATAGTGTCACCAAATTAGCTGTCATTCTCAATGAGTGGGTTTAAAATCGACTTTTTTCTTCGTATGTTGACAATTAAAAGAGCGCATTAAAGTTCAAAAAAGGTGAAGCTTAAAATTCTTTTAAATCCCGATGTGACAGAAAGAAGGGCGTCAAAATGGACCGTCATCCGTTGGTCCGAGATATTATTAAAACTAACAATTGCCACATGCAGGGATGGCTTCGCCAATTTCAACTACTAGATTAATTTATTCAGCTATTATTTACGAGATGTAAGTTTACCAAACGATTCAAGTTATTTCTATAATATAACATTATTATAAGTATTATTATAAGTATAAAATTAAAAGAGAATTTAACGATTTTTATGTTTGAATTCGAAAAATCCGGTCCTGGCTGGCGAACCGTTCCCGACGTGTCTCAGTGGCTACGAAGGCCTTGTAACATGTGCTGAGAGAGTGAGATAAAGAGATTTCTGTCAGAAAATGATTTTCCTCATTCCGTTTTCAGAGAGAGTAAATTTGGTATTCAGGAGGCATTTCCTTCTTCTTTGTGTTTCCCATTGGTTAACTATTGAACTCGTTTTACAAGCTGCCTCCAGTGGTGGATCCGGTTCAACGTTGAATTATTATCGTTAATGAATTAAAACATTTACCTAATTATTATATCAAATGAACTCTGAACTTATCTGCTAAACATGCAATTATATTTTTACCGAGCCCTTAGAGGTATACTGAAATATGTGTGAGATACGTCATTCTTTTATGCATTTTTCGTCTATTTAACAAACTCAGTGCTCGTATTGTTGTTGTGTTGTCAGTATTTTTGGGGTAAATGACCAGCTTTACTAGAATATTATAATTCTTGCGGGATAATGCAGTTGTATTTGCCGATATAATTTTAGTAAAACGAGCTAATTTTGAGACGCTAATAAATTTGAAACAAGTGTAGTCATTAATTAGAGTGTAATCCTACACCCCATCAGCAGTTTATGTATTAAACCCCCCGTTCGAAACTCGGTACGTTCGTATACACCTAACTTGCATATCTTTTAATTGAATCCATAAAATCGTCCTCCCTGCCGTATTTTATGCTCTTTCCTAATTTCAGTTTCACATTTTCAATCTACCACCAATAAATCACACCATAAAAATAATAAAAGTTATGGTTATAATCCTCATAATTTCGGGATATTAAATTGATAAGAATAACTATTTTGATTAAACGCTCATGAATAATGTATTAAGTTTGAACCACAACAACAACAAAAAAAAAGATTTATATGTCTATCGCTAAATTGAATTAGTCGAGTTTAATGGCTAATTTGCATATTAGAAAATTCTGCCCATTATGCGTATAGGTGTAACTAGATGAAATATGAATTAATTATCTACCTATCAATCCATAAAATTGAATATTGACCATAAACTAAAAGTGCCACAATTAATAAACGTTTTTCAAAAATGTCTATCATCTATATACAAAAATAATCCTCCTGAGGATGGAAGTGTTGGAATGAGTAAATCGACCTTATAACAAGTAGCAATTCGTTATGTATCTATAAATCATCTTATTAGCTTCACCATACCAAGAAAATATACGATCCATTAGCGAGATACATGGAGGGGTCGAAGCTTAAGTGGTTGGACCGAATTCAGGCAGTAAAAGCAGTAAAATTGGGCAACAATAACATGACATACTGTTAAATGTAGCTGCTATGAACTAGGAATTTACTAACGGTCCTCAATTAGAGCAGCGAGGCCGTCATGTCTTCCCTGTTGCCATAAACCCTCGGGTTACTATCGCTTCTCAAAGTGTTTATTATAGACATAAAGGTACAGAGTGCTCTTAATTCGTTTACGTTCGCGGACAAATTATTTCATTGTCTCATCGATACCATCCGCCTTGTATACAGTTGTCGTTTTAACGATATGTACATTGTTTCTTTTTCTTTCAAATCTCATATCGAGTATAGGGTGCGAATGCGTAATTCTCCCTTCGTCCCGAAACGCAAGACTTTCCTGAAAAATGCAAAAGAGGTGACGAGATAAAAAGCGCGAGTATCCAAGTCGGGCCGTTATCGTCTCAATTCATCTTTCTGTATCTCGAAGTTGTTCGTGCGTGTCGTGTTCTCGTGTTCTACAAGCATCACCATTGTAGCAGCGTTCCTGCGGTTTTCGGAGGCGGTTACCTAGCAACGCTCGGCGACGAAGGGTAGACGCCGCCGCCGACCGCCCCGCGGTCCCGAGGAGAGCAAGCTGTTTTAAGCAAGACACCCTGTTAGAATAATTATATCTCCAGATAACGGGATCATGGAGATTATCCACTTTCGTATCGCACCGTTTTATCTGTCTGAATGCCGGCTCACATACTCCAACGAGCCTTTCTCCTATCTGCCGTACTTGGATATTCTAATAATTATTATTCGCAATATGTTTCGAGTTTTGTTACAAATTAGTCAAATTTTAATATTCTTATGGCTATTAGTATGCTTCTTCACCACTGCTTCATATTTGGTCAAAAGTCGAGCTCGATAAATAATATCATTTGGCGATATATGTTCCTTCGTCATACATTAGTTAAAGAACATCCCTTTTGCGACAAAATTTTTTTTATCAAAAATCAATAGCTATATTCATTTTTCTTTGATGTCCAGCTGAAATTAGACGTAAAAACGTTATCTACAGTAATTTAGCCAACTTTCATAGGTCAGTGATGAATGTGACGAAACGTTTCATTAGTTTTTATGTCGCTTTTAGGGAATAGAAATATAATAACCGTTATTGGAGGGGAAATTCAAACTTATTAAATTGACTGAATGCATATTCTATCGGGAGTTAAATGGTGCGTGGATAATTGAACGACCTATTTTAATATACGTCGCCTTAATTAAATTTTAACATTTCACATCCATTCGAAAAATAACAATAGGTCTCTCTATATCTCTAGAGGACGCGCGAATACATCGATATCGCAAATTACTTACGGGGTTAATTTGTTTATTTAAAATGCCGAAAAAAAATGATTCGTTACAATTCACAAGCCACTGATGTTACTTTAAAAAAAAATGTTGGATGAATTATTACTCTATAAATCTGAAAATAAATTTTTAATGATTATTACGGTCCGAGAAGGTAGAGGTATATTTAAGGAACGTCGCAATAAAAATCGCGAAAGCATCGCAAGCGAATTCGTGTTTAGATCGACATACACATTACATTGATGTTTACATTAAGAGGACATAAATCAACTAACGCTGAAATATTCGATCCTAAAAGTTATTTTATATTTACGACGAACCTCACGGGTATTTACCAACAATATTCAGAGTCAATGCTCTATTCAACACAATCGCACACAACCAGGAAAGTCTTGTAGTTCTTAGGACTCAAAAGATTCCGATACAATTTTTGCGACACACAAATTAGGCAAATTTACCACCACTGGAAATAAAATAATTTTCTTTCGTGTTTTGTCGATAGTAGAATGTAATAAAAGTATGTCTGAAGCGACGCTGGGGAGAGTCGATACTTTTATATCTGTAAGATTCCACAGTGAACAGACCAGATGTCTATATAATAATCTATATATGCTGACAATGCTGGATGGAGCATAAGATGGGCCCCGCGGGATACATAAGCTCTGGGCGAATTCAATAATACAACGTCTTTCGAAGCGAAGGAGATGGAGGAATCGAAATGGGATGTTCGTGCAACAAGCCTGACCGGATATGATGTTCCCCGTGTTCTGTTAGAGCGAGAATAGTGAACACATCCTTCTAAATCATATAAATCGATGGAGATTCCCGCTTCCGGTCGCTGTTATTGTATATTAGAAAGTTTTTTATTGCTTTAACCGAATATTGATGAAACGGCGAAAAAGGCTTCCTACTGGAATTGCTCTTTGAAAAACTCGCTCATGCCCTATTGATGGTATTACAAACTTTTCTTCTATTTTAATCAAATCTTAGTAAACATTACAGCTATTTATTATACCTACAGGATTATATTTATACGTATAATATTAGGGATTTTAAAATAAACCGCCCTGTTCTTTTTTTAATTCCAACGCTGCAGGATATTTAGAAAACGATTTTCTACGACTGAAAATGCTAATTCAAACAACACAAACTGTATTCCTACTTCTATTTATTTTCGTTTGGCGAAACACTTTGATCGCGAAGCGGAAAAACGATTATCCCAAACTACACAAGAGGGAGGATTTTTATTATCGTTCGAATAATCATAACAAACGGTTTCCGAATCTTTGGAAAATTGATACTTTTAAAACAATATAATAATATACAATGTAGACAAAATCGATTTGTTTAAGTGTATTATAGGAAGTGAAGAATTTTAAAATGTAAGGAAAAGTTGACTATACCGCTAATAGTGTAATTACTTTATAGATATATTCCAAAATAACATCAATTCTCATATTATTTAAATTGAATCAAAATTTTCTCAATTATTTCTACCATTGATAAGGACGGCTTTTCCCTTTCATTTTTCATGCTTCCACTCGAATATACGTGTACACAACACGCCAACACCATTACAGGATCCAAAAAGAATTATTGGATATTTCCATATGCGAATAAAGCTCGCAAGGGCTCGATCTCTTTTCTATTCTTTTTTTTTTGCTAGACGTCTGCATCGGAAATTAGAGGCGTAATATATGAGGCTATTCGAAAACAAGGTTTGATTCGCACGACAGCTATCAGATCTCGGTAATTAATGTCTCAGGCATGTTTGATTTGCCAAGTTAATATCGCTACTGCCAGATGGCGCCAAACAAATAACACATACGTCACCGGTCATTACATATCCGGAGCTCAAAAGCCGCTCGCTGATTGGCCGGAACCAGCGGCGCGGCTTCGGGAAATCCCCGAATTTTCTTTTGTATTTCCATTTACCTAATTTAAATTAGTTATTCTAATACGGACCTTCGAACTTGCGCCATGTATTTCTTGTTAGATGCGGGTAGAAGTGATTTAGTGCGTTACTTAAATTAGCCCTTCGAGCTGTGATTGATCGTTTAATGAATTGTGCAAGCCGATTTATTCGATTGTCGATGCGGGAAATGAGTCTGGACGCCGCTGGGCGAATGAGAGGTTTTCGCTTTAAGTCCGGCGCCCGCAATCATCTGTACGATATATGATGTAATAATGTTGCAAACATATGTGCCTCTTTGTGCGATAAGGGAATTAGTATTGATATCTTCTAATCAACTGGCTAATGAAGAAAAGCATATGTTACCTTTGTATCCGTAACGAATAATCACTATTTTATAAACAGCGATAACAATAATAATAGGTATGTAATAATTAAATTGATATTTCGGTAAATAACATGCTTACTTACGTGTAGTATTGTTAAGAAGGAAATCTAGTATCTGTTTAAAATAAATAATTGTAAAATTAATTGATTCATCAGATTTATTTCAACCTGATATTTTCTATAGGGGGTTAAAGTGTAATTTATCATCTTGTATGCCCATATTGTGCGAACATTAATACATCAGTACTATTTCATTAATTGGCATTCACTTTAAATGCCTATTACAGAAATATTGACAGATATCTTTGTACCTACATATATGACTCATAGTTTTTGTGAAAGCTTGAGTTGCTGAAATGTGCTTAGCAATTGGTACTTACAAGTGTTTGAGAATTTTATTTTTTGTAAGCATGCAATACCAATGGAAAAAAAGTAAAAGTAAACAATATTTGTTATGAATATATACATATGTAGGTGAAATTGAGAATAATAAAAACGAGTAACACAATTCCCTAATTTCAAAGGCCCTAAATTGGTATCGTGAGACATACCATGTTTATTTCACCATAAAGTTTCGCGGGAATTGTAAACAGTATTCGAAAATTAAATTTAGTACCATGCGAGTTTTTTTCTTTGTTTCTTATGCACCTTACAGTGAAATAAAGAGCGTATCTGTTTATTAACAATGAAACCATCAAAAACCAATAAAGAAGTAACCAGATATTGTCCTGTTTTTTTTTAATGTTTTTAGTAGTTTCTGATGGTTGTCGTATTCACCTTTGGATTTGGTTTCGACAATCGCAGCATTAAAATGTAGACATAACATTCTGTGAGTATAACAACTCACTCCGGCTTGGTGTAAATAAGACGAATCGAAGAATCGAGAAAGGTCATTTTTTATGGGCTATAGTTATGCATAAATCTAATTGGGAAAACAAGAAACACAAACAAATCACTCTCTGCAAATGCTGAAGCATTATATTTATCACCTCAAGGTGTACATGTATTCGGATTGGAGCCAAATTGATAATTTATTCAGCTGCAAGTTTAATAAAAATACTATCATCAATGCAGTGGTATGCGCCAATATTATATTATTTATACACAAATGATTGATCCTTATATAGAATTACGACTGCCACATGTAGGTAATTATCTAGGTGTTAATCTGAACATATGTCAGTTCGACAGTATCATATTTAATTTCATGAAAACAGCTACATTTATTAGAAAAAAGATATAATATTTTGATAACATACAACAAATTTACACCATTTATTTATTGTATGAACATAATAATTAATATTACTTTTATCATTGTTAATAGGAAACAGATTTCTATAACTGATAACCGAATTTTACTTATCCTTCCTCTTTGTATTAATTAATAAAATAAAACGTAAACGATATCAATCACAGTAAAGCATGTACGAGAAAAAAGAATAACGATCGATCGAGCTGGAATTGAAATCGAAACATCAGGTGTCAACGCAATGATTATTATCGAGACTTAGATAAACCTATTAAGTCAACCTTCGTACTGTTTGTACGATGTGAGAGAATAAACAGCCAGAATCAACAATTTGCTCTTGCGGAGTGTTATGGGAAACGTGCAGATATTACTGTTTACGATACGAATTATGGTCATATAGGTAAACCCTAGGAGGACGTTAAATGATCAACATGCTAGTCACCATCTCTCATATTATACGGCACGTATTATTATTAATTAGAATTATTAACGTATTAGCACATCATTTGAAGAATCAACCGACAAAAGTGCTTTGTACATCATACGTATTATCATCAGATGAAGAGTATAAACAAATACGAGAGTTTCAGTGTATAGAAACTTTGTTTAAAAATACTGATGGATAAGTAGATATTGTGTATACTTTTATTATCTACCTATACAAATCTAGATTAACCATTACTTTATTAGACACTATGAAATAATAGCAATGAAAACTTAACTAGACATTTTTATGCTTTAATACTGATTTAATATCAAACAACATATTGTTTCACAGTTAACGTCTTTTTTTAACATCCAACAATGAAATTAAAATTAAATTCTTAACAGAAAACAATTATTTTCCTACAGTTATCACCAATTTTAATTAAAGCAATCTTATTTTCATTATATACTTAAGGAATTTGCACCTCTTGAAATTTTTATTGGTCAATTTTATTGTGCAGGTGTAAAATTATAATTAAATAAAAAACGAAATTCGAAAAGCCGAGTGATTAAAATTTGTATGCATATAGGCAACGTCTATGAAATTTGGGCCACTATAGTATCTTATTTATAAACGTAATATTAGAATTAATGGAGAACATTGTATCTAAATTAGTAATAAATCATAAACCCTGATTTTCACTCAAATATATTTTGAACTAAAATAAATTGCAAATTGTTGATAGCATAATATTTGTCCACCCTGTGATTGTCCCAACATTTTAATACATGCATGCTTATAATTATTAAACAATGCTTGCAATCGTACTTGATATTGAAAATATGTTTAATATTTTGTGTAAGGATTTAAAAAAATCTCTCTTATGAAACGTAAATTTTATGTTGCGCATGAACAGAATGTTTTAAACATGCGCTACTTGAGTAGAACTAAGTATGAAATAAACTAATATAATAACGTATTAATGTATGTGTATTATGTCAAATTTATATCTCAATATTTTGAATAAATACGTTATAAAAATTGTGTTAAGCATATAGGGTGTTAACATACGAAAGTGTCTCAAACTTCGAGAGATGATAGTATACCCTGTAAATATGTAGAAGAGAGTTAAACAGGTATAGGCAAAATTCATTATAATATAAATATAAAATATGTATTAAGGGCTGATAATGAAAAGAAAAAGTATATATGAGAAATAAGTAAAAATTAAGTAGGTACCTACTAATTTTCTGTAGGTATCTCATCCATAATTTAAATATATTTTTTACCTATTGGGTATATTTAATCATCTAGAAGTTTACCGAAATAATAGTTTTGTTTGGCTTACACACTAATTTAAGAATCTTTCATTCTTCTAATTTATGGTAGTTTTTTTACGGCGGGGCACACTGTAGATATGTATCTCATAGATATAAATTTAGATGCATAAAATATAATGTAGAAATTTGAATGAAAATATGGTATATATGTGCATATACTTACTGGTAGAAAGCCTTTCCCTCCAACTAATGGGATTGAGTCCCTGTATGCCGGGCCAGTAAAGTCCGCTGGCGCCCCTTCCGAGCTCGACGGTGGGCTTGCTGACCGAATTGGCGGCGTGATGATGGAAAAAGGCAGCGGCGGCAATGTTGAAACCCCTCAATCCGGAATTCGAAGCACTTTGAGCGCTGTTTGACGCCATACCAAGAGTATTTTGCGCGAAACCGAGATTATGCGAAAAGTGCAAAGCACCGGTCGTAATCTGGCTAGGCCTGGACAGGATGTGATCAATCCCGTGCGGATTGGCCCCCTGCGAGCTGTTGCTGTTGCTCGTCGCCCCCAAAGGGCTGCGGGACGTCAAGCCGGATCGTTCTACGTGCAAACTTGTACGTTCTAGCAAGACGTCCGCGTCGCTCTTATCTTGGACGTGGAGGTGCTCCGAATTGAGGTGAGTCTGGTGGTGGTGCTTCATCTCGGTCATGGAGTGCAGGGCGGCCAGCGGAGCGGCCAGCATATTTCTGTGTTCGAGATTCAAAAAGCCGAGGTTCTGGTGCGTGGCGAATTCCAGCATTTTAGAGACCGGCGGCGGCGGTGTGACGGATACCTCGGACCGGTCGCTGGACGCGTCGCTGTGATGTTGCGTCATGGCCACTGGAGACGCCGTGGTTGCGGTACTGAAGACGCGAACGAGCCGCGTCGACGGAGGTAACTCAAGGGCGATACACGCGCGGCCCTCACATTCACTTTGTCAACGAATCGGTGTCGTCTCTGTTGGGTGCAGGCCACTGTGGACATCGACGATGAACTGGACCTGGACCACCGAGCCGCAGTCGAGTCGAGTCGAGTTGAAGGGAGCGCGTTCGGATGGGATGTGAGGTGAATTCGGTGGGCGGCGGCCAGGAGGAGGTAGGTGATACCTAGTGGGGGATGTCTATAAACTGAACTACATGTTAAATATGTGCTACTGGTGAGCTCATTACGGGGGGCTCTATGGCAGTTAGCGATTCGGTGCGTGTCGCCCGGCTGCGTGGTTGCTCTCTGCTCTATTTTTGAAAGAGATTAATGCTTTTTTCATTGGCGAGGAGGTGGCACGTTTCTATTGAAAGTCGACTGCCATTGGCGGCAGTCTCGTTTATTGGCAACGCCCTTCGACGACGCCCTATCCCCCCAGATGTGTACGTATTATCGCGATATACATAGAACTCAATCTGTAAGAAGGTATTTTACTAACATAAACATGTTGTCGATGAAAGAAACCTTCGAATGGTTAAAACTGCTTTACCTTAACTTTAACTTTGTTTCTCTCGTCATTTCTATTGCCCTTTATCGATAAAACATCATTAATATTCTATTTTTTATTTTTACAAATATAATTCAATACTTATTTTTTACAATATCTATCGATTTTTTTATATACGACGTCAATTTCATTGATTTCCTCATTTCTTTGTTAATTATGATACTTCCTATTTAAAGATATACGTACTTAAATTTGTAAATACAACATTTTTATTACTTAAATCGACAGTTTAAATTATTTTTTCTATATAACCCATGCAAATTTTTTATTCTTACAATCTTGCTATTCTATGAGCAATTAAATATATTTAAAACACTCTGCAGAATTTTATACGAAACAATAGCAATTGTACTTATTTACAAATATCTATTAAAAAATCAACGAGTTATTGATAGAAGTATGCCGAAGGAATCGATGCTCACATAAGGCAATACTTCGTTCGTTTTTAGATTATACATATTTATCGTTCCTCTGCACACTGATAAAAAAATCATACTTTTTTTCCGATCTTGGTTCGAATCTCCAAGCGCCAATCTCGAAGCGCCAAAATATTATTTTAGTTTTTAAATTATTACATTCTATTTACAAATTCAATAGAATATTCTATACGATGTTCTCACAAAAAAGTAACAAATAATCGATTTTTAAATTTGGCTTTAGTTCGAACTTGCGAGACAAACGAGAGAAAGGGCTAAAACATCAGGACACTTTAGGTGTGTTTAACAACGTTTTAATTACAAACAATATTTTTCTATAAGCATGGACGTTTTGTAACAAAAAAGCAACACTTAAAATCGAACATCTAAAGAGCCTCACTCGATTCGCTTGAGCTTGAGCGGTCGTCGACGATAAAATCCTTGATCGCCATTTGGACCAATATATTTTTTCCTTTGAAAAATCGACGTGATATACCGCAATCAGATACAAATCGAGGTTTATAGTCGGAAAGGTGAAATCTATTGTCGCATTTTTTAACTGAAAACTCGCCGTATAGATCTCCTATAGTGAGATTTTGACATTTACATAGAATGCACTTTAAGGATTTTTATCTAATTTAAAAATAATGTATATAGAAGAGTAAATATATATTTTGATACCTATTATAAATATAGGTACGTTTTTTAACATAAGCAATTTTTTATACAGAGTGGACAATATAAAATTGCTCTGGAATATTTAATTATACAGCTAGAGTAGGGTAGGGTAGGCTAGGGTACAAATTTATAACAAGTAGCCACCTTAATTTTCATCACAGAATCGTGCACATCTTAAATTTTTTCGGTGTTGTGTTTAGATGCACCCTGTAGGTATATGGGTAGGTGCAAATGAACAAAGATAAAAACAAAAATAACAGTGATTAGAGTGAAAAGTTACAATCCCACAATATCACTTTTTTTTTCTTTTATAGACTAATGGATGTTGATGCCTTGGTTGCACCCATAGATCAAAATATCAATTAACATATGTTGGAGCTTTTCAACTAAATATCTATACTAATTTGTAAAAAAAGATGAAAGATCAATGATAAATGTATGGTCGTATTTTTTAAATTTAAATAAGTATTTTATTCGAAATTAATTTTTATTCCCAATTTTTTAATAAAACTCTCACTTCGTATAGGTAATTACTCTTCCGACGACCCGTTTTTGTTCGGTCCAAATGACGGTATTTGATGAGATCCGGGTTAAAAAAACTGGGAGATGATGTTAAAACGGAGGAAGGCGTTAATAGCGTCCTCTAGACTCCCAAGATAGGACTACTCTGCATATCATTAATCTTAATTAAAGTTGGATTTAGTTATCGTCTCTATTTTAAGGATATTTTCGGTCGAATATGCACTTATACGGAGAGATCTAGTTTAAATTACTCCTTTAAATATACAATAATTTACGCCCATTAATTTTCTACTTATTCTTCTACTCTATATTAATCTTCTACACCTATAGCATCAATGTACTAAAATTTTCGTCAAATTGATGACAGATAATAAGTTATTGTTAAATTGAAAACAAGACAAATTTACGATCGTGGCCGGCAATAAGGTAGGAGGGTTAATTTCCGTTTTCGGTAGATAGAAAATAGACTAGACGTGTTGAAAGTTCTTAAACGAATGGCCACTTAGAAACTCGACCACAAACAGTGGTGCCAATGAGAAATAGATGCTCGTATATTACTTACGCTGCGTTTAGTCGTTTAGTTTAGCTTCTCTCTGTTGGGACCAGAAAACTCTCGACTAAATGTTTAAGTGGAACCGTATAATATACGAGGCGGTTGCACCAAGAAAGTGGCCATTTTCATTTTCCTGCAACCCAAACGGATATAAATTTTGATTAGGCCAAATTCGAATAACAACTTAAATTTTAAAACGACGCGTTTGTTTGTTTTCGCAAGGACCCGTAATAATTTAGTTGTATGTCGGAATTTTTTTTCTTCTAATACAAAATATTGAATTTTTATGTCCGAATGTTGGGAACAGATGGATGTTAATATTTTGAGATTTAATCTAAATACATATGTGGTCTACAAATAGATGGATTCGAGTATATTGGGGAGGATTTACGACAGTGGCAGCCGCGTCATAGCTACCTGAACGAACGCTCCCCACGTTCAATGTCTCTATATCGAACCACTTTAGCAAATTTATTATTATCAGAAATCATGGAAAGATTTTATTTTTCCAGAAGTTTATGTCATATTTTCATTTTATTACTCGCGCTGTTAGAGTTGTAGAAGGAACTTTCATATAAAAGGGGACGGGAAATGCTAATTTTAGTATTATTGGTGTTATTTCGGTTTTTATTAGTCAGAAATGTTTGTTGCCAACACTTATTAACAACCAAGAATTATTTCGCTGACATTTAGAGTCACGTCACGGCTCGATTAATGATTCTGGTTAATTGAGCATCATGTGCCCAAAATTCACTTCTAACTTTTAATCACTAAAATTAATATTTCTAGATGTAAAGATAAATTAGTAAAAAACCAATACAGGTATATTTTTATTATATGTACCTAATGCAGGGTAAATTAAAACACAATCTGCATTCTGTTTATTTTTAATAATTTCTTAATTTTTTAACCTTTCTAGTACATTTCTTGATTATGAAATCTCCCATAATTTCTCAAATATACTGTAATGCTGATTGATGCTTTGAGGAACAAGAATTAGTAGCCTTAGAAAACATTTTTATAAGCAAACCGCAAATATCTTTTCAATAATCTGTGAGCCCTTGTAATGATGGCAAAACAACACCCTGTACATGATTAAAGTCGATTCAGATTTTCTATTCATCGAAGAAAAACTTTTCGCAATGAACGATAAACGGCAGAAATCGCAGCCAACTCAGAAGTGCCGATATTAATTCCATCTACTGACAAACTTGCAAAATATGTAATGCACTTGACGTAGGAGCTACTAAAGCCGGGGATTGAAAAATCAAATTACATAAATGAAAACACATTGCGAACTTTTTAATTTACGGCCGCCGATGCTGCGGACCAACGGTGTTGATGGCCTTTTTCGTAGCTGCGTATCAGCCCTCGGTGCACTTGAGCGAACAACCTCCGTGTCGGCTTACGAATTTGTCGTCTTCTGCGTTATTCGAATGAAAGAGTTTCTGTACCCTACTAAAAATTAACGGTAACTGCCGAAGAAAGCAAATTGAAAACCTTCAATAATAAAGGTACGTTTTCAATCGACATTTATTGCACCAATTTCTAGCCTCAGTAATTTAGACATTTAGGCCGGTACATGAACGTAAAGACAAACATTTTTTTACACATTATACTTACACGAGTCTCTCCACTTTAATAAATCCAATAAAATAATAACATACAGGAATATTATACCATGTACACGCGATAGAAATAAAGTCAAGAATTGCCAGATTGGCGCATGTTGCGTCTTTAGCAATTTTTGCCGAACTGTAAGTTAAATTATAGAATCCAATCGAATTACTTAATGGCATCAGAAAATATCATTTCTGTTAATGAAATCGATGCAAACAATTAAGAAATGAGCCGAGAAATGAACGGCAAGTCGCAAAGCCATCCGCCGATAGATCGGAGTAAAATTCAGTGGAAGGAAAATTTAATTAGAAAAATATTCCCAAGGAAACATAAAAATTGATTAACGACCGGAGTAATTGAATCACAAAGGCGCGAACCAGAAAAAAAGTATCCGAAGAATAAATGGAGAAATTTATTTCTCCTATGAAGTTTAAAAAGTTTGTAGTGACAGTTTTGCAAAAGGGAGCCGGGCTTATTGGAATTAATGACTGCCGGAGTGTAAGTGCGAGAACCGCACTGAAGGGAAGTGATTTAATATCGACAAGGGTCTTAATTTAATATGTGCCCTTCGCGTTATTAGTTACACACACAATGCTATTAATATAATGAAGAACTTGTAATAGGATTATCTTTGCCGATATGAGCGAATAACACGATGTGTCAAAACTCCCGTCATCTACACTCGCCTAGATTGGATGCTTCACCAATAAATATTAAATGCTCTCCTATCATTCTTCATCAGATTAGTAGCCATTCTTGTTGTCGTCAAATATTATTCCATAATAAATCCTATTACGCTAATTTTTAAAATCTTTTTTCAGAACAATTACAGTTAATTGGAATAATTGTATAGATGTAGCCAAATAAATTATTGCGCATCGTTTTCAGCTATTTCTATACTGCATTGTATTTATTAAGACAATGAATCACCATTAATGAGATCTCTGCCAATAATAATTCATTACAGATTAATTTTTGTTACAGCTTTTACTTTAAAAAACCAACAAAATGTTTCTTTCTGAATTTTCTATCAAATTATAGATATGTATAATATAGATATATTTATTTCTAAAAGAGCCGCATGTGAAGAAACTAATCACGAGCGAGATACCCGAGGATTTTCAGCTTCAACTTCTGGCAGAGATATTTATTTGAAAAAGGTCGCATTATAGATTCTATTCAAGTTTTTGAATTCAATTTTCGGGATATCGGAGTGCACACGGCATTGGTCAGTCGCTTTCGAAATTCAATTGAATATATCCCCGGAAGATAGATATATCGGTCTGGTCGCAGGGGTATATGGAAATGACGAGCCTCCTTTCACCATGTTCGGAAATCAGATCTTATTGATGCACCTGCGACCGTCTTACATTCGGCACGCCACGCCAAATATTAACAGTTCGGATGGAAAGAAATCCTTATTCGAAAATTGCTTTTACTATACAAGCTTACCTTTTCTAAAAATCCGCTGGTTTATTTGGCCAGGAGCGGCTCTACGCCCACCGTTCACGCTTCTCGCAAACCTAAAATTCACGGGATTTATAATGATCTTGCGATCCCATTGAAAGAGCGTGCACGCATAAAACAAAAATAAATCAAACGGATCCGCTGCCTAACGTGCTGATATCCAATTTAAAAGTAATCTAAATAGTTGGCATCATCTAGATAGTTTCAGTCAATTAGGTTGACATGGTGGAAATCATTCTCCGTGCCCGGCGGGGGTTGGAGTATCATCTATTCATCTACCTCCACCCCTCTGCTAAAAGCCTTTCAGATATTACATGTTAAAATGAGGGTAAGTAATTCGATTTGCTAGCGACAACACAACGATGTCTCGGCGTCAGTGCTGGAACAAATTCGAAGATCTACTAATTAAAAACGGTTTAATGCACGTCAGAATTTGAATGATCTACCCTCTATTACGATCCATTCGAATTTTAATTCGTATTAATTAATATTAAAAGTTACTTCTATTTTATTTATCTTCGTAATAGTAGGATTAATAACAAACGGTGTTCTTGTTTTTCTTTGGGAAGTATTTTAAGGAATTGATGGTATAAACGTGTGTAGGTTGAAGGTATTTTCAAAGGTAATTGGGTCACGATTCTACGCCGCTGGACTCTTACCAACAGCAACGGCATGCCATGCTTTCGCTTCTCTTATTCTCGTTTTATGAATAAGACTGCAGAGGTTATTTTGTGTCGCATTATGGAACATTTAATTAACTTGAAAACAGACATCAGAGATATACAGGATTCATTGCTTTTGGTGAGCAGGCTAAACACACGTGTCATGCGATCTCTCTCTTTTCCTCCTCCTCCGTTGTTGTTGTAGAGAGAGATCGCATGACACGTGTGTTTTGGTGAGAATCACACTATGCACGATGCACGATAAAAATTTATAACTAAAATAAGTTGAAAAACTATACTTAATTTGCCAATTTTTAGTGTACTTATTTAGAAACTCTGAGCGGATTTAAAATTATTAATCCTGCTGTATCAAATAATTGCTCAATGGTATTATATGCAGGCATTTTGTGGGTATTACAAACATAATTGGAATTTGTCTTTAATTAAAATAAGTTATAAATTCATAACGTCAGGATTATTGTGTATCCATATGATATTTTATTAAGGGATTCCATTGATTTAGGGTAAAAGTCAATTAAACAAAGTTAATTTTCTAACAAAGCATCCACTTAAAATTTAACCAGTGTAGTCGTTGTAGATGAGGTTATATTCGTAGGATTTGAATGTAGAGAACGCGTGGAGGAAATCCGGTTTTATTTCCATTGTAAATAGTCGTTCCCTTTCCAGTGTAATTTTCTTCGGAAAAGAGAACCATTTCATTTGAATTATATAAATGCCCTGAGGCAGGCATATTTCTTATTCTTGATCTGCGCCCCCTTCCTCATTGGCAGACAAGGACAGAGCAAAAATATGAAAATCTCGAAACGACAGCCACATGTGTCGACACTATTAAATTAAATTTCTTTTCTTTTGCGAAAAGAATGGCTCTAATTTCTCAAATTCGAATTATCTACTTTACATTCATTTTAAATTTAGAGTACGCGCTGAAACTTTTGAACGTTTTTAATATTTAATTTCGTTTGATTTACGATTTCACCCGTGTTCCGATTCCACTCAATGGCGTTCCCAAAAAAAATTAATGCACTTTTTATTTTTGCACGCTCCAATATTTTTTCGACTGAAGGTGGATAGAAAAAAAACTTATTTAGTTTTGTTCAATTCCTCTTATTGGATCCTCCAAAACTTAAACTAATTACATTTCTTTCACATAATTATATCATGCTACAGTTCGATAGAATATCTGTAGATATGAGGGTAAGGGTAAGGGATTATTTTAAAGGTCGCGCAAGTCACGTCTTCAGCTATTCTTTTCGCACTGTACCAGTAGTACTTATTACATTAAATTCACCTATATTTATAAATTGTATAAAGGAGATTTGATTAGTTGATTCATAAGTAGTGAGAAAATATCAATTTTCTCATGAAACAGGATCAGAGCAGTGCAAGTATGCCCAGTAAAATGAACTTTACGTAATAAAGAGTGGTGGTTATGCTCCGCATTATTGTTTGAAAGATGTTTTTGGAGACGGCAATGAACGTGTTGAGGAATCCAGGAACATGTGAGGGTTCGGCGTAGGTATGGGGGTTGGAGGACGGTCATGTGGCGACAAGCGCTAACTCGATGCTAATGCGAAAACGATTGAACAACCTTGCCATGAATTCTCTGTTAAGAAAATTACTTTTTCATTTTATCTAGCGGTTTTTGTCGATAAACTGCGCTTTGCCATTGGTACACACACGAGTGGGGAGAACGTTTTTGCCTCGAAAACGAGTTCATTTTTAAAAACAACTTTAGTTAGTACTTTTTGCATTACATTCTCTTTGTGAAACACTTACATACATATTATGCACCGATTCACTTTATATTTCCTGTGATTATAGGAGGGAAATAATTGATGATCATTGAGCTTATTTGACAACAAAAATTAATAAAATTGTTAATCAAAACTCCTGGTATCTTTATAATATAACAATAAAATTTTTAGCCTAATCATAAATCATCTCCTATCGCTCAATATTTTTTTCAATCTCTTCATATCGAATTGCAATGCAATTGCAATCGCCCTGTTAGATGTTTACACTATCATCCGGAACACCCTGTTAATCTAATTCTTATCTAACCGCAGGAACGGAACGAGATAAAGAAATAAACCAGAAAGTTTTTATTAACATAATTTGCGTAGTTATGTCCCTATAAATGCGCGCAGATAAAAAAATCTTTCCGGTGGAATTTGCATATTTTGATGAAAGCTTTGCATATGAGGCTAGCTCAACCGGCAATCGCCATATCTTTAGACTCGACGACCTACAAGGATTATTGCAATTTTTTATTCCTTTATTTGCGTTTTCTATTTTTGTATCCCGGTTTTTTTTTCTAGGCGCAACTGACATAGGTTTAAATGTATCGTATGTGTGAGAAATATTTTGCATGTTGAAGATCGGATAGGCTTTCTCTACCATTAATTATTAAGGGATTCATTTAATTGGGATAATAGAGGATGTTAGTCCTGAATATGTGCAATGAAATAACATTTTCTGTATAGATCGACATCTATTGGTAGTGTAGTAAACTTTGAATCATACAGAAAACTGTCTTTAAATAAAGAAGAAAACTGTAATAAAATAACTACTGTATAGGCAACCATAGAAACACTTTTGAAAATATATTTTTACATTATTTATGATCTTTATTAGGGTATTAATTATTCAATTCATAGAGTATATGCAATGAAACAAAATTTTAATTGTATGAAGTTTATTTAGCTGACTGTTAACAAATTTTTGCAACTTGTTTAACAAAATAATTACATTTCTTAGCAATTGGCAACCGACATGCTATTACTAAAAAAATAATTACCTACCTAATTATTTAATATTACATATTACTTACAAGTGACATTATAGGTGCAAGGAATGATCACGATTTGAAATATCCATAGACTTTATCAATGCAATGCACAACTTTATTTTTTATTATCTACAGTTAAATCAGCTAACTTTATAGAAAATAGATGAAATTTAGGATATCTGAGTTAAAAACATTTAAAACGGTTTTTGTTTCTTCCAGTTTGATGCTCTTCAGACAGACAAGCACCGTCTTGTTACCAAATCATCCTCTATAAACAATTCGCTGCGTGGAGTGTCTCTCAAAGCTTTCCAAATAGAATTGCATTTCATTAGAATTTATTCAGACAAACAAAAATAAATGTACTTTATCCTGGATATCTAATGAAATTCATGGTTAATGAAACGACAAAAATAGTGTAATTAAGTCTAAAAATATACTTCATGTTCGGCTATTATCTCTCAATTCGTCCTCCACTATAATTACACCAAAAAATGTACAATGCTACATTCTCTTGAACCTGTAACTCTATTTGGACAGCTTTTATGCGATACTCTTCGCAATATCACAATCCTGTTCATCATATTCAATGTGTTATTTCGATATCCTTTAATTCGGTTTGCTCAGAAATACTTATTTTCGTCTATAATTAAAAAAATAAAGCTCCAACAACAAGGAATTGTATTTGATATCAATCACCACAGACCGATGATAAAGGATTTATAAAATTTGTAAAATTTAGAGGTACTTACGTTGTACAAAAAATAAAAATATACCGCATGGTCGAATACATTCTTTTTGTATAATGAATTGGGTGTATTGGACCAAGCGGCATATTGCATACAGTAAATTCCTAAATAAATTACCTAAATCGTCATGATTTTATCACGTATTCTCACAGTTTTTATCCGATTTTTAATTTCTCTTACTTTGGTTAATTGTTTAAAAAATAAAACAATAAATAAAAGATCATCTCATAAATACTTAAAAAATTACGAATAAAAGTGCATATTATTTGAAAGCGGTAGACATTTTCTACTATTTTTGGTACACCCCTCGTAAAATACTGCGATGTTTTCAATTAATATAATTCAACATTTATTAGATTTAGTAATTTTATAAAATGTCGGCTTTTCTTATGCTTTACTAAGTAGAGAAAACAATTAGTTGTTATATTTTTGGACGCAATTTCTTATTTTAAAACAATATTTTTCAAAAATATCCACTGGTGTATAAAAATATACCTTTACAATCAACCAACACGCAATTGATATATCTACCTATATGAAACTCACAAAATTCTCCACTACTCACTTTCATCTACTTGCCTAGCAATTTAAAAAACTAAAAATTAAAAATTACATTAAGCTTTCAATTCATAAAATCACTACTACCGATATTTTTTAAATCACTTATTGGTGTGAAAAACGTACAATTTTGAGCTAGATTGAGAATTTTTCACCTAAACAGACTACTTCTTACATCACAATGCATTACATGTATATTGTTAGCTAATACGTATATAACTATAATAAGCACATAATTCATTATATTGTGATGTACAGAGCAGTTATAACAAAAATAACTTCCCATTTATACCAAAAATTGATTTTTCCGTGTACAAAGTTAATCAGATTTCTTCGATCCAAAACGCAAATTTAATGGCACACCAGATATTACAAACAATTTTCCTTTCCATCTCTCATTTCGTTAAACAATTTTCTACGATAATCCGACTAGCACTTACCTCACAGTCTTATTATACTTAGGTATATTTTTCAGTTCCGTGTACCTCGCTGTGAAAGGCTTCTTTTTACCATCGACCTGTTGCGTTTGTTTCTGATTTCGTCTTTTGTAAAGCAAAACCCTGCGGATCAAAACCGGGTTTTTAAAAACATCCCAATTCTTCAGCAACACATGCATGCACCACCCAACATGCAACGGAAAAAATAATAAAATCACCTTAACCCTATATTTACAATGCGCCCATGAGTTTAATAAAGGCACTCATCATCTTGAGTAAATAACCCAATAGCACGTTTTTTTTATTACTCACTAAATTATTATTTGGTATATACAAAATATATTTTTGTTAGTAAAGATAATTTGTTATTTACAACTTAAAGAATAACTTAAATTAAAAATAAAGTTAAAAATATACATAATGTTAATTATTATACATATTAAATTAGTACCTACAATTTTAGGAGGAAGAGTTTAAAATTAATCACTGAAGCTCATTGCTCGCGAATCAACAACATGCTTAATTCTGTGCTTTTCCGGTACAAACATGCTGATATCGGATACAATTTGATGCATATTACAAGCGCCAATTAAAAAAACCTAAAAATAATCTACAAATCAACAATCACATTCCTTCCTACTAATAAAAAATTAGTGACTAGGCATTATTCAAGGTACTTACGATCTCATAAAAATACAGCTAGGAACACACGTGTCGTGTCGCTTGTATTTATAATTCCCTCCATGTGTGAGGTATTTCGCACATCATTTGCTTGCTTGTTTTATAGTGTATGTTTTGCACCAAATCAATTTTTTACCCATTATCAAAGGCATTAAAAGCTCTTTTTTCTGACGTTTAATGGTGTAATTCAAGGAAATTGTAGGATATCATATTAAAGATTTGGTCCGCAAACCACAACACAACCACATCAACTTTTTTCTATTGAATTAATTGCATCGAAGACGTGGAAGATTCAACAAAGATATCATTTCTATCGAAAGTCCGGTTTCTTAACAGATTTATAGTAATTATAAATAACAAGTTAGACAAGAATTTACAAATTTTAATATAAATATCTTTGTCTACTGGTTTGTTTTATTTTTGGTACAGTAAAATGCAGCATATCTACAAGGCATAAATGTAAAGCTTGTTAATTTATTTTACAGATAAACAACAATCAATATGAAAATCAGGTTCAAGGCCTTTTTATAGTATGGATGTGGTTTAAATTCAATACACCTTGTATCCGTATTTTTTTAAACAATCTTGAATTATAAGATTAATTAATTATAACAAACAAGCAAATTTCATGCTAATATGCCTATCTAATAATTAAATTATTAGCATGTTTAAGTGCATACTAAATTTGTACCTTTGTTCACTAATCTCGCCTAATCACAGCCTAAATTATAATTACCTCAAGCCACAAATAAATTTAAAATCGCATTCGCATTACTTTGCAAGCATCACCAGAATTTATTACCATTACTGAAAGTATCCTGAAACAAAAAAAAATACATTAATACAATTGACAAAATAAATTTACTTATTATTCTCGAAATAAAAAAGTTTCTATAGGTACCAAATTATTAGCATAGTAGTTATGCAGTTCAAATACATATTTACTTTTAAACGTGAAATTTATTAATTTATTTTTCCCACGTAACTTAAAACGCAATCATATAGAAATTCCCCGTTATCGATTCGATAATAATCACATCAAATTCCCGTAAAAAAAACCTTTCAAATTTTTCAACAAATTTAAATAAAAAATATCAAAGACTAAAGTGGATTTACAATTTTAAACATCAACATTGACCTTTGACCGATTAAAAAAACCCATAAAGTGTACACCCATAAAGTCCCCAACGTAATAACAAACCAATTATTTTTGGGAAAAATGTATGGTATAACAGAAACTTGTTTTAGAATTACATATATTAATTGCAGTATAATAAAAAAATATTTTTCAACTTACCTCACCCTGTGAATCCTGCCGTTACTGACACTAACAATGCTATCAATGCAGTCGTTATGGAGCTAATACCAGAAGACGGAGAACTGAACAGGCTCGACGCCACGTTTTCAACCACAGGATGGGGATCTTCTACAGCCAGCTTATCCGCATAGCGGTACAAAAGGTCCATGATAACACCGTTCGTCCATCCGAAGCCTATTTGGACATCGTACTCGCCTCCACCGCCATAACCACCGGGCACCGTAGCATCGTACTATAAAAAGAACAATAGGTACATAAATACAATTGTTATGGCTAATGATACTGATATAAATTATGACACACACAATAAATTTTCTTAACATCTCAAGGTCGCTGAGGCAGGTAGATGCAAACTATTGATTAATCGTTGGCAATTCGCCGCAACCTTGTTATTAACTGGACTATGAATCGTTGCAGGTAACTGCAAATCCGAATGAGCAAATAGGCGATTTACCTTTTCGAACATAACGCCGGTCTCGTTAAAGGCGATGTAATTAGTCCTGACCCATCGCTCGGCGATTTCGTAGGCCAACCTCTTGGCGTACTCGTCGCCGGTGTTGTGCAACCCGACGATCATCATGTGCTGGAGCGGCGGCCAGGCGTTGGGGAAGTCCCATTGCTCGCCGGTTTTTTCGATGCTGGTCGGAATGCCGCCGGGGTGCATGATGTTGTTGTTTTGGAGGTACTTGAGGACGCTTCTGACCGTTCGATCCTTGTTGGTTTTGTTGAAACATCCCGTCCACAAGGGGGATATGTTCGTGGGGTAGAAGTAGTTCCTCTTCGACTGGTTGATGATGTCGTAGTCCAGCCAAGCGCCGATGTCCTCGTGCCACAGCACGGCTTCGACGGCGCGCAGCCACTCGTCCGCTTTGGCGCTGTAGATGGCGGCCTTCTCCTGGTTGCCGAGCAATTCGTGAAATTCTGAGAGTAGCTGGGCGTTCCAGTAAATTATGGCATTTAAATCTACTGGCACGATTGATCTTGTTTTGACGTCCGCTAGATTCCCTGAAATATATAATATACAGCAATAGAAACATTATTTGTTTGATTTCATCAGATTATTGCTGTGAGTTATTTTGCAATTTTAAGTTAATTACTAAGGGATTAAAGTACGAAACAGTTTAAGCATATTTAATCAAACGGTAATAAATATATTATTTTAATCAATTTACTAATAATTATAATTTGCGCTTTCAATGTCGACTCGTAAACTTGATAGAACCGTTATTATGTAATTAATTCTAATAATCCCCACGTAATAAAATTCTGGGAATACCATGCGTTTTATATAATAGAAAAAATTCTTCGTTATAACTAAAATTACAGTTATTTACCTTTATTAGTGGCATTGGAGACGAACCATCTGCTTGAAAAGTCCCATCCAGATTCAGCTCCGGCTTTCAATTCGGAGTAAAACTCTTGCTTTTCATTGTTATCTTGGAACGCGCTTGCTGTATTCACATCTTCTGAATAAGATTCGGGTCTAGGTCCTGAAGATTTGTCGCCATACAAGGCCAGAGTGTAATTCATGTTATTGACTCTAACGGTTTTAGTGTGGTTGTTCATCCAGAAATCGAATTCCTTTTCCAATGTTTGGATGTTATTTTTGATGAAATCGATATCGTTGGTGTAATCAAAGTACATTTTAACCATAGCTGTTAAGAGAGGCGGTTGAGATCGAGCTAAGTAGTACACACGTCCGCCGTTGGGAATATGCCCATATTCATCTAGAATATAAAGAAAGTTTTCTAACATCCCTCTGACAGTGTCATGCATCTCCGACAACAAGAGTCCTTGTAGAATCCAATAGGAATCCCAATAATAAAATTCTCTGAATCTCCCTCCTGGAACAATAACCGGATTTGGTACCCATATTATGCTATAATACTGCACGTTTTCTTTGATATCAGCCTTAATTTTCCTCCCCAGTATTTTCCATATATCGTTCAGTTCTTTGGCCCAGAGCCGAAATTTTTGATCCTTGATCCGGGCCAGAAACTTCGGATTGGATACCCAATCGCTGGGGTTCCACTCTTCAAATTCTGTACCGGCCGGCTCGAAGTTCGCTTTCAAAAATTCACTGACTTGGTTCCGCGTAGGTCTGGCCTGATGGCTGGCCATAAACTCGTCGAACAGCCTGAGGGTTTCATTGGGGATGTGCTTCATTTTCATATCAACGAACGTTTTGGAGTCTTTGTATACGTTGCTGGTTTGAATGGTGTCCAACAAACGTCCGTAACAATAGATTTCGCTGAAACGAACATTGAAATTTCGAAAAACGGTTGGCAACGAGCCAATGAGTAGATTGAAATTAAAAATAACTCACCTAGAGCATGGTGGTGGTAAATCCTCTACGGAAGCATCGGTTGTTAAAAAGTTTATTATCACAAAAATCACTAAATTTAAGACGCACAGCATTTTTTTATCGTTTTTATTCCAACTTTTATTTTTGATTTAATTAAAAATTAACCGACACAGGTCAATGGATTTCGGCCAACCCTCAACGCCCCCACGGCATTCCTGCAAAAAAATACGGTCGATTTTAATTGATCACAGCGATTTTTGTTTTCGCTTAATTTAATTCAAAGTGTCTCAGCTGAGTACCGCGCGCCGACTGCTCGTTCGATCTTCGCCTTTTGACTGATTTATTTAATAGAGCAAGGAGCCAAGGAGGTGATATTATCTTGTGCAAGCCGTGACGTGCTGGTGACGTACCCAGACGAGCCCCCGGTTCTTATTGGCCTGCTGGCAGACACACCTTTCGCGAGAATTTTAACAATCACCGTCGGCAATCGCAAGATTGTCTTGTCTAGCCCGCAGGTGATGGAAACGCAGGATTGCAACATATCGTTAAGTCGTTTTTTGCCGACTGCAATTTACTAAGCGAGGTGGAATTTACGCGGACTTGTGCAATATACTTGGAATATACGTCAGGATGCACATGGGGCAAGCCGCAAGAGCCCCACGGGGTGTTCACTATGGTATTTTTCTAGCCGGGTCAATGTTACCATTAGAACGGAGGTGTGGGAATTATCAGTAAAACAAGAATAAACGTTGGAAATAATCCCATTGAGATAAGGTCTCGGGAAAATGGTCATAGAAGAACGTGAGGAGTGCCACTAATGTGGAATGTGAAATATCCCTTGAAACCACTAAACAATTGACGATTATACACCACTTTCGAAAAAAGCTTATTAAGTTCCTTAGAGGAGATACCATACAGTCCTAGGACAATAATCAACACAGTCAAAATATAATTTACAACCTGGTAATCTCTAATTACCCGTCTACAACTATAACACAAGTATTTATTAATAAGACGAGACCTTAGTTAGGTCTCATTTGCTAATTATTTAAGTCAGGTTCAATAAATTGCAATCTTTAATATGAAGAATGAAGTTAAAAGTTCCTAATTTTCTTACCACTCATTTATGAAGCAACAAATTTCACAATAGGTACTTCTTCCTGTCGTAATTGTACTATACTACTTCCAACAGTTTGAAAAATATTAAAATCTCGAAATTAATCAACAGTATTGGTGAAGTTCAAAGTACGCATATTGGTCCTAAAATGTCCGTACATAACAAGTTCAATCTAGTTTTTGTTTAACTCATGTCTTTATATTGTTTAATGTATGATGGCAATTAAAGATATACCTTGGAAATAATAACGCACATCACTTATAGCAATTGTGGTATGTCACACGAGTTAATAATTATTAATTTGTTTGTTTCTATTGGTGTAGCTGTCTGTACTTAAGTTTAATCGCGATTCATTGAAGAATAATAATACCATTATAGCTATTGACTTCCAGTAAATTTCCCTTATAAAACTGCTAATATGAATTTATACTTGATGATTATGCAATTAAAAAAATTCAATTAATTTATTAAATTTTTTATGCTGGTAATTTATACCAATACTTACAGGTGTACATTTATGAATCTTTGTCTAAATGTAGCTTCTCATCTGATTTATTATTTTGTTAAAACATAGCTATAAAACACTTAATGGTCGACATAAAAATTATACTGTTATCAAAACAATAAAAATTACGTTATTAAGATTTGAACAATTAGAACTGTTGACATTCCATCTAGTAATATAATTAAGAGTTTTATCGATTCTTTGTCACGACTTAATTTGATCTTAATAATTAAATATATAATTAAAATGAATCCTTGATCTTATTGTCCAATCAAAACCAGCATTGATATTACAATACCAGACCGCATTTTAATTTTAATTCCATACTTGAATAACCATCAATTAAAAGTTAATTTTTTCTTAATCCTTCAAATATCACACTTACAGAAAAATTACCCGTGTTGATGGAAATTTTCGACCATTTTGAGTTCAAGTACATTATTTTTTATTGTTACCGTCGTGAACAAGATTGCAATGATAAAAAATATATAGCTCTAATATATGCCATTATAAAAAAATCGCGTTGTTTAAAATACCTTTATAATCGGGTGTGATGGTGATTTAATGATAATTACAGAGTATAATTATTACATAACGAATCAAATTGCATTAACAATGGTTTGTGATTTTCTAAGCGTGAAGACGGCCTTAAAATAATAATTATACAAATTAACTACAGTGATTTGACTAAATCGTAGGAAATTCGGATGTTATGTTAGATATTAATTATCTTATCGGGTGATTAAACATAAATCGCTTTGTGTTAATTTTATTATTAAATATTAAACCAAAATGTGGTTTCGAATAATGTTGTAGATGTATTTGCATTTGCATTTCAATAATCCTTTATTATGTAGTAAGTGAAATTCCGGAAAATTATAGAAATTGTTTAAACGTGCTGTTATAAATATATGGTATTTTATAATTTATTATAATTATTATACTCATACGTAATATTTTTTGCGATTAAAGTAGACGTTATGAATTTCTTAACGTTCTTGGCAACACAGGCAGCACATAAAATCGATACCACATGCATCTCTGCCTATTATAAATTGGTCATTTGCCATCCATCATTGGAAACTTGCTCGAAATTCTCGGAAAGGCGAGTAACAAAACTAAATAAAATTTTAACGAAGCAAATTAAGCTGTCTAATAAAATATTAGGTTGGTTAACATTGAAAATAATATCTAACATGTTCAAATATGAAATAAACCGCAACACCGTGTATGTACGTTTGCAAGTTTATTGAGGAAAATAAACAAATTTTATAAAAAAATTGATCTGTATCAATGACACCTGTGGTAACAACCGCGATATATTGAAAATTGTACATGGAAACTCACCGAAATGGGGTAAGCGGTCACTTTAGGACGAACAGCGAGTTTCGGCCTAAAACTTAAGCCGCACTCACTGCTACTAACTAATTTTTTTAGCATTTTTACTCCAAACTAACCGCACGTGTCGGCTTCCAGATTCCCGTTCTAGAACAAACCTTTGGCGGAAATCAGCTGTTCCAGTAACAGTAACCGGGCTGCCACGTTGTCGAATGCTATCCAGAAAATATCCTGGGATCAGCCGAAATTTGCTTGCAGCAATGCGCACATCGATTTTGCATGCGTGAATCATTCGCGAGTACAAGTACCTTGTAGTTTACAACACGTGTCGAAAATACGAGCGATTAAATAGTCTGGGAACACAATTTTTTAGCGTTGTAATTTTTGATGTGTGTTTGTTTCAGATGATTTGAAATAAAACAATAAAAATCTGTTATGTTATGGTAGGTGTTTGACTGCAAAGGGTTCACAAATAAAATGTTTTTAAAGCAAAACTTTTCCATTTATCGCTGTATGCCATAAATGCATCTACATATAAGTATAGGATTTTTTAAATTAATGAAATTCTTTTGTGTATTTGTACTTTATAGATGATGGTTTTTTTCCAAATGTATTTGGTTGAAAATTTAAAAATAAACATACAAATCATTCACACTAAAATTTTCCTCCACCTAAATGTTATTATTTATTTTTAGCAAAAACTGGTATATGTACCTAGAGGCAAAAATATTTGAATCCCGTCCAAAATTTCTGTTATTTTTTATTTAAATTAATATAAATATGCTTTATTAAAATTGCGCAAGTTATAAATAAATTATTATTACCTTTAATTGTTTGTAATAACTATGCAGTTCCTACACGAATTTCCAATATAACGTGTATTTGTATGTATTACACAAAATCACGAATATGCACTCAGCCTCACGATTTATACCATTCAGAAATATCGGTAGGTAATTATTTTACAATTGCCAATTTCGGTTTTCGTCCGAAATCATTTTTGACCGGTGCTTGGTGAAAACATTTAAAAAATATATTCCCTGCTCATAAAATTCGCGCAGTTTGAGGAAATTTTAATCTCTGGCGTGCGAACGTCCGGCGCGTCACGTGGTCACATTTACGTATATTTGTACATTATACATGTTCGTTGAAATGTGTATCTGAATATATGAAAATATTTTCCACACACTCACGTTTTAGGTAATTCAAATTATTCTTACGATATGCACACCCGATATGCACATCCAAGTGCAAGACACATTTAATGAAATCGGTTTATTAATTTTGTGCTCTACCTATGTAACAGTAACACCTATGTAACAAAAATGCCTCTTAAGGGGTGTAGCAAAGTACAAAGTTTTTGAACAATTTTGTTACAGGAATTTAATTTATGTGTTAACGAACGCTCAAGATGATACCGTGTTTGAGCACTTTTAAAGATTTCTATGAATATAGACATTTTATTGATTGGTCCAAGTGATTTTTAAAAACATATTGCAGGAAAAAATGTACAAGAATTGATCAATTCCTGTAAAATAGTAGTGATTTAAAATTAAATAATTTTTTCGTAGAATTCAACAAAATTTTTATAATTCATCTAGGGCGAGTCCGCATCTGTCTATTACCGTGCTAACCAAGTTGCATAACTACTTTATTGATTCTTCAGTTATCTAGTGGGATTTACAAAAATTACTTGTATTTGGCTGCAATGCACAACAGTGATTTACCTAATTAACATTGAATTAGTAATTGTGATATTGAAATAATTGTTCGTTATATAAACATTCCAAAAATCATTTTTTATTGTCACAATAGTAAACGGTAGTAAATTGTTAATAATTCGTTTGGGCGATTCCGTATCTGTCTAATTTAAAGTTTAATAAGTATTAAAAGTCAATTTAATTTATTGCCGAATATTTACGGTTTCAATAATGTTTAATTAAGTACCTAATTAATGGCAACAAGGTCAACAATGTCTCTCTTCTGTATCTAAAATGTAAAAATTCATTTAGTGTTTAAAACGAGCATAACAAAGTAACGATTAATTAATAACTACTTTAAAAAAGTCTAGGCGAATCCATATCTGTAAATATACTTTATGTAAAATGTGTTGCATAACTACTTTATTGATTTTTCTGATAAGCCATCTATCGGCTGTTGTCGAAAGTACACCTGTTTAGCTGCGTTCCGTATCGAGGCCGCAATAATCAAAAAGGCGGCAATTTCGAAAAGTGCGATTCGTTTAATCAAATTTCGCACTAATGCATGAAAATAAACTGAAATTTACGCGTCGAAAGTCCCTCAGCAGTTCGAATAGAACAATTTTACACGGAATGCGCATAGGAATTTGAAAAGGTTGATCGCAATTCGGCCAAAATCGCATCCGTCGGGTCGATCGGTTCCCTTGCTTATCCGTCATGCACTTGAGTGGGAGTGATGTCTGGCGAAAGCAAAGTGTAAGGTTGTGAACCTGTGTCGTAGTCGATTTGCGGTGAAAATAACAGCGTTTAGTGGCACCCAGTTACGATGGTAGCTGTGTAGAAGCGGTCCAGAATACGAGCCTAGCGTTTTCCGAACACGTTTCCCGAAAACACGGCGATCCTGCGGCGGCTAGCTGGTGACGTAGTCTCCATTGTACCTGTGCAGTGCCTCGACCTTGCAAGGCCTAAAATGAAAACATGATAGGTTTGTTGCTATATATATTTTTTTTTGACGCGTCTCCGAGATTTTCCTCGGCATATTGTACGCGCTTTCTGCGCTTCGCTTTTCGAGGGAGCGGTTTCCGCAGTTTATCAGCTCGCATCGAGGTGAATCTTAATTCGAGTGCAATCACTTCTTCCAGTTTCACGACAAGAATGTAAACAGTTTTAAGCCCCGCCCCACTATAAGACATTTTTTATTATTTTTTTCGTAAATAAATCAATTTTTACGGGAAAATGCAACGTTTTTACTAACAAAATCTGTTCAATGCTCTAATTAAAAACACTGGGGTGTTTTCTAACGTTTTGTTGTAACCAATTTGAGTGACACTTGTATTCTACTATTCCACATACAGTATAGAGTATTGGAATGGTCATGTTGAACCTTTTTAGTGCTCAATTGTAATCAGTAAAGGTAATTATGTACAATATATTTATTTTTCATTCAAAATTATTACTCAAAATTCTCATTGTAACATGTACACTAACTACATCACAGGAATGTAGAAATAGTGTAATAAGTCCATTTAAACGTAACATGTTTTATACTATTCCACATACATTACAACATACTAAAAAGTTATTATTTCAAATGAAACAACAACCGTAAACAATAATTAATTACTCTATTTCTGAAAAATATATGCAACTACGCAAGCAGAAAGTGCCCCATGATATTTAACAGGAATAATACTACCAAATTCCATTTACTTTGATACACCCATTCATGTGGGTGCTTTTGTTTCGGAGGTTTCCCGATAAATAATTAGCTGATGGTTTCTGTAATTAAACTTGATTTCCTGGGGCATTCGTCCGATCGAGTTGTCTTCATTACACTTCGAAAGTTCACTACGTTCAATTGAATTAATTAAGTGTAATTAGTTAATGTAATTTATTTTCTGACTGTTTAAATTGTCATTTAATCGATGTCGATTCGGTTAACATTAGATATTTTAACAACATTCAATTGTGTATAATTAATATCTGTTATTGTATTGTGTGTTCTTTTGAAAGAAATTAAAATAATGTTTGTAAAGCTTCCCTTTACCTAAGTAAAAATAAGTGTGTGGTGTAATTTTTCTCAGAATTCTTGATATTATTCCATTATTTCATTCATTTATCCATTGTGACTAGTAAGCAAATAAGATAAGACTCGATATATTCAGCAAATAAACCAAGATTACATCCCGTTAAACCATCATATTTTAAAAATAGCTTAATGCTAGTTCAGTTTGTACACAAGTATTTTTTATAAGTGAGTACTTATGTGTTTTTTTTTTGTTACAGAAGCAACACTGATGGACAGAAATCACTGGAAATTTTCTGAAGTGTTCTGCCTTCGATAAGGTGGTAAAGTCAAATTTACTCGCAGTCTCAAAGTACGAAAAATATTATCATTTTTAAACCCTTGTCGTTCACGATAGTTTGAATTTTTGCACCGAGGTGAAAATAAAATTACAGTTAATCATTAATTGAACATTTTCATTCACTTTGAACACCATCGATCCGGGATCATAATCCAATTTTTTTATAGCCGCTCTTTATTATCACGAAATTTAATAAAAAATTCAATTTTTGCTCGCTTCCAAAGCAAATTGGATTATTAGTTATTTAAAAAGGTCTCTATATATTTCCCACTCTTGAACAAGTAACAGTAATGCATTCGATTTTAAAATGGGTCTCTTTGTTCGAGTGATTTTTATAATTCAGATACGAAGTAGTTTTAACTGTAATTTTGTTGGGATATTACCGCTTTGGCTTATGACTAATTTATGTTTGCATGTTATGTCACAGGGGTAAATAACTAATAACACAACTTCAAACATGTCTGCAAGTCAACTCTTGGACTCATGTGTGTAAGTAACTCATTTGTTTTCTTAAAATTCCAGTCAAAAAACTCATAAGTGCTTATTAATCCATTTAAAAATATAAACAATACTAACTTTATTTGTTTTTATGTGTTATTTATTAGCAATCAGAACGTATACCGTTCAATAAGCTAAATGTGATGAGTTGACTGCATAATAGAGCTCGGCTCTAATGTGGCGTTATGAGGTCTCCTCACTCCAATGTGAGTTCTAATACTACTTTTTCCCCCCGATTCATTTCAATTTAATTTAATTTCATAATGCATTTTCTCAACTATCAACACTTTTTTTTCTTGTATTCTTTACTCTTGCATCATGTCATTGTTTAAAAGTCAAATCCTTCACAAAAATGGTTCGTATGAAGTTAGTATTTCTTTTTTTATGAACTATACATAAGTAGGAACTATTTAATGTTAGTTATGAAAAGGTTAGTTGGTTCTTGCTCTTAATTGCATGTGTCTCACTGTATTTATTCGCTTGCCCTAAACAACTTTATGCTTTTATCGCAGCTTGGTGAATAGGAGGGTGGAACACAGGCAAGAACATAGCATCACTCACACTGAAATCACCCAAAGGTAGGGTTCTATTCATTTCATCATCATCTTAATATGTTTTTTCACAAATATAGTAATATTACATTTTATATAATAAGACAAACTTATTAAATTTTGTATAATATAAAAAGTAATTGTTGATTTCCTTATTGTAAGGGGTAAATTTTTATTTTTCAATCATAGTTCACTACATCATATTCATTTTATGTTTTTTAGGAGAATATTACAAGAACAAGGTCCAGATATGCAGCACTACAAGTAAGTTGCGTTTGCATGTTTGTTTGATCGTTTAATTTTCTCGAAACCTCGAGATTTTTTAAATCTAAAGTAATGAATTCCTCTTGCACAGGGGCCCAGAAGTGTCCAGTACTTTAAGCGACGGCGTGTACCATCCACATAGTAATGGGCATTCGGAGCATTCTCCAAATTCAAGCCACATGTCTGTTCATAGCGATGAGCCATTAGTTCGAACTCAGAAGCAACAAACAACGCAACAAGTGACGACTGTAACGAAAGTGGTACGAGAAGTGTCTCAACTAGGAGATCCATCCGGTGAATACATTCCTGTCCCGTTGGGATCATATTCGCATCCTCAATACGTCGATTACATTGAACAACCTCACCACATGTATTCTCAATATCACCACCAACACCCGCATTATCAGGACTATGATCACTACCCCAACCCGTACGGTGCCTACATGGGCTATCCCACCGGTGCTGAAAGGCCTCCGACTCCTCCTAGTCCAAGTGAGCACAGCGGCGACCCTTCGCCCCTGCCATTGACTTCACAACCTAATCCCACCTACTTGGGTTCAGGGTACGATGAACTCCCCGAACACTACAGGGTCACCCCCTCGCCCGGTGGACCGATAGGAATAGACCCTTATCAAGATGATTCGGCCGTCGTGTACGGTTACGTGTCGCCTTCCCCATACGGTACAGCTCCCAGTCTGTCACGCCCTTATGTAGATAGTATCAACGGACCAGTTCCAGTAGGAGCAACGATGAGAATGTTCGAGGACGAGGACCTTCAAAAGCACATAAGCAAGATGTCCCTGCACGGTCACAACGTCGGGCTACCTCACGATAGGGCGCATAATATCGCCTCTCCGGGCAGCATCGGAGGCGACGACGACCAAAGGGGAATGCGCTGGCGTGACCCAAATCTAACCGAAGTCATCGGATTCCTCAGCAATCCCAACAATGTGATCAAAGCCAACGCGGCAGCCTATTTGCAACATCTGTGTTATATGGACGACCCTAACAAACAAAAAACAAGAGCACTCGGCGGGATACCTCCTTTAGTTAAGTTATTAAGTCATGACAGTATAGAGGTATATAGGAATGCCTGTGGAGCTTTAAGGAATCTCTCTTATGGTAGACAAAACGACGAGAACAAACGAGCGATCAAAAACGCCGGCGGTATACCAGCTCTGATAACGCTGTTAAGACGATCGAACGAAGCTGAAATTAAGGAACTCGTCACCGGCGTTATTTGGAACATGTCGTCGTGCGAAGATTTGAAAAGGAACATTATAGACGACGGCGTAGCAACAATTGTTACATATATTATAATACCACATTCCGGTTGGGATTTGCAAGGCAACCACGGCGAAACGTGTTGGTCAACGGTATTCAGAAACGCGTCGGGCGTGCTCAGAAACGTCAGCTCGGCCGGAGAGTACGCTAGGAAAAAATTGAGGGAATGCGAAGGTTTGGTCGATGCGTTGCTATTCGTCGTCCGCTGTGCCATAGATAAGTCAAATATAGGCAATAAAATTGTAGAAAATTGTGTGTGCATCCTGCGTAACCTGTCCTATCGATGTCAGGAGGTCGAAGACCCGAATTACGACAAGAATCCCTTACCGACCCAAAGTCGAGTGGCGGCCAATTCATCAAAAGGTGCGTATAAATAAATTATCAAATTAATAGCATAAATCTCCATCACAATAGAGCCTACAATTCCATTAAAGTTTTCATCAACATACAACAAAATCCAATTAGCTCCGAATGAAGATTAATAATTATTCGAATAAATTATGTGCCCATGACTAAACCAATAGTTAACTAAACAAACTAGATTTTCGTTAGCAGAATTTTGTTGCTAGAAGTACTTGTACAATTTTGCTGATTCGAATGAATTTTTTTTTAGGTGAAAATTTGGGCTGTTTCGGCGGCAGCAAGAAGAAGAAAGACTCGCAATCGTCGGAAACGAAGGAGAACAATTTCGCGACGGGAACGTCCGGAGGCATATCGAGCGCGGCGACCAGAGGCGAGCCCATTCGAGGCATGGAGCTGCTCTGGCAGCCGGAGGTCGTGCAATCGTACTTGACGCTGTTGCAGAGCTGCTCGAACCCGGAGACGCTCGAGGCGGCCGCCGGCGCCCTTCAGAACCTCGCTGCTTGCTACTGGCAGCCGAGCATAGAAATCCGCGCGGCGGTGCGCAAGGAGAAGGGCCTTCCGATCCTGGTCGAGCTGCTCCGGATGGAGGTCGACAGGGTCGTGTGCGCGGTCGCGACGGCGCTCCGGAACCTGGCCATCGACCAGCGCAACAAGGAGCTGATCGGCAAGTACGCGATGAGGGATCTCGTGCAAAAGCTGCCGGCCGGCAATCCGCAACACGACCAAGGCACGTCGGACGACACCATCGCCGCGGTCCTGGCGACGCTGAACGAGGTGATTAAGAAGAACGCGGAATTCTCCAGGTCCCTGTTGGAGGCCGGCGGCGTTGAAAGACTGATGACCATCACTAGGCAACGACAAAAGTATACTCCGAGGGTACTAAAATTCGCCGGGCAGGTCCTCTTCACGATGTGGCAGCACCAGGACCTGCGGGACGTCTACAAAAAGCACGGCTGGAAGGAGCAGGATTTCGTTACGAAGACTGTCGCCGCGAGGAACGCTGGACCTAATTCGCCCAACAATGCTAATAGCACTTTGAATCGTCCGATGGCGTCCCAAAGCGGCACTAGGTATGAAGATAGGACTATGAAACGCGCAGCGCCGGGTAGCCGAAGCACTGGTGTCTTCCAAAGGGTAATAATATTGTCTTACTTTATACAGATAAAATGCGAATTTGTTTCCTATATATTTGCCGGTATTTTCACCTTAAATATCATAACAAAATAACCCCTATGTACATGTATAATAAAATTAAGTTTATCCGCCGAATCATCGCGGCGAAGCCACGCCTCTCCTCAGTTCAACTAATTTTCTCTTCTTTACTTTGAGAGTCTCTTTCTAATCATTGCAGTGCTCAAAATTGGCCTCTCTGTACACACTAAACCCAATCGGTGAAAATGCCGGTGTTGAGTTTAACCTAACAACTAATTTTTTTTGTGTTTGCAGAACGACGAAATTCCAATGGCCGATATGGCGTACCCGGATAGCCAAGCTGTTATAGGGCGATCGTACCCCTCCGGCCCAGGTCAAAACCCGCCTCCAGTAAGTCATTAATAAGCCTCTACGTGCACAACCCTACACATCCGTGTCAATTGAATGCGTTTTATTTGGTCTTTTTATTATTTGGTGATGGAGTTGCTCAAATTGGCAATAGGGCGATCTTGTTATATCGGCTGTAAATGTGAGACTTGTGGTTTTCAATGCGCATGCGTTCTGTGACATTACTTGACAGTTGACAGAAGGTTTTGTGATGTGATGATTAAATTTTGACAGAAATTGCCTTGCACTGTGCATTGAAAGTCAACCAAATGGATAAATATGTTAAAAATTATGTTATTTGTAAATTCTCATTTTGTTAAGTTTTTGGCGTGCTTTACAGCCGTTATATATTTTAGTAACACTAACGAATAACTGCCTCATCTTTGTAGATTTGTATTGATTCTCATAGACTGTAACAAATTATATTGTGGCGTACGTACGAGCCACTGGACATGTTTTTACATTCGTACTAATTTTATAGGGTGTGCTGTATTTTTATTGAATTATTTGCAATTCCGGATGCTGTAGGTTTTTCTATATACATCGTCTAGCTGTTTCTGTATTCAATACTATACACTAAAAATATCAAGTAATTTAAATTCTAAACTCATTAGTAAGGTGTCGAACGAATATGAATATTGTGTTAGTACAATTGTGTTAACTAAAACTATAAACGATATGGTCCATATTATCTTTAGTTTACATTAGTGTTTAATTTGAAGGTACATTTTTTGATGATTTAATAGGTCTAATTTCCTAGTTTGTTTTGTTATTACACGAAAATTAATTGGTTTTTCAGCCTCTATAAGCTTTTTTGTATTCATATAAATATCGAATTATTTAAAAAATTATCAGTATTTTCTTTTATCTACGGCTATTGTATCTAATTAGTGTTTTTAATGATATTCATTAAATACCTATGAACCAATCACAGTTGCTCAATAATATTGACAGTTTCAATTTAGAAATAGCCGAAGATAAAACACTTACTATAATAATAGATAAATTATATGTTCGTTGCGTAAATTTTCTAAATCATACAAAACAAAATATTCTAAATATCCTTCCTAAAGCTGAGTTCCATTCCGAATTTGTTTCAATTCTTCTAAAGCTCAATTCAAATTGTCAATTTACTAAATTATACTTAGTTGAACTTCATGGGTTGGATTTGGATATAGATATAAATAGCGCGCCGGGGCTTTAGCAATTTAATTACTCTTGTTTTGCGGGGTTGTTAAAATTTTGATATAATTTTTTAGATGGGGCACAAATACGAAGAGTAGGGGCTGAGATACCACAGGAATGCCTTTTTGCATCAGCAATTATGCGACAAGGCGCGTTATCGTGATGCAGCATCACAACTTTCCAACAATGCTTAATCACACTTGAAGAACTTTCTTCCTAGATCATTTTTTTAAGTATAAAAATTATTGTCAGTTTGGAACGAATTATAATATTTATTGCATGTAACGCTTATGAGCAATAATAATAAATGGTTTAATTTGTAAACGAATAGAATTGACTGTGTCAATTTTCTTCTTTCGAATGTTTATTATTATTGTATTACAAAATTTAATATATTCAAAAACTACAGTTGTAAATTATATAAATCCGTACAAACGAACATAGTTAATATTTAAAATAATTTTAGTTAATTAGGGCTTTTTATATTAGAAGATTTGAATTATTTTTTTAGAGATTTCTATTTTTTTGAATCTACATCTTTTGTTGTATAATTTTGGACCAATTTTTTTATATTTACTTATTTCGAATAGGGTTTCTTTCTATTCTGAAGAATTCGTTGATACTTTCACATTTCCCTCTCTTGAGTTAGTTTACTATATTTAGTTAATTCGATTGTTTGGCGCAATTTGTAATTTTACAATTGTTATTCGTGAGGTAGTTTTAGCTGGTAAATGTTAATCCAACTTAAAGAAATTATGGGTAATCGATTTCAGAAGCAACTTTATACATTCTAAAATGCTCAAAGAGCAAAGACTGTCGAATAATAGTTTAAATTTATAAATATTAAATCAATGTAATTTTGTAATATATTAAAATTCCACATAAAAATAATTTTAAACTTAGGTAATTCGTTTCTAACGAAAACTTTCATGGAACTAAATGGTCAAAAATTGTTGGAAAATTACAAAATATTGCTTGCAATAAATATTTCGTTTTTTTAACATTCTTGGGGAATATATACTTTAAAAGTAGTTTAAACTTAGACAAACGGCATATTAAACGTTTTTAGATGTGCATATTTTCTGATATATTTCGTCAAAATATCAACAACTGTACTTCATATATTGTTTTGAATATTTATTTGTATTATAAATTCTTTTGTATTATCTATGTACATATATATTATGTAATCAGTAAATATGCATTATTACAGTTAAAAACAGTATTAAAGAAATTTTTATTGAATATGTAAAGTACTGACTTAACGTAAATTAAACATCTGTAGATACTTTACATTAAGGTAGATTTTATAATTTAGTTTTCGATATTGATAATTTTTTAATTGCTACATCACTGTCTGAGTGTTGCTAGTATTTAGTAAATGTATGTTTAAGTTTATCGTAAATTAGGGCAGCTTCAAATTGATTTAAGAAACTTTTTGGAATACAAACATGTCCAATATTCAAGTCTTTCGAGTTTTTAAAAGCAAACTGTTTATCAACGAATAGTAAACAATACACCTTTCTACAAACATTTTTACATATTTAGAATAAATCCTTAACTGAATTATTAATTTGTAGTTAACAGCTTTATTAGTTATTTGTGGATAATTATGTGAATATTAACTCATTTGGCTGGGCATGTTTGCTAAAACTGACCTTACCTTAAGTGTGTCTGTCACATTTTATGCTCTTTTATGATGTACGTGATTCTATCATTTTATCAAGATTGTGTTCGACTTACATTCCAAAATTTTCTTAAAATATAGCATTAATTTTGTGTGTTAAAATGATAAAATTTACTGAAAGAGCGGACGAACAACAAGATTAAAAGACATTCTGCATTAAACAATTTTATAATGCGTAATAGTTGATGCAGAATTTTGTAAGTAACTTTATACCCAGTTAATTATACTATTATGTAAGATTAGCAAGGAAACATTTGGTAATGTTTATTATCAGTGTAACATAATTATTGAAAATAAATCGTACTTTCACAATTTTTCCACTTAAATTTTTTCAGTAAATTAGATTAGCTTCCAAAGTATAATTTGGACCTTATCAATAATGTTTGGTGGCATTTGAACGATATTTTATTGTATGTAGTTCATGTGGCACAATTAATTCGACCTATATTGAGCTGCGAATTTGAATAACTTAATAACTACGTAAAAATGTAGCTTTAACAAAACTTGTCTAATACTTGTCTGATTATATGGTTTGTTAGAAGTATCGACTGATTAAAATTTTAGTTATTCCAATAGTTTTGTTCCAAGTGATTTTTCTGAATCGATAATCTAGATATTAGCGTCATTAAAGTTGGTAGTTTGTTTGGTAAAATAACGTTGATACGTAGAAATCAGAAAAACGTGTACCACTTTCAATTCCACTTAGGTGCCTGATCACTGTAGTGGATGAGCTTTGAATTTAGTAGCACTTTTAATTTCTGATTCCTGTCTGGTTTAATGATGATACGAGGTGTGTTTTGGTGGGCTACGGGGGCACGGGCAATTGGCATTGGGCAGTGAGCGAATAGTATTAGCTGAAATACGTTCATTTACTACTTATTTGATTTGATATTTTGTGAAATTGATATCGTGAGTAGCGTATTTTAGACGTTTTTCTAGTACTAGAAAGCCCTGTCAGCGGGTAGTTTGGTAGCGTTGCGGCTTGGCTTCCAAATGGCGCCATTCGTTTTAGGCCCAGGTAAGGCCCAAGCTACTCGGGGCCTTTGGTTCGCTGCTCGTAGCTTGAAACGAAAGGCCCTTATCTAGCTCTTTTATAAACCCCAACCCAACCCGCTTAGCCTTCACGAGGTTGTAAACGCTCTAAAATCTTCATTAATAATTTAGTTTGTTTTTTTCAGAACCATTGACAAACTTTAGCTGCATATTGATAAAGACGACATGAAACCTATATTTTGCTAAAGAAAATTGCCAATAATTTGGAAGGTATGTAATTGTAAAAATACCACATTTATCACATCCATTTATAACTGAATTTATTAATTTTGGTATTGGTAATTTTCTGGTATCATATAGATTTTTGCATTGTTCAGTAAAGATAGCAGCATAAGGGCCATTTACAACTTCGTATAGGATAACTAACTGAAATGGAGTAAATTAATATAAACATTTTAACATCTATTAACTTACTCTGTTTTCGACCTAAAAAAATACTTAACATTCACATAATCATAGTAATTTTACATTTAAGGATTTTTGCCATGTAAGTAATTATTTTAGAGTAATTATGTTCTTTCCTTTAGTTCATATCTTTATGTCCTATTATATTTGCACATTCATGCATTTAAGTATTCCCCAGTAATTTCATTCCCAACCCCAATCTTTATAAGGTCACTCATTCCTTCACTTATAAGCTTTAAGCATCTTGTTTCTCTTCGTCCCCTAATGAACAATTATTTTAAAATAATTCAATTACATCTATGTGAATGTTTCGCAAGTATTTTTGATTGGTAAATTAATTATTAACAAAAAAAGTGTTTTGCAGCCGGAACCTTTGTACGCCCAAGTAAACATGGAGAAGAAACGAAACCGACAGCCGAGCCTTGGAAACGCCAGCCTTAGCCATTTATCCGAAGGACATTCGCAACCGCTTTCCAGCGTGCCTGTTGGTAAAGATTCTTGGGTGTAACTTTGCAAAACTATTGTTTTTAAGTAGGTTATATCGATATTCTGTCGCATGTCCGGATATGTAATGCACTGATTCATATTAATTATATAATATTTAGTTCGAGGTTTACTCTGTGATGAGCTTCAAGTGAAATTTTGCCTGTATATATAGTATACAATTATTGATTTGCAGGTTTGCATCTAAATTTTTTTTTATAAAAAAAACTTATTTTGTTTTATAGTGCGATTTAATTTAAATAAATTTATTATATGATACTATTAGTTGTAATAAAAAGTCAATTGTTTTTTTATTATATTTTATGATCTTATATCTTATTATGCAGTTATTGAATGTCTCAATTTATTGAACCATTTCCAATGTACCATAGTCAATTTTAATATTGTTTGTAATAAATTCATTATAATTTATAATTTATTTCTTGAATCCAAAAAATAAGTTCTTTCCACATTATATTTTAACAATGTTCTGTATAGTGTAGCTGTTCTTCGAATGACATCGCAGGGTTTTTGAAACGCCAAGGGGTATGTAGTGTTTTATTAACTATTCAAGTGATATAATATTAAATTGTTCTGTCTATTCTCAATATTTTTATAAAATGTACTTTTATTTTCTATTATAATAAGCAGTCATAATATTATATGCAAGATACAACTTTTTTATTTTATATTTTTGAGGTAAATTACATCCCAAATATTTTTCAAACATTAATTCATTGGGGAAATACTGAATATTGGAAATAACATTTTCCGAAAGAATCGTACTAAATTATCTAATAGATGGCAGCATGTGTTTTAAAAGTATTTCTGACCAATCTATTCAATGAAACTATTATCCCGTTATTCAATATTAAATATCATAAAGTGATCGGTCATATGTACTAAAATGGGTGTATTTTGGTAAAATAAATGGAAAAACGAATGTGGCTTATGTAGTAAACTGTATTAGACAACCTTATAATATTTATTGACCTTCAATTTTACTTTTGACAACTATGACATTTTAGTGACGTTTAAGACATTTGACATGGCTGCGTTATAATTTATCAAAATATTATTTTGTATTTTCAAAAATACATAATAAAATCAAGGGAAAAGATTAAATTCATATTAGTACATATGTTTTTGACGATTTAAACAGTTAAAAACATCACAAGATCTCCATTAACTTTACGAATTAGACGATTAAAGTTTGAAATCCGACGGACGTACAAGTAACCACAACCGGTTTTTTATTTGTAAATAAACCACTACTATTTTCCGACCAAGATGGATAAAGGTCATTTAAGATAAATATTGTTGATTACATTCGATTTGTGTTTGCTGTTAGTTATAATATGGTAAGGAAAACGTATTTTCGATTAATAAAACGTTTAAGACGTACTTATTCTTTTAGGATCGAATTAGCATTATAATTTGACTGCCGCTTGCCAGTGGACCTTAAATAATTTATTTTACAATTGAACAGTCAATGATTCAAAAATGAGCGAGCTTTTAACAATCAACATCGTACTAGACAGTAAATCTGTACCTGTACCGTACACCAAGAACACAACAGCGGAAGATGTTTGCATCCATGTATGCAAGCACCTTAATATTGGATCGTTAACTAGGCATTTGTTTGCTCTTCGTGTGACTGGAAAGAACATTTTCCTGATGCCAGCTTCTACGTTCAGTGAGAAACCAGTTCCTCTCGACTTTAGGATAAGATTTAAAGTGCCCAATATAGCCAAGCTTAGGAAATTAGATCAGAACACATACAATTACTACTTTCATCAGGCCCGTCATGATGTCTTGGAAAACAAAATACCAGACGTTATATATGAGAAGTACAGGAGCGAGCTCGTTGGCTTAGGCATCACGGATATGTACAGAGTCATGTTAGAGAAGGATATTCCCAGAGAGACTGTAGAAAACGAGTATAAGAAATACATACCCAAAGAAGTACTGAAAAGACATCCATTTTTCATTCGAAGGCCTATTCACGATCACCTCGGCAAGCTGTCGAAAACCGAATTCGACGCTTCGTACGTAAAAAGCCAATATTTGAAACAACTGGAATCGATCGCTCCCGAATATCTAATTGAAACATACAAAGCCATTGTTGATCAAGACGGTTCTGTCAATCGGATCTACTTAAAAGTGACTCCTTTCCTTCCAACCGAGCCCGGCCTAAAGTATTGCATCGATTCCAAAAAGCCCGAGTGGCAATTGATTTGTTCCATTGAAGATATCGTTTTTGTGTCGATCAGAGCAGACAACACAGCTGAAATCAGCCGCAAGACGGGCATACCGTTTTACGTGAAATTCGAATCCGTTGAATTACTAAGATCTTTTATTAGTTTGTTAGACGGCTACTACAGGCTAATTACGAAATGGACGTTTAATATATGCAGGGAAGTCTACACTCCTTCCTTGCAGAAATTGCATTCGATGAAGTGCCATGGGCCTGTTGGAGGGGAATTTTCTTACGCCAAGTTGCAGGAAAAGAGGGACAATAAGCCGGGGTGTTTCATTATAAGAGAAAGCGAATCTTCCAAATATAACGACTACTATATCGATGTTTGCATGAAGGATAGCTTAAAACCCAAAACTTTCAAATTAGAACGGCTTAACGGCAATGAATTTATATTCAACGATGACATCGCGAAATACAAAAACATTCAACACTTAATGATGACTTATCACGATCCAAATGGCGCCATCTACCTTCAAGAATGCCTACCTCCTTCTGAATACGACATTTCTCCTCTGCTTCTTTGCCGAAAGGATAATATCGAAGGTGATTCTCTTACAGACATATCGGTGTTAAACGCGCTCAGTCTGACTAGTCCTTTCTGCATCAATTGCAAAGACTTGCAAGTGTACAAAGGCCAAAAAAGGGAAGGCTCCCGGGGCATAACGGTGGTTTTTCGAAGTATGTGGAAAATAACTAAAGGCAAAAAAATCGAAGTTGCAATGAAAGTGTTGAAACAGGAATACGCCGATAAATATTTAAAGGATTTTTTGTCGTTGGCTGGCCAATGGGCTTTCCTTCAATCCAGTGCAATAGTTAGGCTGTTTGGTATAGCTTTTACGAGCAACATTTCCCTCGTTTTAGAATACTTTCGCTTAGGTTCGCTCGATGTGTACTTAAGACAGAACAAACACGAACTGAAAGAAGTCGATTTAATCCAAGCGGCGAGCAATTTAGCGTCGGCCTTGTGGCATTTAACAGAAAACCGAATTATTCACGGTAACATCAGATGCAGGAAACTGATGGTAGCCTCGCACAACGAGAATTCATTCACTGTGAAACTAACAGACCCCGGAATCCACACCCAATACGCTTCCTCAGAAGTCCACTGGATACCCGTCGAGTGCTACGCCAAGCTAGACTCGGCTAAAATGTCCCCCGAAGCAGACGTTTGGTCCTTCGGAACGACCCTATGGGAAATCTACATGTACGGGGAAGAAATCAAACCCATCGACCACATGCAAGCCATGAGGTCCTACCAAGCCGGCGAGAGGCTGCCCCAACCAGCCGCCTGCACGAAGGAAATGTACAGCCTCATGAAGGAATGCTGGGACAACGACCCGCACAAGAGGAAGAAACCGCAAGCCATCATGCGGGACATCAGCCAAGTTCTGTACGAAGTCTACAACTCCAGGAGAACGCACAGCTACGCGAAGGTGTTCAACAAATCGAGCCTCAAAAGCATACCGGGCGCCTCCACGAACAGCCTATCTTCCAACTTCACGGAGTGCACGAGCGTCCCGTATCCCGAAGACAGCGACGCTGCGAGCGAGATATCGGACAAGCCTTCCAGCGTGTCCGGCAGCGTGTCCCATCTCTTCGTGCACCACTTCGACGATTCATACGATTGGACGAACATTATATCGAACACCACCACCACCACGTCTTTGGACAGCTTGAACTCGATGCAGAGCGTGTTCGAGTTGGACGGAAACTACAACGTAGTGCTGCAAGGCAGGATCGGCCAGGGTTTCTACGGGGAAGTGTTCAAAGGTACTTTGGAATCGGTCGATGGGGAAGACACCGAGTTGAAGCGGGTGGCGGTTAAAAAGTTGAAAACCTCCGCTGAGTCTGCTTGTCTGCAAGATTTCGAGCGCGAGATAAACATCATGAAGTCATTAGAACACCCGAATATAGTGAAGATTATCGGTGTATTAAGAGAATCTGAGATACTGTTAGTTATGGAATACGTACCGCACGGGTCACTGCAGAGCTATTTGAAAATAAACAGAGACAGACTGCAGAAGACTCAATTACTGAATTACGCTTTGGATATAGTGGAGGGTATGGATTATTTGGGTCGGGAGAAAATAGTGCACAGAGACCTAGCCGCTAGGAACATACTGGTAGTCGACGAAAACCACGTGAAAATATCCGATTTCGGGCTCGCCCAAGTCATGACCGCCAACGATTACTACTACATGAGGACGCCGAACAGGGAGCTGCCCATCAAATGGTTCGCGCCGGAGAGTTTGAGAGACGGTAAGTTCTCCGTGAGGTCCGACGTGTGGTCGTTCGGGGTGACGATGTGCGAGATGTTCAACTACGGAGAGGAGCCCATGCTCGTTTCGGAGAAGAACAACGAAGGCATGCCTCAGCAGCAGGTGCTGTTGGCCGCGTTGGAGGCGGGCACGAGGTTTCCCTGCCCGGCGAACTGCCCTGCTACTGTTTACATATCTATTATACACCCCTGCTGGCACGCGGATCCTCACGAGCGCCCTCTGTTTTCTACTCTGGCGGAGAAAATTCGAGAATTGATCTTGCATTAAACTATAAGTTAATTGGTTTATTATTTATAGATGCCATAAATACGTTTGTTGTTTAATTGATGTACGTGTAGTTGAATCGAATCTTGTTATTGTAAGTAACAGGTTTTTGTTTATATAAACTTATATATTTAAAAATAATTATGCCAATTCACCATATATGGAATTTTCTCAGGTATTTCAATATTTGAGTAAATGTTATAAAGTTATTTATTATCTTGTTGTTACATAGGACATTGAGCTAAACTTTATGTGCGATAATTGGTAATTGTTGACTATGAAATTCTGATGTAAATATGTATTTTCATTTTAGCTATGTTCTATATCCTATGTAATAGGCAAGACTGGTAATTTTTCGAACCCATATCGGCTTCGAGAAGAACAAAAAATACTTTAAAACGATCTCGTTAAAAATTATATCACTCGTTTTTTAAATAGCTTTTATTATTTTTTTATTTAGTAAGTGAAATTTCAACGAGACTCCTTTATGAACTAAATAATTAGGTAACTTTAAATTTAATGCCATTTGCCATTTCACTGTAGTGAAATTTCTAACATGTACAAAATATTTTAGTTTTTAGATCAACTCGCATATTTTATTTTTTGTTTGTACCTGTGTATTACAATTAGAATAAATTTTAGATTTTTAAAGGTTGAATTATTTAAATATTAGTAATAAAACGAATTCGCATTAGAATTCGGCGGCATCGATTCCTTCGGGCTACATATTTTACCTCATACAGAAGGTTATTTATTGAAAATTAAATAATCTCATATTTCTAATAAAACTGCAGTAATTCTAACTAATATTTTTATAAATAACACAGCCTGATCTAGAAAATTATAAATATAACGACACGAAACATTTTGATGTATCAATTTTTTGGCTCTTGAATTTGGAAACTGGTTTAAAAATTGATTTTTCTTGAATTTCTTGAAGCATTGAAATTTGCATCCATCGTGTGAAATTGTTACATTTGATCCTACAAAGAAAAATTGAAACAGCGTTGTAATCGATGTATATTTTTCATTACCTATGAATTCTTTGACTGCCGTGGTAGGTATTTTAACCTACTATTATTGCGAGATTTTGAAAGGGAGAACGTAAGAAATGTGTGCAGGACTATTAGGTACATGTTATAACATATAAAAAACCAAACAAACGCGAAAACTTTCGTTAATAAATCCAACAAACTCCGTTAGTAAAAAAATTCTTATCAAAATCTGTGCGGTTTATTTTGATAAAAATTTTGAAGTATTTTATTTTATGAGATTATTGTACCGAATTAAGCTAAATCTTTTGAATAAAAATCCTTAAAACATTCCAAAATAGGTTACACAATTTTTCAAACTAAAAATAGATAATGTGGAATAGGTAACAGATGTTAATCCTGAAAAGATATATTGCATTAATTCCCTGATTAGACATGTAATTTTGTGGTTTTCCTAAAACTGTTTAATACAGGGTGTTCTCGAACTTATGGCACTAAAATCTAGGGGTAGTAGTTTGTATAATTTGAGAGCGATTCGCAGATTTTATTTTTCTAAAAACATTAAAATAAACAAAATAGAGCCATTACAAATAAACGCCAAGAGCGAATACAACCCTGGCCTGAATAGTCAGCTGATCGGAATTTTAACACAAAAAACAGATACATTGTATTTATCAGCGAGCGCAAATTTCCCCCTCCGCCCTCCAGCTTTCGAAAAACGTTATCTATACCGATTGTTTTCTAGTGCGAATTGTGTCGTTTTGCTTATAACATCGGGGTTAAATAGTTTTTTGTGATTAGACTTTAGTGATTTATTTGATTGTTCTTGTTCTTAGTGTTCTTAGTTTAATTAATTCTTAGTGTTCTTAGTTTAGTTAGTTCTTGTTCGTTATAGTGATGTTCTGGAACAATTAAGCAGCTTTCAACAACAAAATCGGTGAGCTAATATTCCTTTTGAGTTTAAAGTTTATTTTCTTTTATTGTTTGAAAAACTCGGTTTACTTTTATATTTTATTCAAGATTCTAAACATTTGGAGACAAAATTTCCAATTTTGTTTTTTATAAATTTTTTAGACAAACGAAATCTGCGAATCGGTCTCAAGTTATGTAAACTATCACCCCTAAAATTTAGTGCCATAAGTTCGAGAACACCCTGTATTTATATCAATCTGTTTCTTACATTTCCTGTAGCACTCTTCAGAGCTTCACGATCATCGCGTTGCTTATCATCATTATTCGTGTAATCATAGTCATCGTCTGATTCTTTTTCACTATCATATCCTCTACCTTCTACTGTGTCATATTCTAAAAAAACAGTACACTTTATTCGCTTGGTTCCAATTTTATCATTAAAAATAAAAACCCGCGATAACCATTACACATTCTGAGAATACAAGTCAAGATCTTTCAACCGTTACCGTTTTCCTTCTGCAGTTTCCCATATCGAGCCTCCAATCGCTTCAGCAATTCCTCGTCTTCATCTTCTGCGTCGCCTTCTTCGTATTCTTCCTCGTCGAATTCCTCCTCTTCCTCCTCCACCTCCTCTTCATCGAGCTCCTCGTCGTCGAAGTCGTCATCGAAATCGTTGGCCTTGTCCGTCGGGCGTATGTACGCCGAAGCCAGTTCTTGGTACTTAGTTTTCGTATTATTCACCTCCACGGGCTCGTCTTCCTCCATGTCCTCCTCTTCGGAGAAGTCTAATAAAATAGCAGGGTTTAGTGGGTAACGTATTCGTTTCGGGGTGGGTTAGTACCTTCTTGGACTTGCTCTATGTCGGGTTCGACTTCGTTGAAGGTCGGAGGCACTACGATGGTGTTCCTTCTGTCTTGGATGTTTGGTATCGAAGCGGCTTCGGCGGGCTTGTCGTCATCGCCAGCTGGTTTAGGAATAAACTTTGTTTTGTTGTTTGCGGTTCGCTTGACGAAGAGCAGTTAAATTGATAGGTGGATGAAGTTAAAGCGAAAGTTTAGCGACGGATTGTACAGGAAATGCAACTATGTTAGTGGCTGTGAAAGAGAAAAGCTGCACGTAAAATACCTAGGCGACGAGTTTGTATTACTTTCGAATTCTATAGTAGGTATTTTTCGTGATTAAGGTACATCTACATGCATTCTACTAACCATTATTTCTCCATTTCTTAACCAAGACAAGATGAGCAACCACAAGTAGTGCTACTCCGACACCGAGTTTCAGAGCCACTATAAAAATAGAGCAAACAATTAAATTGCATTTCCTGATTAACAAATTTTTATTAACATTAATTAATACTTTAAATTTCTAAACTATTATTCTCAGAATGCATAATTTGGGGTTCTCTCAATGTATTCATGTATTGAATTAGCTGTTAACTCTGTTTTTTTGTTGATAAAATTTTATTACCGTAAGTGGTAAAAAAAATGAAAATATTCTACTTACTGCTTGAATTTTCAACAGTTTCTTCTGCTTTAATGTCTTCTTGCTCTTCTTTATCGTCTGGCTAAAAAATAATATTAATAACAATTTGTGGATGTCGAAATAAAGAAACCTCACAAATGGGATGTGCTGTGCATTTACCTCATTTTTTATATCTTTTTCGGCTGATTTCAATTCTTCCTTATCATCAGTATCATTATCATCATCATCATCATCTTTTTCATTACTGTTTATAATATTATCCACGTTATCTTTTGCATCTTCTTCATTAGCTTCAGGATAATGATCTTCATCATCATTATCCTCTTCATTTTCATCATCATTATTATCATCGACTGGTTCATCTGCAATTTCATCCGATTTTTCTTGTTCTTCTCGACTGGCGTCCTTCTCTTCGTCGATTTCATCTTCATTGTCTAGTTGGTTATCTTCCTGATTTTCGTCGATTCCATCATCATCATCATCGTCGTCGTCTTCTTCAACATCGTCTTCATCGACAATATTATCGTTATCTTGAATATCATCCTCATCATCTTCATTGCGTTCATCAGACGCGATTTCCCTTTCGGCCTCCTCTTCATCTTCATCTTCATCTTGATCTTCATTACCTTCGTCGTCATCATCTTCATCATCTAGTTCAGTGTTCTGATCGTCTTCTTCCTCAGAATGCTGATGTTCATCAATTTCTTCGGATACATCGTCATCATCTTCGTGTCCTTCATCATATTCGTCGAGTTCGCTCAAATCATCTTGATCATCGTGTTCATGTTCATCATGTTCATTGGAACCGGGATCTTCTATATCATGGGTATCGTGATCGTCGTTATTGTCAATCCAACCTTCGAACAGTTGCGCAATTTTCGAGTTTTCTATAGTATCGACTAAAAAGAATATTAGATTTAATATTTTTGTAGTGTTCAGAAAAGAATGTTGAACTGTTCTGAGCTTTTGTATGCTTGCGTTAAAGTAATTTTAACGGAATTGCGTATGCGCGGTCGAGTTCCGAACGGTTCTGTCTGTTGCAACTAATTTATTTATTTATTGGGAGCTTACGATCAGTTAGGCCTCTGTGTTCGGTTATGATGAGTCCGACTAGAGCAATCAGGACTGAGAACAAAACAAAGAACACGAGTTTGGCGCAAATTCCGCCACCGGTTCCTCCTTCTTTGTGCACGTGAATGTTGACATCCTCGGTTACGGTGTTATTCGTGAATATCGGCACGTGGAGTTTTTCAGCGTAAACTTCATCTTCTACAACAAAGCGAATTAGGTACAATATGGTATTTGTTTTGTAGCGCAACAAAACTATTAAGTGCGTTAAAAATTATTGGTTGAAATCGTGCGATTGTGGTAAATGCGATATTCCTATTTTCGATTGCACAAGAGATGCTCGACTAAAACTAAAAATTACTTTATATAATTAACTCGCGTTTTAAAAATAGATATTCAGCGCACACGTTAGAAAGCTACGTTAAAATATGCGATACTCTATAAATACTAATACCTTTTTTCCTCTTTTTATCTTTTCTTTTTCTGGGTTGAACATCACCCGACATGTTGCAAGGTAGGGTCAGGGTGAGCGTATCACCACCATATAATCCAGGCTTTCAATTTTTCGGATTGTACTCAAACACTTTGTATTGTCAGTTTCAGCATGTGCTCACGAATCGAGTTATTCTTAAACGCGCGCCGATTCGAAATTTGCCGATAGTGAACGATCTCGCGAATTTGTGTTGAAATTTCGAAGTTTATTAGAAAAAATCCGCGACCCGACAAAATAGCCCAAAGCCAAAATCGCCCAAGACAGAATAGCCCAAATACAAAATAACCTGAGATAAAACAGTGCCGGTAAAATTAAAAGCAAGCATTATTTATTAGATATGATAGAAATGATGACTGATTCTCCTAAAAATGGCTCGACAACTTCATGACATGATAATTCTTGCACTGTGATGCTTTTTTTTCCATTGGGCTGCTTTGTTCTGGGCTATTTTGATTGGACCATTTTGGCTTTGGGCTATTTTGTCATTGGGCTACTTTGTCTTGGGCGATTTTGGTCTCGGGCTCTTTTGTCAGTTTCCTTGTATTTGACGAGGTATTGAAAAAAATGTTCTTAAACACGAATAAAAAAATTAATTGTGGAAAATCGAACGTTTTTTAATCATTTTAATGATTGTTTTATATATTTTTAATAAGTATTAAAGGACATATATGGTAGAAATTAAACGAAATTTGGGTAAGAAAAAAATATATTTCATATTTTACAGAAATGTATGCCTATGACAAATTCTAAACATTACATTTAAAGAAATCTGGAAAAAACCAACTGTGGTGAGAAATTTAATTTCGTTTAGCAGCCTTTGTAGATGGTTTCAGTGCATTTAAATGCGGCAATTGCGATTTTTCCCAATATCCTTTAAATTCAGTTAATGATTAATTCAACTAACTATTCTAAATTTTCTAAAAACTTAACAACATATACTGTTATCTATGAAAGCTATATACACGAATATGAAAAATGAAAGGGGCAATTTTTAGAATTGAAAACATCCTTCGACATTTTTGGTTCATTACAATATTCTGATTAGTTTATTTCAATTTCAATACAACTTCACTACAATATTTAAAATGTCGAAGCGATATTTGTAAAAGTTTTTTCGTTAACAATTTTTCGTTAGCCGAAGAAACGAATTTTTTTACTGTTAAATAAATTTTTGACGTCGATTTCATCACACACAAGTATAAACATCAATTAACTTATGGAGGGTACCACGTAATTCATTTAATACTTAACCGCTTTTGAAGCTTACGAATTTTTTATAGGCGAATCATTTGATAAAAGTTTCGTTATCACATTAATAAATACTCGTCCAATTCGTTTGAAAACAAATTGACTTCAGCGTGTTCTTACTTAATGCTTATAACATGCTCGATTCAAGTATAAAGGGCGACCGGAACTGAAACTCAATTAGAATTGTTCATTCATTTTTTTGTCTCAGCTACCAGAATTATTCGTCCGAATAGATAATCAAAAAGTTTTTGTCAATGACATTACTTGTTTTTAACTAGTTTCTACAATGTAATAATTAGATCTAACAGGAAGCCAACTTATTTTCTAAAAAAAATCGGTGAATTCAGTACTTTTTGCAGAACAGAGCTTATTTGGGGTTTACCAATTAAGTTAATTAAAAAATTTCGTATTGTCGTTTTAATTCCGGATTCTCTCTATACCAAGCGTTAGCCTAGTCTCTCTTAAATAAGGCCTTATTACTTATTCCTGCTGCTTATTCTTCCGATTATATTTTCCATTATTTTGTACCTATTTATACTAATCGTTTTTAAACTTAAAAGTAGCTTCATTGAATTAATTAGTATGATAAATAAATTACAAAAACATCGCCTATACATATGTTAAGGAGAATCCATAACACAATATTTAGAAATTTCCATAACGCAATTATTATCGTTTCTTATTGCATGTAAAAATACTAAAAAAATGAGCCTTACAGAAAATTATTCGAAGTAGGCAGGCTTTCGTTTCCATAGTGAAATACCAGAATTGAGTTCATAAATTTCATCTATAATTTCTATTCATTTGCCAATTTTATAGGCTATTACTGATTGACAATGAAAATTTGTTTAGAAATAATCGTGTGCTCTTTGTGGCCGATTTCAATGTTTACACATACATTTTACATTAAAAGTGTACTCTAACATTCAGATACATAACATTCAGTAGTTACGGGGAGGATAATTCGCTAAGAATTTTTATACGGCAATTATTTGCCACATAAAACGTTAATGTCCTGGAAGAAACATATAAGCGGGTACTTTTTTGCTTGGTTTCAATTTAGCGTTATGGCACTCTGTACATATACACTTATAGACCGTTAGATGAGTAAATTATTATAGACAGACTAGATGCAGATAAACTCCTAAAAGATGTACACCCTCTGTGTAATCCCAGAAATACTCATATTTCAGTAATATAGTGTTAAGTTTATACAGAGGGTGTAGTCTTTTTTTAGCGAGAGTTCGTTTGGACATCAAATTTTAGAATTTGTCGAAATAGAAGAAAGGACAATTGACAGGATGTTAATGTCCTAAGCCTAGGATTATATACATTTTGTTAATATTATTGTACAATGATAAGTATCGAAAATGTTTAACTGAGGAACATAGGTACATTATTGAAGTGTTTTCATGTATAGTAGGACAGGGATAATTGCAAACGTTGGAACAACTTCAGCTATTCCCCTCGAACTGTAGGAATATTTTAAGTAATTATTGGAAAGGAAGCTGTTTCCTTTTTACGTCGATTCGTACTGAACGTAAATTCTATTGAATATCCAATATTTTTATAGTAAATATCAGTCTCATAGTTGAAAATCTTTAGTTCTACAAAGATTTCTCGAAATAGCATTATTCTTAATTTAAATTTCATTGTCATGACAAAAACTAATTTTACTTATATCACTATTAGACAATAAATCTAGAGGTTTTCCGTGGATTGAAATCTTTTGGATGCAACCTTCGAAGCCTTTGTAATACGCACTCGGCAGATCGTTGGGCAGCGCAGAAGAACCACCTGGAACAAAGTGTAGTCGATAATTTCACTATTTACTATACTGAAACCTTCAATTTACCTATCCAAAGTTTAGCATTGGTTCTCAAAGCAATTGCACCGGCTTTTGCGACGCCTTTAACCGAAGCCTGACCATCGACCGAGATGAAACCCACGCGCTTGCGCCTTCTGACTTGTATCGAGTGCCACTGGCCATCATCGACTTTGCTTTGCGATCTGGGAACAATTTAAAGCTCGCATTAATTCACAGGAAATTAGAAGCTGGAGATTCTCCTACCTGATTGTCCAAAACGCTTCCTGTCTACCCAAGTTGAAGCTGAATTCTGGATAACCGTCAACGATGGCGATTGAAAGGTAGTTCTGCAGTTGATTTTTATTTTTGCTGCGCCACAAGATGAGCCCATCGGACGAAAAAGTGCGTAGTTTTATTTCGTATCTGTTGCCGCGCTCGGGCTTTCGTCTAAAACGTATCGTTGGAACATTAGCGAAATTCGCTCCCGTTTGAAGCTGTTTCGAATGTTAGTTTATTAGGCTTATCTACTTACAAAACTTCTATATCTTCGGAATCGTAATCTAAATTATGCTCGTCGAAAAAATCACCGTCTAATTCGCTTTCATCGTTTTCGATAGTTTTGTTAATAAATTCGTCGTCATTGTCAGTAAAATTTGTTAGATTATCGCTAGTTTTAAATAAGAAGTGTTAGTATTATTAGTATGTTAGATACATTTATTAGTAAAGCTTGGATTATATGCAAATTTTTTTGATTAAATATTCAAATATAAAATTTTACCAAATAATTAATGCAATAATAAATTTGGACGTTAATTTTTCGCAATTTTTATGAAATTTACATCGGAATCTTTGCTAATTTTATGCATGAAAATTTCAAATCTTTGAAACTCTCATTTTTGAGAGGCTACAATTTTTTTCTATTAAATTGACCACCACACATTTTAAGAATCTAATTTAGTCTCAGATATTGCCGTGTACTATTACTCAAAATATGCACTTTGCATATAATCCGAGCATTAATTATATTATTAATATTTGAGGTATACCTGCGGTAACCCCTATTCCTGTATTGCAAGAACGTCATTCCATCCAACCTAATCGCTATGCTATCTTCATCGACTATTTCGCAGTATTTCCCTTTGTAATTCTCCGCGCACTTGCACGTGAAATTATCCAAATCTGGCACGCATTCGCCGCTGTTGAGACAAGGATTGTTATCCAACGAGCAGGGCGGTCCTGTGTAATAGCCCACGTTCGCACTGCACCCGGTCACGTTGTGCGTCACCACAGCCACGCAGTCGGGCAGAGCCTGGGTGATCGGCAACGGGATTCCGTTGAGCGTGATCTTCTGGATAGCGCCTTTGAAGCCTTTTGAAGCGCCCGATAGTCGGTGTATTTGCTTCCAGCTGCCGACGGATCCGATGTAGAGGGGCGTCTTTAGGTTGAGCTCTGTCAGTGATGTTCCTGAGTAGCCGCGGACCAATGTACCGTTATCCACTTGCAGCGTGCCCGCTCTACCTTCTCGGCTAATTCGCACGCTGTGCCATTCGTTTAGAGTAATCGGCATTGAGCTGCAATACAGCAATAATTAAATTAGAAATATGGCATACAAAATTATATATTTAAATCACATAACGAGTATAGCAATACGACCTATATGTTCAAAAAATAGGCCTATCGCCTCCATCATCTATATACCAATACTGTTTCAAATTATTGTGTAAAAATAAGGTGGTAATATTAGTAGAAGATGCACTGCGCCAGCAATACAGCTGCAGCGAATGTTCAAGGAACGGGTTTATATGGAAAGTAATACATAGGTTTATTGCTCTACAGAGTTATGGATGAACTAAAGAGATATAAATACGTTATGTTGGCGATTCCGCTGCCCAGGTTGAATCTAAATTGCAGATGGCCTCGGGCGATGTTCAGGGAAATGAAGTCGCCTCTGCCGTTCTTCATCTGCCCGTTGTAGAGTAGCAGGCCGTTGGCGGCTCTCGACATGAAGTTGACTTCGATGGTGAATTTCTTCTTGATGCCCTCCAGTTGCGGGAACTGGATGAAGCTGTTTCCGTTGAACTCGGGAGTTAGTCCGTTTCGGGTTTTTAAGTCTGTTGTACGAAATATTGGATTGGTTGTTGTTTGTGGATAATGTGGAATCGTACCTTTCTTGCAATCGCCTTGGCACTGGTTTTGGGCTTCTTCGCAGAAATCGCCTTTGTAGTGGTCGGTGCAGTCGCAGCGGAACGCGTGCGAATCGGCTTTCACGCATTTTCCACCGTTCTCGCAGGGTGAGTTTTTACAAGCGTGCTCGTCGCAGTCGTAGATTCCTTTCACTTCCAGCACCCAATCCTCTTGCTTAATGCTCAATTCGACGTCTTGCCTGCCGATTTTCAACTTGGTTATGCATCCTTGGAAACCTTTTGAGGTGCCTATATTTTCGTATACCCTAGAATTTTAAACTAGCAATGAACTCAATCTGAACGAATATTCGTTATGAACGCAAACCTTGTATTATTGGTAGGTACAAATCCTACAAACGCGTCTTCTAATAAATCTAAAGCTTTCAAATTCCCACTGGATTCTCCGCCAATTTCCTCGGAATCATCCAATTTCAATACACCATCTCTATGGTACCGTTTAATCACGACTCGATGGTCGTACCCTAATTTTATCTTATCCACCGAACGTATCAGCACCATCCCATTACCCAAATTGTACCGGAATTCAATGAACCCGTTAATGATCGCCAACGAAACGAAATCGCCCAAACCGTCGGCTTTCTGTTGATTGTACAGAATCACGCCGTCGCTCGAGCGAGCTTTAAACTCGACCTCCAAGCTGAGCTTGTGGTAAGCTTTAAGAGGCCGCAGCCTCGCGTAGGATCTGCCGTGGAACGCCGGCGTTCTGTACTGCACTTGGGCGATTTCCGTCTCGCAATGTGGACCGGTGTAATTGGCAGAGCACACACAGGCGTACGTGGACGCCGGCAGATCGATGCAAGTACTGTCGTGGATGCACGGGGCGCTGCTGCAGGCCGGGAACTCGTCCGGATCCGCTGTATCAGCTGCAATAATGGGGCAGTTAATTGCATCCTGGTCGTCGTCGAATTGATTTTTTTGTGTCATACAATCAAAAATTATTCCATAATGTTTTTATGCGCTAAAATTTTGACAAAACTGACTGAATTAATGAACAAATCGGAATAATTTTTGATGGTTTTGTGATATTAAATTTGAACTCACGTATGCAATCTTGTCGCTCTGACGACTCTACATAATTAGGCAGACAGAGACAAGCTCCTTTTACACAGTGGCTATTTAATATAATGCAATCGGTATTATCCGAACATAAATCACCTAATAAAGCTGTTACACGAACTGTGGCTGGTGTAGGACGATAAGCGGGTGCAAAATCACCACCTAAATAAATGTTATCAAAAAAATATGGCGAATAATCTACTTAATTTTAGTAAAAATTTGATTGAATTAATTATGTTATTGGAGTTAAATTCGGTACGATAATCAATTAAAATCGTGTTATTAGAACGAATTCAATAATGCACTACTCAATGTACTGATTACAACTCAAAATCGACCGTTTGTGAGCTGATAAACTAAGAGAAATAATTATAAAGAACGTTATTTAAATCAGATATGTATCTGTCTCACCACGGTTGCGGTATAGGATATTAGAGCCCGATTCCTTTTTCGCAAAATCGGGATCGTCCGGAAAGGAAACCGGCCTAGGGTTGCTGCTCCGTTCGTAATAGTACCGCGGGTCCGGCACTAATAAATGCCGCGTGGATTTCGACAGCGGCGAACTGATTTCGTCGGGTTGCGTGAATTGCTGGGGATTGTTAACATTGCTATACGGCCAATCCGTGCTTTGTATATCGTCTGAAAAATGCGGAAAATGCGTTAGTTTCGTTAATAAATAAGTACTGTCAGAAATGGATTTCTGGGACGATCTTACAAAGCGTTTTTAGATAGTTTTATGATACCTTGCGAATATAGTAGCTGGAGTATAACAGCGGTACTTACTGGCATCTGCTAAATTGCTCGAAAACTAATAGTTTAATAAACTCAATAATGTATGAAAAATAATAATGTTTGAGTTAATTTTCGGGCAATTCACCTTTGCTACACTAGCAATATGTAGCGATATAATTTTCGCGTAAATGAACTTACCGCAAGTAAAATTTACTCGGTATTGGCTCTGATAGTATATTTGCGATAAAAAATATTTGATGTTACTTATCAATTACGAAACGACTTTAAAAAAATTCTTATTATTATAATTGAGAAGAATTATTTCTTACCTTTGCACGAGCCGAAAGCTTGCAATACCACGTCTTTCTGTGCTTTACAAGCCTGTGCACGCAAGTTGCAAGCTGATCTGTAAGTTACTCCGTCACTTCCACAGACCATCTGAAAAACAAATATTGTTATCTTATATATCTTAAATTGAAACTAAAAATCATTATCATGTCCTTTCTGGATGAGTTTTCAAATATATTCTGGGCAGTTCTAGTACATCCTGAAGCGTTCTAACATCCATGAAAAGTTCCTTCTTTTGAAAACGCCTTATTAATTACTTGGTAAAATTGCTTGTACTTTGCAAGAAAGCAACTTACTTGAGGAGGTTCTTTTTCGTTGGTACAATTTATGTGGCACTGGCAATGGGTTGAGCCGGTTTTTTCTATGCACGTGGCACCGAAGTGGCAGGTCCTTTCCGAACAACTTGATGGATTTGCAGACATAGCTAATTCGGTAGCTACAAATAGAATTTTGTTGGGACATTTGGGAATGCTAATATGATGATTTAAAGTACCTGTAACGCAACCGTTAGGCCCTAAGTATTTATTGTGGTTCGTGCATATGGTGCATTTTTGACCCTGTACTCCCGGTTTGCAAACACACCGCCCCGTCATTTGTTCGCAGTCATCCCTCACCGAACCGAAGTTCGAGCAAGCGCAAGCTGAAAAGAAAATAATTTTTAATACTAGCATAAAAACGTTTTTTTTTAAATAGAGCATCAAAAGAGCAAGATACTGAAACGTCGCCTGTTTTTTTTGTAAAGAAAAATAAGACGCCTCCGGGTCGTTTTCAATAGTGGTCGTTCAGCAAGCGCGAAATTTTTTTACCGTTGTTCCCGCCATACGGCTTCAAAATAAAAATAACGAACCATTCGGTATCGTGCGAAAATGAGAAAATGCCGGTGATTTCTCCTTCATTGTCGATGTCTTAGTTCGAAATGAATTTCGTTTCGCGGCGTGCCAGGTGAATGAACTGCAATATTCGTGGAGAAAGGGCTTTTCACAAAGACGTGTTGTGCGGGCTGTAATTTTGCCAGCTCTAAATTTATTGTCGTGTACACGTTACATAGCGCTAGATTTATTACGACCGAGCTGAGCCGTAATTAGCCTATTGTTTCATAGTTTACATTTTTATCTGCACGGTCGAATGAGCGCCGCCGGTTTTCGATAATTGGCGAATGAAATCGGATATTCACTACTGGATAATCGCCATTATTCCGATTGATTCTGGAAAAGATTACTTACGTATACAACCGTGGTAACCAGTGGAGATTTTCGGAAGCCCCCAGAAGCCGGGTTCGCATCTATCACATTTGGTACCACCGACGCCGGGTCGACATTGGCATTGTTGTGTCTGAGCATCGCAAATGTCTGAGTAGGATCCTAGTTTGTTGCATTCGCAAGTAGAAGGGCATCCACCGAAGTTAGGACCTTGAGCAGGAGTTTTCCCGTCTGGACAACAGCCGTACCAACTCTCTTCACAGCCTTTTTTGTCGACGATTTGTTCAACTGCGAATGTTATAAGTTTGTTTCAGGAAGTTGCCAATGATTTGCGATTATCGGATGACAAGAAGAGTTACTTACACATTGAATGTACATTGTTATATTGTACATTGTAATATTTAGTAAATTTATTTAGTGGATTAAAAAGTTTTAGTGGACATATGGAAGCATATTCGGTAAACCCGATAACCGGAATACAGAGAATAAAAAAAAGTCGGCCAACTTTGCCCCGGAATTATTTCTGTTTCGCCAGATGACGATGAAATAATATACGCGTTCGGAACTTTTTTAATTTTTGGATAAAAATTAACTTGATTTTTTGAAAACTTTTAATTAAAAGCTTAACGAACGGAATTTCTGAGGTGGTTTGTAACGAATTCGGAATTTACGAATAATTTGTCGAGCCGCTCTCGCCGACGTACAACTTACTTTTATTGCAACATTTAGCGAATTTGGCGGTCTGATGGCAGTAACTGCCAGCAGGACAGTCTTGTCTGAACGGGCCGTTTCCGCAGTCTAATTCCCGCTCTGTCAGAGGATCCGTTAGCGGTTTCTCACCTTTGCAAGGCTTAACCTCCATTCCTATTTCAAAAAATTTATCACTGTAAAATCCATACGCGATCGCATTAGGAACCTATTGCCATGCTCAAGCTAACATCGAAACCCATCGAAATCGAATTTTTGCGAAAATTTAGTTTCATTAATATGCAATCTGCGGAACAATTTATTTTGCCGAGAGAAACATGCATCTCGTAAATTATTAAAGACTGTAAACGTTCATTAACACCCTGTGTGAAGGTATTAATTAGTGAAATGTAGAATTTTGGTGAACGCTTCTACATCGGGTTTTCTTTTGCCAGACAAACATTGGCATTATGGTGTACATATGCATACTGTACCGTCCACAACACAATGATGTTTCTGATTGTATGAATGTTGCGAACAATGCTGCTTTAAACGCGGACAGCGAGTTAGGGGTTTCCATTGTCGCAAGTTTTTAGTTTTCCAAATAATATCGGTAGGTTCGGTCATTATTAATTTGTAAGCAAAATTCAAACTAATACTACTCTACAATAAGCTGTTAAGAAAGACATTGAGCGACGCATTACATCAGCGTCCAGCATAAAGTTGAGTAGGCGAATTTCGAAACGCACCTGCTCAACTCCAAGCGTATAAAGAAGCGAAATATTTTTTTTGTACCTAAAAAATATCTGTATAAAGTGTGTGTGTTGTTAGTGTGCGCTGTACTCTCTACTGGCATCGAAACATTCCGAACCCAAACCTTGACATAGATCCAACGGCCTCAATCTCAGCTCCTCCTGTCTTTGGCAAGCCTCCATTTTCATGGCGCACAAAGAACGATAAATCCTCAAGTCGGAGGCGCACACCAAGCTCTCGCGCGCCGTCGAGCAATTGAACTGGCACGTACAACGCGGGAAATTATCGGGCCCCAGTTCGCAGGTCGCCTCGAAATCGCACAAAATATCCTTGCACGCTTCCTTTTCCGTATTGGTACCATCAACAAGCGAATTGTCAGGTACTGAGCCCTCGATGTCGTTACCTGTTATTGGGTTAGCCTGCGCCGATATGTTAGGGAATGTCGCTAGAAAGGTTAGTAGCAATAAAGGGTTGAAGTAACTACATCATCAAAACGATTGGTTGGATTAAAATTAAATTTTAAAGCGCTACTAATGATAAGAAATTTTTATTTCGAGGTTGGTTGTATTGTATATGTAGTGCTAGCAATGCAATTCTTGACATTAACGGCCAATTTCTTCTAAAATTATCGGGAACGTAGCAGGTTTCTACAAACTAGCCATGACGATGCTGAATTTTCTTTGTTGTACACCTACGGGAATATTATCGATCACGTGAAAAGCGGTGTTTTGTCGGAGTTTTTCCCAGGTTCCGAGAGATACGCGGGAGTTTACGTGGTCGGTTTCGAAAACGGGAACTAAAACGATTTTTCTTTTAACAGAAGTGAGAGAAATAACCCTATAGGGATTTGTGTTCGCGCCTCAATTTATTTCCCTTAACACGTTTAATTGTTTATACCTGTCAGTTTCAACGACGCTCTGGCATATGAGATTAATTCCGAGTGTTGGAAGTAATTAATACGAACAACGACGTGTTTATTCAAGATTTGTTAGTGTTGGGGTTTTTTTAATTGTGATTTTCCGTAAAAACGGGAATATTCTGGCTCAAGTAGCATATTTGTGTTATACTTTTAGATTAAAAATCGTGCAAAAAATTAGTGGCTATGAGGTAAATAACGAAAAATTAAAGTATAGTGGAAATGTTGAAGAGTAGTTTGGATGAAAATTTTCTCTTTAAACATTGGGTAAAGTTTGAAATTGTATAGTTTTCGGTATAAAACAATGGAGTTTACAGAATAAGTTTAAGAGTTTTGGATTAGTAACTGGATAAGCATCATTAAGAATTTAAATAGCTGAAGATTTAAAGATTAGGAAATTGGACAATGAAGTTTTCCTGTAAATATATAAGTTTCGCGATTCTATAGTAAACCATTCAGTTTAGAGAACCAGAGAAGTTCCCAGATGATAATAAATTTAACAATTAAAATCCAACCAAGTCCAACGACCCGAAACTACTCCCATTTTTAACAAATACATAGCCCATCAAACAAATACAAACAAACTTACTGCTTAACGAGCCGGCGGCCGAAGGGAACTTCTCCCTGCAGTCCCCGTAGAAAATGACAGTAAGAGGTGCAGCGTTGGTCCCGCGGGCGCACCTGGCTTTTTGGAGCTCGCATTCGTTGCGGTAGGTCGTCATGTCCGATGCACAAACCGGTTCCTCGCCAGCTTCGTCGCAATTGGTAGGGCAAACGCATTCGCCTGCTTCGCATTTTCCGCCGTATTTGCAATTTACATTTTGACACAAGTCTGGAACGGCCAGATTTTTTTGCTCGCGTTGATTTTAATGCATGCTGATTGACTTACCGCAGTTCCCCTTGTACGCTACTATAACGTATTGCTTCGTCTTGCAGGAGGCCATTCGGAGTTCGCATTCGCTGGTGTACGATATGCCGTCGGTACCGCAAATGGTACCGTTGTTAAGCTGCAAGAGTGCAGTACAATTTAAAAAAAAAATGAAAAAAAAATCCGAATTTTTTCTTTTAACGGGAAATTCAACTTCAGTTAGCAATACTATTCCAGCGACTGTATCAGCTGTTACTGAACAATATTGGATTTTCGTTTTAACCAATTAATTAAAAACGTTTTATAAAATGCATTTGTTGTCAGTATTAATTAAAAACGAAATATTTGCTGAATCTATTTTCTGTTCGCTAATCCATTTGTCCCGATAGGTTTTTCGAATTGATAATAATTGACGGAATTTGAGCCATTTTATATGTGCAGATAAAAGTGTCGATCGAAAAAAGCGCAGTCGGGTAAATTTTTTAAACGGCCGTGTATCGAGTTCGATTGATTTCTACTCGTGTGCCCAACGCTTTTGATCCGCGCTTATGGCAGTGTCACAAAAACAACATGACACCACAATCGAAATTATCAAATTATCTGTACAGAGGCCATTAATTTGTTCATTTAAAATTTCAATTACTAGCCATATCAGTTTACGCAGCGAGCGTATTTTCAATTAGCGGCGATATTTATTTGTTTTTCTTTCAGGTGCATCAAACGCCGAAGCGTTAATTTCTAATTGCGCATTAATTATAAATCTGCTGCGATAATATCATAATGCTTTTCCAGCTAAACTAATTTTCCAGCTACAATTAGCCGACAAGTTTTAATGAAACGCCCGCTTCTTTTTTCCTTGTAGTACATTTCGTGGGCAATGCATGGTTAAAAATTGCTTCTTTTGTAATGTTTTGTAGCTTTCTTATTCGGAATATAAAAACCAGCATTTTTATGCGATGTTATAAAGCGCTCGTGAGTTGTACGTTCCTTTCAACGGAAATAAAAGGCAATAAGAATTTTTTGCTGGCACGCCGCGCCCCAGTCGGGGGTAAAATTAGTTTTTGTTGGCAAGTTAACGTCGTTATAGCAAAGTTAATAGGAACTGCAAAGAAATCTTGATGGATTGGAGGCTTCGGAACATATTATTGACTTTTAGTGTTCGCTTTTAATTCCATTGCTCAGTTGGGTTTCGAACACTTCTTCAGTATCATTAACATAAATAGATACAGTTTTAATTGATATTAATTGAGGTCATTATTTGGTCATTTTTTATTCTTGTCTTACATCCTTATACATAAATTATTATTTAAAGTAGTATTTTTCTTTTTGGCTAGAATTTATATCCACCAAAGCTCTAAATATCCTTATTCATTGCTTTGAGTTACACGTCTCAGTCGACTTAACTTACATTTCTTATTTATCTTAATAGTTATTCGAGCATTTAATAGGGAAATAAATCCGTATGGGAACAGGGGAGCTTTATTGGAAACTAGAGCATCTCCTATACTTCGCTGATCCATTTCCTAGGGATTGTGTCACGACTTGAAAGTTTCGATTTCAGTTGCTGTCTGTTCTAATGATGAGAATTGATGAGTCCGAAACGGGAGAGATTCGGTATTTTGTGCCTGAGCCAGAGTCTGATGGCACACAGGTGGATCAATTCTCTTTTACCGGTTGTGGAATATTCAATTCTGCGGTTTTCCGATGCGGGCAACTTCCCAGGTCTCCGTGTGCACTTCGTGACAGAAATTCCACGGTTTTGTCGGCCGGGTTTTGTTCGAAACGTTTAAATTTTCCGGCGCTCAATTAATGCAATTTAAATTTCGTAAATACTCTGCGAACCTATCAATAATGACTAATTTATACGTAACGTACGTTTGCGAATAAATCATCAATAAATTTGTTGTTGTAATTTTAATTATACGCTTTTGTCGAATGTACCAATATAGGGGCTTAATTGTAATTTACTAATCCCTATCTAATTCAAATTATGTACCGTGAACGGGTAAACGTAAACTAATTGTAAACTATTCAATTTCTGGTCCTATTACCTATTACTAGCATAAGTCGCGCTCAACCTTCGGCGAATTTTAATGACACTGATATTGATCTTAATCTATACCCAAGAAATTTAATTTAATATTGCCTTTTATACAGATTGCTCTCATACGAATCCTTATACGTTTGTATAGAAAGAAGAAAATAATTAATATGAACTATATTTCGTTCGCTATCAGGAAATTTTAATAAAATCTAATTTTGTATGGAAAAGACAACACGAGTGGCTCAAGGGATAAATAATTTCAAAACTTTTACCATTAAGTAAAAGTACTTTAGTAGTGCCATTTTGTATAATGGGTATATTACAATAGGCGACTCTCTTCTAATCCCAGAAAAGGTGACCTAGTATACTTTTAGGCACTAAAAGGATATAATAAAAATATAAAAAATAATTACAATAAAATTAAAAATCACTTTCATTGAAAATTGTTAGTTATTTACGAAATTATTAATTCAATAGTGCCTACTTTTTATTATTTATTAATATACAGCTAGTATAAAAAAATTTAGAAAAATATTTTACTGTAAAGCAAATAAATATTATACTTTTGTAGTTGGTCCCAATAATTCGTAGGAATATTTTTTGTTTAGAAAATAAAAGAGAAAAATTTACCTTGGAATCGGCGCAAGATTGCGGGCAAACACAGCGGCCTTCAGACGTGCCGTCGCTTTCGCACTCCGAATAAAAATCGCACTTTTTATTCTCGCATCCGTCTGGAAAACAAACAGGCAAATTACAGAGGCTCCGGTTGCCATTTTTTGCAAATACAACTTACTGCAGGGGCCTTCGTAGAGCACGCTGATATTACGCCGATGCTTGCAGGCCTCTAATCTGAGCTTGCATTCATTGCTGTAGGAAATTCCATCGGAACCGCAAATCGGTTCGAATTCTGCGGGGCAATCTGGGCATTCACAATGCGCCGTTCCGGCCCTTTCCACACAAGTACCTCCAAATTGACAATCGTGTTCGCTGCAAGGACCATTCTCGCCGCATATCCCTGAAGAAGATACGCGAACTATAAATGTGTACGGTTTCGCATTGAAATTTCAATCATTGACCAATCGATTGGGTTACCGCCATTAACCTAGTGATTAACGAAGTAATATGGGGTTGCTATTCACTCGAGGTATTAACAAGCCTACCTATTACTACTATAATACAATAATAATATAAATTTTTGGGTTGCTTTTACGCTTATATTAAAGCGAAGAGAATGTGTCAAAATTTATAGTATAGAGTAGGTAAATTAAATTGGATTGATACAAAAAAAATAATAAACAGCCGGTAATCATACCTGAATAGGCTATTTCGATGTTGGTCTTGGAAACGCAGCCAGTCCTTTTTAATTCGCACTCGGATGCGAAAGTCCTGCCGTCTTTGGAGCACACCGGCCTCATAATTGGCTCGCAACTTTCCGGACACTGGCAATGGGCTATCCCGAATTTGTTAATGACGCATTCTTCTCCTCGGGTACAACGGACGCTGGTGCACGGATTTATTCCTGAAAATGGGAAACGGTGGGATTTCTTTTTGAACGCGACACGCACAGCTCGAGTTCAATTAGGAGGAGAAATGTAAAGGGTTTTTTCTTACGACGATGCATCGAGAAAAACATCTTGAGGTGAACTTTTGCTAATAGTCATTTTGTAGTATAAAAATTCATCTCTTTCTCAAAATGCAAGCGCTTAAAATCGAACATATTGTATAATATTCTGTTGGTAGTGGTTTCGTGGTATCGAGTTCTTTGATATAGAGAGAATAATAGCGTCACTTTCCGGCTAAATAATGCATTTAGCGCTACCTGAGTGAGTTTGCACAATTAGATCTTGAAGGAACTTTTCTAATATTATGGAGTACGAAACTGTTAAAATTTTGTTGCATAAAGGATCCTTACCGTCTTGGGCAAACCGTAAGCAAATAAGCTTAAATCGCTTGTGTATCTGAGAAAACTAATTAACAACAAACTTTACCTTAGAGCACACTTACGACCTTTAAGTCTCGAAATGACACGGTGCAACTTTAAATTTAATCGGCTTTAAAGTAATTATTGAACAATTTACTCTGAGCGGTAGAGAGTTGAAAAAAATACGTAGTTAGCATTCCGAGTGACTAGAAAGTTTTGTTTACCTGAGCTGCACTTCCCTCTGTAAATAATATTCAACGATTTCCTCGAGCGACATGCTTCCTGGCGTAAACTGCACCCATTGGAATACGTTTTTCCGTCTGACCCGCACACCGGGGTAAATTCCAAAGGGCAAGGCTCTCCACATCGACACACGGGATTGCGATGCTCATCCAACTGGCACACTTCGGGCTCGGTGCATTGAACACCAGCGCAAGGGTCTAAAATTAAGATAATAATAAAACACTTACTTATATTAAATTTTTCTATTTATACGATTTAATATTAAGGTGTGAATATACAGGCTTCTTGTATAATTTAATTAACCAATTTATTTTCGATAAATTTTGTAACGAAACTAAGCTTTTGTGTACTGATCCACTTTGTTAATGAAAATTTTTCGCACATTTCACTCCGTGAGTAGGATTAAATTGACGTTATATAGGGAAAATCCTTTTATAGTTAACTGAGTAGGTATCATGTTTACTAGATCGCTTCCTTAGAGAGAGGACCAATGATATTTTATGCATTAAGGCTGCACCATCAGAACATCTCAAAAATAAAGAACAAGTTTTAACGATATAATGCAACATTATTACCTCATTGCAGTATCGATATTTTCATAACAAGCTTCGATATCGGTAGCAAAAAAAAATTACGTACCTACCTATCTATAACAGAAAACCGAGTACTTAAATGGATTATACTCAATATTTAACCAGGTTTCAATTAATATTGCAAACTTTTTGCATCGCTACTATATCGCTCGCGATTCATAAATTCACCGGGAATTTTTTAATGCAGTTACTAGAACATCCATTAAAATTCATATAGATGCTGCATGAATGTCCGGCTCGTGTAATTTAATAAATGCCCGACGTATTTTATAATTCAATTAAAAATTTTTATTGCAAGATTTTTCAGATATGTATGTGTTCTGCGAACGTATCGACTTACCGCATTTTCCGTAAAATTTAATGGTGATGTTGGTTTGCGAGTTGCAGGCGGCCCGTTGAAGTTCGCATTGATTTCCGTAGTTCTCGCCATCTGAACCGCAAACAGCTCTAGATGTAGTATGATCACCATAATTTGGACATTTGTCCGGGCAAACACAAGTGGCGTTTCGTCCGTCGGAATTTACAACGCATCGCGAGCCAAAGTTGCATTCTTTGTCTCTACACGGGTCGTTTTGTTCTGCAATAAAACAAAGCATATGAAAGAACGGTTTAACCATTCAACATCGAATGGATGTTTTTATTAAACGGTGTGTAATTTTATATCTACTCGGCATTGTAACGAATATCTTTTCGAAACAATCCTGTCAGGACGCATAAATTACCTCATCGATAACGCAAATGTAAAATGATATTTATCGCGTTGTTATAGGTGATGTTTCCGCAGGTACGTACTTTAATACATTTTTTTTATTGCTTAAACTCGAATATAGTGCCTCATACATTTCAATTTAGAGACGCGTCGGTGTTTTTTTCCGACTTGAAATAAATATTGTGTTCAAAACGTAAGCAGGAGTGGACCCAGGAGACCGATTCGATGCATTTCCATTAAAATTACGACTCACACAAATACTGGGTGTTACTACATTTCGATTTTCGTATGAAACTCTAGCAATTTATGAATTTAAATTTACAAACACATACCCTTGATACACAAAATATTTCAAAATGAGACCACCCTGTATAATAATAGAAACATTAATAAGGCTTAAAACATACCTAAGGAAGAAAAATTATCAAGAGAAAGCGTAAAGAAGAATATATTAAACTAAATCAACAAGTCGACAGTTCGAAAGAATCACTTTTTTCTTACAATATAGAAAACTTTATTCCCCAAAATGATTTATTTAAAAAAAAGATGAATTCAGTCCTGCTAGTGCGGACTGATGTGAGACATTTTTCATTCGTTTAATGCTAATCGATGATGAATAGTCAACGGAAGAGACTGGAAGGGTTTTATTGGTATAAAGCATTATTTATGTTGGATTAAACATGAATTCGGATTAGCGTCGGATCAATTGTGGAAACAACGATGTGTATTCATTTTTTTATCTATTAAACAAACGTTTTCATTGCATAGAAAATTCAAAATTGTCGTCCGTAAACATCGCATTTAACCCTGCAATTTAGCATATTTAATCTACTAATCCCCGTTACTTTGTAGAACATGTTTACCTACATAAGCAGATTTCAAACACTTATCCGATAGTTATTTAGATAATTTAAGAAGAAAATCATGCTTCAAAAACGAACAAATGTTATATTTTTAAAAGACTAAGAATGTCTTGATACAACAATGAATTTTCATTCGTTTCCACAGACCATGAATTTTCTTAAAAAAATAATATTTTATAAAAAAATCTACCCTAGAAATAAGTAACTAATGATTCTTACTAAGCTCCTGTGAACAAAGCATTAATAAATTTGAAGCTGAAAAACTCCTTTCGAGTGGAAACCGACGTGTGGTAAGTACGCAATGGCATTCTCTCGTCTCCTTATTAAGTGAGCTTTTAGAGTATTTGCCCCTTAAAGGTATTAACGAGAATTAACTCAATTTCAACGGTCGGTGTGACACCTTTTATGATACATTACCGCAAAATTAAGTTTTCGTCGAGGGAAAATCTTCCGAGGTTCATCTGGTTTTTCGTATTTTAGACCACGGCCTAAATTCGATTTGCGTCGCTTCGAAGCGGCAATTTCTTCATGAAATTATCGAAACTAAAAACGCCGTGCTTGCTTGAATTAATAGATTAGATCTTCTTATGATTGGAACAATATGGCATACGGGAGTTAATAGCGTAATATACACAATTCAGGGTCTGACAGGAGTTTCCTATACTGACCGTTTTCAATGTCTGTCGAATATATATCCTCCGTCATAAATTTCGCCAGTGTCGCACGGTGCATTTCGAAACTCTATAAACTGTAAAATATAATTTGGGAACGGCACGCCGGACAGGAAACGAGATAGGTACCAATTAGAAGGACCGAAACTAAACAGATAGATCAAGTAAGAGAAGAACAACATTGCATAACGTTTAAGGGAGTGCCAGAAACTACAAAACCTCTAATAAGAAAAATCTACTAACGCAACAATGAATAGCTCGTGGCATATGTCTGTCTATAGACATTAACCCGAACTCGTTGCTGCATGAAAGCCGACCAATTAGCATCAAAGCGGACTATATGCGATATGCCCTCGAAATCTGACAAAATAATACGGAATAGAGATTATTACTAAGTTAATGATGGGAGAGGATCGAACCCTTTATTGGTGACTATTGCATTTTGATGCAATACGATCCGACATAATGAACTAATAATGAACATTTTAACTCACCCTTGGGAAACTGCAGCAAGACTGACATTAAATGCACAACTGTTCGTCGATTGGACACCGTCAATTATTCAAACCAATAGTTGAATTTGCTTAATGACTATGCGATTCAAATTAATCATTACTTTACCTACGTGCATTTCATATACATTCACAATAATCTACCGAAACCCATAATAACTTACCTTTAGGGAAAGCGTAGCAAGCTTCAGTCGAATGCAGGACAAGCCCATTCGACAACGCGATGAAAATTAAATATCGTAAAGCTGTAAGTTTTTCCATAATTCTTTGTCCTTTGTTTTCGTTGTAAAGGTTTAATTGTTCAAACAATTTATAAAGAAACGAAAGAAACGCGGAATATAAATCGCAGTTTTATAACCGATTTGTGGCTTAAATTCCGACCAGTGCAGCGGGTTGTTTTAAGCAGAAGACAGAATCTAAAGGTAACACATTTTCTTGACTTTCAGGCTAGGGCTAACTACTGGATTTACGACTATTAGGTTCCACGAAATTTATAGCCAATTTAATTTAGAAAAAAGTTAGTCTTTGTCTGAAGAAATTTATAACTTTTCAAACTTAAGGAACTAGGTGTAGCGGCGTAAAAGTCATCATTTTCTTGTCTACAGATGATTTTAAAACGATTTTATGTTTGAACACTTATGCATGATTTATTATAATTTTTTCATTTAGTGGAAGCGCACTATTATTGCCGTACTAATTATAACACAATTACTTCGTTATTATTAAGTGAGTGAGGTTGATTTTTTTTCTTCAAGGCGTTTTCATAGCAGAAACTAAAAGCTTGGAAGCTCTCGAGGTTGATATCGATTTTAATTTTATTGCCAGATAGGAAACCCGAACTGAATTTGCAGCGAAGAAACGTTAATAATTGAGTAACTAATGGAGTTTTATGAAATTAACATTCTGTATAACCATCGAAGCTCTTGTTAGTTGCCAAAAGAAGTTATATTGCAGGAAATTCGTACAATCGCCCAGTACAACTTTAATATTGGAATCTTATAGACAAAATGACCCGAAAAAGTCGGAATATTACATCGTATATATGTGGAATATTTAGAATTTTTGAAGAGATTCCGTTTATATTGCGAGGAGATATTTGAAATGCTGATACACTCTTTCGAACAGAGAAATAGCGCTTCATTGGATTCGTATCGAAAATTCTCACGCTGTATCGACATCGAGAAATATGAAATGTAGCTATGTATATCTTTTTTAGCGCGAAAACCAAAAAAATCAAATCTAGGAATTTTGGCAAACTCAAATTTTACAAGCGGAACAACAAAAGAGAGAAGTTATATTGTTTAGTAGAAGGCGGACACAATAAGCTTTACGGAAAACCTATTTTTGAATTAATTCATGAGGAAATTGATCAATGTCATGCAATGCTTTCGAAATTCGGTAATTTGATGAATTTATTTATGAACGTATATTCCATTTATTTCGGATATTCGTTGGCCTTCGTGTCGCGTGAATGCGACATTCGTTCTTGTTTCGCAAAAAAATACTTAAAAAAACTCCATCCTTCAAAAAAATACACTGATTAAATATCAGTTAATTAAAGCAGGTACGCTGGGGGAGAATACAGAGGTTCAAAACCCAAACGTGTGTTAGATACACAATCTGCTGGTTAAATTCGTCGCTGCCTGCGCTAATGCGGAAGTTCCTGTAATGAAACTCGCCAAGGTGAAAACTGAAAAGGGCTTGCTTTAGTCTACAAAGTGTTTTTAATACAATCAACTACAAAACAAGTTGAAGTTTGCTGAAGTTGAAAACGTAGAAGTTCCATTACAATTGTCTTTTTTAAAAATGGTTCATAAAAAATAACTAACAAGCTGGAAGCGATGAATAAAACATACATATAGATGCCATTATTTCAAATTTATGTATTGTATTCTTGGAGGAATATCGAATATAAGGAACAAAAAATATATTTTAGAGATTAAGTATGTTATGCAAAGGAATATTCTCCAGCAACAAAGTTTTTCAATTTAAGGACCAATCAGTTGTTTGAAGTGAGCGTTGAGTATATAAGAACCATGTAACTACATTATTTAAAAACTTTGCAAAGTAATTAATTAGTAAAATAAATTCTATGTAATTGTTATTAAGGACAACAATGCCAGTTAAATTTGTTCGTTTGTATGTGCATAACATGTATTATCCGTTCATTGTTTACATAATTTATGTAGAGGAATATGATTAGAGATTGATTATAGATGTTTGAGTTTATTTATACAGAGTTATAAAAAATCGGCAAACATTATACTGGCAACATGTTATTTCATAAAAAATTTGTAGCAAAATGATTCATTGGCTAATTAGATAAAAAAACTATTCCTTTTAGCCTTTTATTACTGTGATCCTTACATCAGTTATTATTTTAGAAATCAATTTTTTTGAAACCTAAATCCCCTTATTTATTGTGTTTTAACGACATTGCAATGATGACAAATTCGCAAACGAAATTTACATATAGACACACAGTAGCGAGATAAATTTCTTCAGACACCTACCCTCAACTCGACCCTCAAATAAATAAATTCCGCGGCGAAACAACGACAAACGGCTAGTTTCTAATATCTACTTGAATATTCAACCGAAATACAACTCATTCGTCTAAAATATTTCCTTAACGGCGGCGAAAACAGAAGACCAAAAAAAGGCCAGTTGCGTACGCGAAATAGTAAACGCGAATCCACGAATCCAGGAATCGGTAAACGTTTTTGCCGCACACACTCGCAACTCCTTTTTCCACCGATCGCGACCGATCTTTATCGGTGCGGCGCGAACGCGGCCAGAGCGCAACTCCGTCACTGGGAAGGAGAGTGTACAGAGTATTTTCTCCCGCAGCACACGAACCACGAAGTTACACTAGAGAGTTACACTACAGGTAGTTAGCGTGACAGGCACGAGGGTAATAGCAAAGGAGAGCAAGCGCCATATTGATTTTAACTTGTCGCAGAAGGTGTCTGCCACCGGTCTATTATAGATATGATGTTTACACTGTAATACAAATTGTTCCTTAAGTTCTACTGATAAATCACCGCCTGGGTTTGTTTCGTTTTTGGGATGGGACGGTTTTTATTGCTGTTTTGCGGGTGTAGAAAATCTAATTCAATTATTATTTGAGCGATATTGATGTAAAATAACATAACTTTATTACTTGACCCAGGAACTATTAAATCGATTGATGTCAACTGGAATTCAATATCTTTAAAAGGAGTGAAAGAGGCGATTTTTTTATGAGATCAGTAAAAGGGAAAAGTAACAAGGCTTTTTGAGATATTTTAAAGAATTCTTGAAGACTAGATGATATTTTATAGATTTTTCCAACAATATAAAGTTTTCAAAACAATTTTGGTAAAAATTCAGGAGTATTTATTGGAAGTTTTTCATTCAAGGGTTTTGTTCAATTATATGTAATTTTTCGGTTGTTTCATAATATTTTTTCATTAATTTTTATCAATAATTAGATAATACTCAAAAAGTTTAGTAACATGACGAGAGAAAGCTTTAAATTTTTTGAAGCTTTAGAATTTATTTAAATAACAAACACTGTGTAAAACTTCCAAAAGTTCAGTAAAAAGCTTCACGATAACTGAAACTTACATATTACCTATTATCCTTACATACAATTAAAGAATGTTTAACCAAAAAATATCAAAAATAACTAAAATATATACTTTTTAAAAATTGCCAAAATATTCTATAAACCAACCAATGTAAAAAGAGTTACAATATTCTTAAAAAACCATCAATTAAATAAAAATTCAACAACAAAGTAAAGACAAACCTCCTATTTAGAACTAAATTTTTATTCCGTTTATTTAATTCTTCTGCTTGTATAAACGCAACTCCTTTTTGAGATTTATTCTGGTTCGGAAAAATACTTTTTTCCGGTTGAAAATTTATGGATATCAAGTAAACTCTTATCCCAAAAATCCTTAGTGTCGGCGCCGTTATTTAAAGGAAACCTATCGGAAAAAAGGTTTTCCAGCAACGAACATTGCATGCGGGATGTAGAAAAAAAGAACTTAAAATGTATTTTTACGTACGAAGACGCTTCGAAATGTCTATACGTATGAAAACAATTTCCAGAAAGCGGACTGCTATATCCTTTTGGAGGCCTTTTAAATAATTACTTTTGAATATTTCCGCCGCTGGCGGAAGTAAAGGAAAAGTGGTCTAAAAGTTTCGATGTAATTTACTTCCTTTCGTGTTATTTACCTCTAAAGGAGTGGTCACTTCGAAACAGAAAGAAAAAACAATTAGTGTGTTTTTTCTTGTTTGGTAGGTATTTCCCATCACAAGATAGTGCTTCTAGAGGCCTCTTCTAAAAATTTTAACAAGTTCTTTTCGATATAGTGATTAAACTGCACAAAAGAAATAAATACCTTTGTTTGAAGGTACATAAAAAATTCAATCAATCTTACTTATAGCGTTTTTGCGTGCATTTATAATTAAAAGCTCCTTACTACGCTATCGATGAAATCATTAAAATAATAATATCTAATTATTCACTCGGTATTACCAAGAATCATTTCTAATTAAATATAAGGCAGGAAAACAAGCCGAACAAAAATCAAACGAGAACGCCTTGCGTGATTGTTTAAACTCCCAATACTAATGCATATTTGAAGGACTGATAGCATGTTACCTGTCCGAAACAACAGCTCATATCGAACGGAATATGTTCTAATAAAAATTAACCAGTCTAGTTGGGATTTGATACGGTGCCAATCAAACGAACGAACCGCACGGTTTATCAACCGCGACTCGATGAATGTATTTATACAAATGTTTAGGATTTAATAAAGGTGAGAGACTCCAGGCATTCCGCAGAAACCAACAACTGGAGAAATATGAGCAGTAATGGAAACTGCATTACAAACCCACTCGCAGTTCATAGTGTAGCAATAAAACGACAGTTACTGCACTCGGAGTTCCGAAGTAAAATTTCAAGGAAATATTTCATAACGTTCCCGGAAAATTTCGAGAGCACCTTGATATAAAACGTATATTATATCTGAATACCTCATGAGTAATTTACGAATATCCAAATTTGTGGTTGAAGTACGAATCAAAATATTTATCTTTTCAAAATGTTCAGATACTTCATGCATTTTTTCTCATCCCAATATTTTCCGAATCGCATAAAATATCGTTTAGTGAAATTCAGTGAAACTATGCGAGCACATTGAGCTACTGTGCTTCGCCGCAAGTAAGCTCGCGAAGACAATTAGAAGTGTACTTACCGCAACTGCCTGCATATTTAACCCTGGTATTAAGACGGGCTTTGCACGAAGCTAAACGCAGCTCGCAGTGATTAGTGTACGTCTTACCGTCGGTACCACAGACGGGTTCCACCTTCGGCTTGCAAAATGTAGGACATTGGCACAGGCCCCTGCCTTCGGGACTGTTTATGCATTGAGCGCCCCACGCGCAGTACGTTTTTTCGCACGGTTCTGAAACGAATCGTTCATTATCTACCTGAATTAACGCGTCTAATTTGCGAATGTGATTTATTGCCGGCGACAAATCCCAATTGAAATTCGACGCGGATAATTAAAATTTTCATGACGTTCTGTTTTTGTTGCTGATGAAATTAGATTTGACGGCATTTTTCCCCCTAAAAAGCGGTTTGATATTAAGTTCGAAAAGTTTAAAATGCAAATATCCTAAACACACAGAACTTCCGGAACACTTTGCGTTGGTTTAGGAAAACAGTATGCTTCTCATTTTAATAACATCATGGAAATTTAAAATTTTTTTTATGTAAAATCAGTTTAATTTCGAATATCACCCTGGGTGTTTTATGAGTATGGAAACTGATCGTTTATTATTCAAATAAAAAATGTACTCACCAGGATAATCTAAGACACCTGTAACAAAAATAAATAATTACTAATTTGCAACATTAAACAAAATTAATTATCACATTACTATTAATTTTTAATTTATTTTCAATAACACATCGATAAACGAGTAATAAACAGCATATTTGAGTATATTCGGGTCAATTTATTTGTTGATCAATTATTTATTTGTAAAAACGTATAATTTCAATGTATTTAATATTTAACTTCAAAACATTTTAGCCAAAAATTGCAATTTGAAATTATGTTATTTCGGTTCTCCTCATCGATTTATTTCTCATTTTAAATGAAGTCTATTATAGTCTTTTTCAAAATAAAAGGGTAATTTTTTTTAGTTCTATTATTGTAGACACTTTTTAGCTTTAATTTTGATTATTTAGATCATTTATATATCCATTAACTACACTTTAGGGCTTTTAACCTTTAGCTTAAGTATGTAAAGCATTAACAATACAAACAATACGTAGTTTCAGTCACCAGGTAATTTAGAAGAAAGTAAATATCTATTAGGTATGTGCAATCAATGGAAAGCATAAATGTTACTTTCGAAATAATAGTAATTATACAAAAGTTATTAACTAAGATAAAGGCATGGTATTGTATTTAAAATTAGAAGGGAAAGGAAACTGGTCATTCAACTGCGTGTATTTTTCAGTCATCGATTTTTCGATCGATAATATGTCATGATAAGACGATTTCAGTAAAATTATAGCGTACATACAGGTATTTATGCACCTTTCTTTTGAATATTTGGTGTAAGTTGCCGAAGGCAATATTCTTCTATGTTAATACACCATTCCCATTTAGATAATGTAGAAGTACATGCGTAAATTGGATGTGCATTTTGAGAACAATTAATCATGCATGTAGGTAATAAAACGTTCAATGTACCACTTCAAAGCTAAAATGGTTACTAAATTGTCAAATTGCCCTTTAAACAGAATTATTGCTTTTATTGAACATGCTATTTGTGGTACCTAAAATACAGTTTTGTTTTTATTTTCGAGTAAAAAAACGATATAATGGCCGATTATAGGGAACATATTGTGAAATGTTTGAATACGTGATATTAATATTGATTCACGATATTGTGTGCATGAAAAATAGCTTTTCAGAAAAGCTATTTATAATTCCTGGTGAAAATAATAAAAAAGTGTAAGCGCATCGGCAAGTGATGTGGCAAATTTTCGGCTTTCCGTTGACATGACTTCCTAGGAAGTTTTTCAATTATTCAACTCGTAATTTCCTAATAAAAAATCGTAGTTTATTAAATCTGAGTGACTCCTCCGACTAATCCCGCATAAAACAACTTCCTTCATTGGCGCAATTTATTTAACTTTCGGAAACAAGGAACAAAAATTAAGTGAAATCTTATATTCCTGTAGGACAAAGCTGCTGTCACTTAAAATTGTGATAAATAGAGTCGCTACGTGGATGAAAAATCGCAAATATATTTTTTTAGGAGATAATGAGGTTAGAGGGAAACTGCGAGGGAATGAACGAGCTTAAATACGGAAGTTATTTTTTTTGTAAATGTAATTTAATTTGACGAGAGGACCAAGTTGTATCTTGCTTTATTCGGTATGTAAATAGTGAGAAAATTTCTAAAAGCGAATGATGCTCCATTGCAGGAATTTTATATGTTTTATGCTGGCAACACATTTTGAATTTTACCTACCGTGAAGTTAATTAGTAGCTCATAATATTTTTAATTCCGAATTAGGAGGACCGTTTAATTGCATTTTTTAAATGCAAGTAGAACAATGAAGCAGTAATCTGAAATTTACAGCGGCAGTTGTAAAAAGAGCTCGTGCAATTTTCACAATTCTTGTTTTAAGGTTAAAGTTAAAAATAAAACATATTTTCCAGACAAATCGGAATTAACATATTTGCTCAAGAATTAGCATATTTAACATCTGGTTAGAGAGAATTTCCATTGGAAAACGGCACTGAACCAATTGGAGTTTTTTTGCTTGGGGAAATTGTGGAAATACATTCAGATATAAACTGTTTAAGAGATTATATACGTTCCTTTAAAATATGAAAAAGAGAATTATTCATGCAAATATTTATTTCGGCAACAAAGGAACAGAAAGTTAAGGAATACGAGGAAAATTCTTATTCATTCGTGCTTCTGCTAATAAAATCGGAATTACTTAATGTTCCGACGTTTAACGTTTTTATTTAAATTTCTAGGAGATTAACTTTACGAACGCGAATTTTTATATTACCATCTTAATTCCTTCTATATCTATTACCGCAACTTTTGCTACATCCTCGTACAGTTCGATTCTTAAATTTCACTTAAATTCCCTTTTACAATTCTAACACAAATGGCACCGTCTCCGGATAGAGATCAGGTATAAATTACGGATTTAAATTTTATCGTCCAATAAAACATATTTATCGCACAACACTCACATGTCTCTCATTTTAGCGAGTACCTACACATAATTGTAACCTGTAAAATACTTCAAGGAGATCTGATAATGTCTCGTGTGATGTTTAGATGGACCGCAATAATATAAAGTTATATTCGATTTCGATACCATTGCAATTAAAACTGATGACTTATAGTAACGCAATGCATAAAATAACTGTCAAATGCTTCGGAGATAAAATCGCTGTTTATTTTTTAGGTGTGTTAGTTGATTTTTGCCGTAAATCTTGGAATGTGCTCCTTCTATACAGTGCCTTCATAGAGCAGATTCTTACCTACATGATCTCAAGTTATCATACTTATCTTGTCTTTGAATAAGTGACTTTATGAGATCCTGTGATTTGTTTAATTTTGCTTAAACCGTTAGGTATCTTCTGCAGATCTTGCCTATAAGTGATACTTAATTAATTAAAGTTGAAAATAGGCCACTGTGAGTTGCGAGGAGCCCACCACTCCTCCCAACTTTTTTTTAGCCTTTCGAGAAGGCTGGAGTTGTTGAAAATTGATCACTCCGAAACTTATCGTCAGTTATATCAGTCAAAAAGTTTCGACTCGACAAAAAAAATCTCCCAACTTTTAAGTGCATAATTGTATGAAAGCTATTTTGAAATATGAACGAAGTTCGAATAACGAGTCGTCGGAAAGTTGGCCATTAACGGTCGATATCGCAATAATAATTGTTATTTAATTTATCGAATAAAATCAAGCTTTGAAACGTCTAGTTCGCCGAGGATTGGAAAAAAATAAATTAAAAAAGTTGTAAAAACGCTAACTTGAAAGTATTAACGATTGTTGGTAACCTCGTTTCCGGCAGGTACTTACGTGTTTAATTTTTAAATAAAAGATTAAAGGGAAAATTTGCGGTTGGAGGAATCCCGCATAACAGGGTCGGAGTGCGCCACTTTTTCAGCTTTTACGATTCCCCAAGGGCCCGAGCCTTCCTCATTAAACTCCAGAAAGAACTTGTTTATCGGTCATACGGTTGGGCCGTTACTTTTCTTTTGAGTAATCAAAATAAATCTTTCGGACATTCCGAACCCGCAGTTTTTTATAGTTCGTTCTTTGTGCAGGATATCTAATTAGATTAGCTCGAAAGCTATTTAGAAAACGTGCGGGCATATTCCGATATTCCTCGAAACGAGATTAACCCGCCGAATGCATTCATATGAAACATTGCCCTTTATACATTTATAGGTTAGAATTATTCATGAACAAGTTAGCACTTGTAGGTAATCGGCGGAGCATATTCACTTCGGCAAAAGTTTATACTACTGTTTCAGTAAATCTGCACTTCTACGTTATCCTAACGGAATAATCAATTCAATAAGGCCCTAAATTGAAAAGCGACCGGAATTGGAATTGTAAATTCGAAAAGAGTCGAATGACCTTTCTATTCTGAATGGATAACTTCGCTTTTAGTTCAAAGTTACTTCCAGAGTTTCACAATGAAATTACATCCCGCAATTTTTCGCAATAAATTATTTCCTATTCTAAAATTGCTGTTTGTAACGTAATTGGTAATTGAAAATTCACCACAACCTGTATAATTAGCGGTATTAACAATTAGATCTAAATAAAATCGATATAAAAAAAAATACTTTTACAAACTATTTCATGTTGCATTTATTTTACCTAGGGAAAGATTTAGATCAGTTTTTTTATTAGAAAAAGGGGTAAATTTCATAACATAAAATTACTTAAAATTTTCTGTTTGTAATTCCGCATAATATTCGAGAATTACGAAGGGATTTGATCAAAATTGGTATCTGTAGGATTTATGGTATGTAACAACCAACGTTAAATTTATTAGTAATTGACCGATGCGATCCCTCCAATTTGGGTTTTTATGAGAAAGTATAGAGCCAAATTAGAGAGGATAGAGCCAGACTGGAAGACATTTAGCTGTCTGTGTTCTTAATTGGAGTTGGTGTGGACTTTATTCAGAATGCAACGTAAAATACCAACTTCGTTCTGGCTAATCTCAACTCGGTGCAATAAGATAAAAACCGGCAGTTTCAACCGCAATTACAATGAAAATATTCGTATCGCAGAGCGGTCGATTAGAGAATTATGGTGAAAAATTATATTCTCGGATAAAACGGGATTTGCGGTAAGATTTTTTTTGCTCTGGAACATTCCTTCGAAAAAAATATATTAGTGAAATTAGACGTTGAAGCTTAGGAAACGCGCCCTGTTTAACGCTTAATGTAATTAGTAACTCAAATTCCTTGACGTTATTTCTCAGATCCACGACATCGGTTTTCGCGTTTTTTTGGCGACAAAAAGTCATCGTCGAAATTAAAAGAACGGCGGCAGTCAAAGGATAGGAAAAAGGATCCACATAATTGAATTTGTTACAGATAGTTGGATATAAGTAACGACTTGGGGATGATGCGGACCAAGAGCCTCTTTATCTTCAGTCATTAATTGCGTGTCATTTTAATACAAGTCGATATAATTCGATCAGTTTTTTTTTGTAGTAGGCCGAATAATTCAATCGTTAGTAAATCGATTTTCTATACATTTCAAAAGTGCCAAAATTATCAAATTTTAGCATTTCTGTAACGATTAAGGAATATTTATATAATTACATGCTTTTCAAAGGTTTTTTTGATTAATATTTGCTTGCGCATTACCTAACTTTAAACTTCGCATAAAAATCTTCATGGAACTTATAAAAAAAAAACTTTTAAAAATCCTGGCTTGCAAGGCCGGGGATAAATTACTACCTCTTCATGAACTTGAATATATTTCAAATTTTCACGAGAGTAATTTTCAATTTTGACCTATTTGGAATTTTTCTGTATCCGTTGGTCTCGCTTAAAGTGCCCTTCGAGTATTTATTTTTTAAGTGTACTAGGTCGTCGTCGATGGAACTAAAAAGAACATCCATTCCGCCCTTTGTCTTCGGTGTCAACAACCCCTTGATAAGCACTTTTCCAACGAACCCTCTATTCTTCCATGATTCACCCTACACACCGACATTCCTTAATATATAGTGGCTATTTATTAAAAAAACTATAAGCGTTCTTTTTTTAGAGATCAACTCAACGCGGATGTGTATCTTGAGAAAAAGTTTATCGCGGGCGATTTAGCGCGGATTTTTAAGATGAAACAAAAAGTGCTCGAAACCTTGATAAAACTTTTTTAATTTAATTTTCATAAAAAATGTTTTTTTTGTTGGCTCTAACGTTCTTATCACCAGTATACCTTTAACGGGAACGTGCCTGCATCCCTATTTGGACAGTATACACAGAGCGTCTCATAAAAAAATTCAAAATTACTGCTAATTAAGGCGCATTAAATTGGAAATTATTGTTTATTCATTATTTTTATATATGGATGAAACAAATTAAAATACCCCGATATTCGTAGCTAGATTAGTGCGAACACAGGGGAATAGTAATCTATGTCTTAAAGCAGGACTATTAAGACGAACAATGCGTGATAAAAAAAGGTTACCGGCGAAACTCTGCGTGAGATTTCTAACTACTCGGTGAATTTAAATCGCGACTGCATCAGTTTAAACTTGAATGAGTTTGCGAAATAGTTCCCGTCGAAGGGGAATCAAAACTTGGCGAGTAATTACGAAACAAACTAGGAAGAAACATATGCTCTTATTGTCTTGTCTACTTTTCGGCTATTTGTTTAAAATTCCCGCTTTCTGTCAGATCGTAAAGTTTCACTTTAGTCCCCATTTGCTTCATAACTTAATGCATAAGCGAACTTTTGTTCTCATTTAAACGAGACGGTACATCTATAATCAGAAAAGTTTCTTGTATTACTTTGAATGGAGTTGTTCGAGATAATTTCAATTTGTGCAAGGCGAAAAAAAAAATCAAAGCAAACGCTAATTAATACTGCTTTTTGTTAATTTCATTCAGAGCAAGTGGGATTTATTAAATATTTTAGGTATTGTTTCAAATCTGCGTTAATTCCGAAAAGTTATTTATTGTAACTCATGGGGAATGAAAGATATAATTTGGTTTTTCTTTCGAATGCAAATTTTAATTAAACTTTTACGTACCTACAATAATCAGAAATTGTACCGATGAAATTCAAGAGATCGAAAGCAAGTCAAAAAATGTAATTGCGTAATTTACATAAAGCCTGTTATATTTTATATAATTTATGTTCGTTGAATCTCCTGAAGAGATTTGAATGAAATTTTGCGAAAATTAAAAAGGAAAAAAAATGTTTTGCGAAAGAAAAATAAAAAGTACAACAGAGATAGATGTTTTGTATGAAAAGGGAAATAATTTTGTGCAAAGGGTTCGCATTTTGAGAACACAGTTTATGTATGTATTATACATTTATGAAAAGAAGTCCAATGTTAAATCCGTTTAACAAAAATTAAATAGGCAGATAATTGATTTTCAAGAAAAGCTCCACCAAACAATTATTATAATTAAGCAAAAACGAAGTAAAAGAATCCAAGCAGCAAAGATAGCAATTTACTCCCTTTCCAACTGCAGAAATAATTAACCTGCATTCTCCTATTCTGCAATTATGAATAAATATTTGAGTTCCTTAATTTCGAGATTAAAAGTTTTAAATAGATTCAGCTTTTTAACACTTCATCCCGCTTCCTTTACGATTTCATCTTAGATCTAAGGTGTTATAATTAGCCTACCCCTGATTAATATTATTGTCCTTTTATCTTAGGAGAATAATATGCAGAAGCGAGTTTTAAGATGAGCAGCTTGGCATAATAAGATTCAGTTCGAGCATGTTTGTGCTACATGTTGGAGATATGGCCATAATACGTCTTCATGCCATTCCGGTGTGAATTCGGATGAACATATTGAGCCGAAAACACAAACAAATAATACTGTTTTTTCAGGACAGGACTACGAAAACATCGAAAAATACTGATTTAATTCAAAAGCTTCTTTATTATTTTGTATATGTCTTAATATTGTCGAAGTTAATAAGCAAGATTCATTAAAATTAAGAGCGTAATCCTAAAAAAAGCTAAAGTAAGTTTGTATAACTTCCCCTTGAGCCAAGGCAGTATTTTTAATTAAGAATGTTTTGTATAAATTTGCACTTTTATTTATTACACTTTCCCAAATAAAAAGAGCAGGCATCATCTCCAACTAAGCAGATAAATATTTCGAAACCGTATATTTTTATGGTTCATTTAAATTACTGAAATCATGGTATTTAACAGCGTATTTCGAAAAGTTTCGGCGCGGAAGTTTTAAGTGCAACTCTGGTTTTATCGAGTGTCGCATATAAAATATATCCACAAAGTTAGTCTCCAGACGTAACACCGCGTGTCTTTGACATTCGGTGTTAAATTAGCCAAGAAAATTAAAGTTTCTTAACATATATTTGTGATAAATCAGGTCGCGCTGGCTTCCATTCGTCTCGACTCTAATGAGTTTCGTAGTATTTCGTGTTACTTTAACCTTTTAGTTCGTGTAAATTCCTTCCTAAATTTTATTAAATGATTTCGAATGAACTGATCATTTTTTATACTTTCAATTGGATCATTTGGTCAACATTTTCGTGTGTAGGGTATTTTTTCATCGTATAAATTACCAAACTAGGAAATTTCGCCTGTTCCAAAAGAGCTTTCAACGAAACTCCCGAATCGTATAATTTCTCGTTAAATATTTATATTGCCCGTTTTGAACGGGCTGAATGAAAGGTAAAAAATCAATTTACTTGTTTTTCTGCATTATTTAGGCATGATTTTTACCCTTTTTTTCCTGTACAAACGAAAATCAATACTCACTAATTTTAATTGTCTTGGGATAATTACTTTACGTAAAATTTCGAAAACGAGAAAAAAACAACCGAATAAAAGAATCGAATATTTTTAGGTAGAACGATAATGTAATTTGCTGTTCATCGTCGTGTAACAATTCCAAAATCGAAATTCACTGGTCTCAATTTGAGAAGACTTAATAATCAGTAAAAAATTCGTTTGATTTTTTACCCCCTTTTGCAAATTGAATTCAAATGGAGCTTTGAGGGTTTGCAGAAATTCTATTGTGTTTTTCCAATGTAGATTATTTAAAAAATTCGGAATTAACCAGGCGATTCGGGGTGGTTGATGAAGTTGTTTTCTTTCCGCTTTTTTTAAATAAACGCAAACTTGTATTTAAAAATTCTTTGGTACTCGTTATTTAATGAAACTTACCTTCACTAGCAGTCTGTCTTGGTTTGTGCACAAGATCTGAAAAACAAAAGCGAATTAAAATTGAGTTTTTTGCAAAAGTTTCACTAATTAAACTACTCATTTAAAGTATATTTGACAAATTCAATTGATATCTCTACAATAATCAGATCGTCGTATATTCGGAGAATTCACTCTGGAATTGGAATGCTCCGGAACTTCCTGAAACATTCCCGATTGCCTAATATACCTTGTAGGTAGTGAATTTTAATTAAACCGTTCTAATGAAAACGGCAACTTGAATTTTATTAATGTTTGCAAACTATATAAATCAAAATGCAAGGTTCTTCCTTTTTTGATGAGAAAGCCAAACATTGGATAAAGTCAACATACAAAATTTAAGCTAAATTTTGATGAATTAGTTGTTAACATACGCTCCTCAAGCTAGCAAGTAAATTTGAGCAGAATAGAAAAGTTGGTTGTAATAATTACGTGCTATATACAGTTAAAATGAACGCCATCTCTAAAGCATGCAAAGCATTATAACTACAAGTTGAACCTACAGTTATGGTAGAGCAAAATTCCCGAGACCAAAACGAAGATGACGACGAGCAGCACCAAAAAGAGTAGCAAAATGGTCGGCCTGCACCAGGTGCGAAAGAACGAGTTTTGGTCGCTGGTAGCCGGAGGATTGGCCGTGGGCGAGTTGAAGCATCCACCGTACCCGGAATTTTGCTGATCCTGGACAGCGGGCCGGGTTGGAGCCGGTTGTTGGGCAACCGGCGAACGGATCACCGTGCTGTCGCCGGACGCGTTCACCACTAATCCTCGGTAATTGCTCGTGCGCAGAGTCGACGTGGGCACGTAAGTCTCATCAGCTTCGTATCGGTAAGTCTCCCGGTAATCGGGTTGCCGGTAATCCGCGTCGCGGTAATTATCCCGGTAGGTAACGTCCCGGTAATCGGCGTCCCGGTAACTGGGCTCGCGGTAATTGGCGTCCCGGTAGATACCGTCGCGGTAATTGGCATCGTACACTCCATACGATGCGGCCATATTGGATTGCGAATGTGGACCATTGTGGTATTTCATAATTCATCTGTGTATATAATGTTTGTAATGATGAAATCATACAACCGTATTTACTAATTGAAATTATAGCATTAAAACTTATATGAGCACGGTAATTGCCAATTAAAAGCACCTGCTGGAATTTGTAAATGTGAATGAGTCGTTAAATTTAATACTTTTTTAATAAAATGATATTTTATGTGAAATTTTAGATTGAATATAAAATGAGACGAAATCTGTTTGATCATTTTCACATAAACTGCTTTATCTGTAAGACTATCTAACTGCAATTCGTTATAAAAATCCGAAACTGTTAACTTTTTTCTATCAACTAACTCATCAGATAAGTTGTTATCACCACAAAGAGGGGATTATTAATGTAATCTATCAGCCTGGCGAAAGGAAGAAAAAGAAGTGATTTACTAAAAACGCTTCATGTCTCAGTTATTCCTGCTGTTTCATTATATTTAATAACGTAAAATATTTGTTGAATATATACTTATTTTCGTCAAAAGTATTTTATTCCCGACACACAATATAATCAAATTAGAAAATACTGTTGTACGAAATTAAAGTATTGTGAAAAATAAGCAAACATTCCTCGAAGATTGTGGAAAATTAGATAATTACAATAATTCACAATTTTACACCAACTTTCGCTGTCAACCTCAGTGTTTAGCAGAAATTATGGATATTATAGCATTAAATTCGTATCATCTCTAGAAATAATAATGCCTTCGATAGTTGTGTGTGTGTGTGTGTGTGTGTGTGTGTGTGTGTGTGCAGATATGTAATTTACTTTTCACAAAACAACTCGAGTAAGATGATTATGTTACATGTATAAAATAGATGCTCGACTAGGTAAAGCAATTCACGAACGATCATGAGAAAAGAGCGGCGCAACAGTTGAATATTACAAAACAATTTCGAAATTTTAATCTAATTTTATACCCGTATGTACCTTTACACGAATGTCAGCATAGTCGAGTTCAATTTAAAATAAAGGAAAAAGTCACCAATGCCAGAAGATCTTCCTTATTGAAACATTCCAAAGTGAGTATGTAGAAATATACAAATTATCTCTTATTTGTTTACATGATAAAATATCAAAAACATGAAATACCTCCAGTAATTTTATTTGAAATATTTTCTAGGAAACTAGAGGCTGAATGACTTAGTTAATAAAGGCGCTAAATTACAATAAAAACGAAAGCACACTTAATTTTAAAATTTTCATATTTTTTATATCGTTACTTTGGGACGTTTGGAATCGCATTTAAGATTTTAATTGAATTTTCTGCCAGAATTTAAGTATATAAAAATACGCGGATAAATGGAAGGCTTGAAGAAATTTGCGCCGCTTTACCGTCGAGCTCGTTTGTGAATTGAATCAACTAGAAGCACCCGAAGACATACTCAAGAAGGGTTTTACGTATAAACCGAACGAAAACGGCTGTAGGCCATTTCAAGCAATCTATCGACTATGGGAACAGACATCTTGATGTATAAACGGTTCCTTATTTTCTTTTGAATTAGCGCAGACGTTAATGATTTACTGGAGGGCATTTTATTTTTTTAGTTTCGCGCACAACATCCACTCCACGGCCGTTAATTCTGAAAAAGAAAAGAATGTTAGCATTAGTTGGTTGGTTAGTAATTAACGTGCTACATAATGGATACAGTATATGTATGTTAAATGGTTAGTTTAATTGATTAGGAATTTCGAGTGAACAAATTAGTCTACTTAAGATATCGTCTATTAACTACCGTTATAATTATATTACAAATAATATTACATTTTGCAAACTAATAAAAAATTATTGCACTGACTATTTGTCTCTGAAAGCACCGAGTATTTTGTAAATGATGAATGGCTACATAGTAAGGAAAAGCGAATGTAACATTTTAATTAATCTTTCTTTATCGTAGTTTCTTAACTCCGAACGCCGACACTTTTACCGTGATATATATTTCGTTTATTCTTGTTCAGTAGCTGACATTTAAATTTGACATAATATTAACGAATTCCCCAGTCTTTTGCGGAAAATAAATTAAGTACTTGAGAAATGTATTTTTATCTTAGTCCGACGTGACATTTTAGGAACATTAATACTAACTGAACGCTCCTTTTCTCTTCGCTGTTAAATTTTTTATCCCAAAATTGCTAGCTGGCCGTTTTCGTAATTTGTTACCTTAATTGAGACAAGGTATTGCTTTTAAACTTCCCAACGGAATCAAGGACCTTATGAGCTCGATATGCTTATTTTATGTTCAATTACAGTTGTTAAAGGTTTTTCAAAAACTTCAATAAATCGGCAGAAATATTAACCTTTTTTAAATTAACTACATTTTTAAGTAATCGTTAAAAAAGAATTGCTTTTAGATAATGACTATTAGATATTAAAGTATACTTAATTTTATTCGATTAAAGAGAACGATCCCAACTAAAGTAGATAAATCTAATCGAACAATTAAAAATGCAATAGGTCAAATCGAATTCCTAAGCCGTTAGAGCTCGTAAAAATGCAAACTTTATTTCTGCAATTTCGAGTGTTTATCTTATAAAAAATCCATTTAAAGTCAAAATGTAGGGGAACGTAAATTTTAACTGTAATCGATTTATGTTATATGCGAATACCTTTTTCTCTATTTTTGCACGATGCAATAAATTGCTCAGAGTTCGGCCTGAAAAATCTGAAAATGTCAGAGAAAAATAAATTGCATAAAATGTGAAGGGCAAGTAAAGGAATTTAATAAATTTTATAGCTTAGGAATTTTGTTTTTTATTTAGTTGTGTACCATCCTCCGTGCTTGGTGTACCTATATAACCAACAAGTATTCTCTACATATATCCACTTTTATTAAATTAATTTCGTTCACTTTAATAACGCCGAAGTTGGAGCAGGGATTTTTATAATGTTTTGTTTAATATCTACAGATTAAATCAAAGGGCGACAGAATCGAGCCTTCTTCTAGCGAACAAACCAAATATTTACGGAATAAAGCACGTCTTAGTTTACTTCCCAAAACTTGAGCGTGTTTTGTTAACGGCGGGAGTTTCTATTGTGATTTGAGTGTTTTAAATGCAGGCCAGCTTAATTAAGCGTTTCGCAAATATGGTATTTCCCAGTCTGTATGTTTACAGACTGCGAACACAACATTTTTGTTTACTCGTTTGTTTTTCCAACATTAGCTTTCGGGAAAATGTAAACTTTATCCATTTGATGAGGGCCATACAGTTTTATACCTCACCTAATTCAAATTTGTGTATGAAATAACAAAAAATAACAATGAATTAAATAGTTAATTTATGATTTTTTTTTCAATCGTTTTTTAATTGTTTCTATACACATAGCTAAGATTACTATTGCAAACCTTTAAATAAATATGGCAATTATTTCTAATCGCCCGGTATGATATTAGTTGGAGATCGTGGGTAAATAATATTGAATTGGAGTACTTAAGTTTGACGGTTTCTCGCCATTTCCACTGTAGGTATTCGCATAAAATCTCACAATCGTAAAATCCGTCAATAAGTTTTCGTTTGCTATTACAGTTATTTATAGACTTATTCCCGAAGAGGGTATTAATCGTGGTTTTATTGCTTTCTAGTTACTGTATTTTAATATTGCTGACAAAACAGATGTGAACGCCGGAAAAGTAATGAGTTTTTTTACTTGCGAATGTTTCCCTTTGTGCACTTCGATTCGAAAAAATATTGAAAATTTAATAACATGAATAAACTTCCGAAAGAACTCAAATAAATTTTCTGGATCCAATTGAAATAATAAAAACGAAAAACCAGTAAAGCGAAACATCAATTTCGTCAGAGTTATATCCCGACGCTGCGATTAAAAAAAATAACAAAATCCGAGATTGAACCTTCAGCATCTAACTCTCTCTGACAAATGACTACAAAAAATTATACCGAAAACTTCCTCCTATCTCCATAATAAATTATACCTAACATATTAAAACAGTCTTTCGCATCTGTTCTATCCTACGAGTTATGACACAACATTGTCAAGTTGCGTCTGTTTGCGCGCTATTTATCAAAACATTTTATACCTAGATCATGTATTTAATGTACTTATCATCTAAATGTAATTTACTCACTATACCTATTAAGAGAAATGCTATATTATAAGTGATGTGCACAACTGGGGAGCTTACTACATAAATTTAATAATGCTGCACTCACTCAACGTGTTAATAGAATAAATAATTTTCACTAATAATACGTATAAATGCTTTTTTAGGGCTTTGAGAGTACTTAATTAAATGATTATATATTTCATTATCTATTAAAGAGTAATTTATTTGTTCACGATAGTTAATTATCTACCCCAGAAAGTTAATTAAATATCGAATAAACGCTTATCTACACAACAAACTGATGCATTCATGATAGTAAAATATTTACCTATGAGATATTTACCTATGAGGTATTTAATCTATGCAAGAGAATCAATTATGTGTCAATGATATTCAATTATCTTTCTAAAAGGCTTACAATACCTACTCAAGAATATTAATTATCTACCTAAGTGAGTGAATTATCTAATTCAAGAGAATTATTTATGAATACACAAAAGTTAATTATCTACCTAAGAGACCCATTTATATACGGAATAAAGAATTTTATCCACCTCGTTTGAATTAAGTTAATTCTAAACCTAAGGGAACTTTAACTTTAAGAAACTTATGTCATATATTTCCATTGCTATGGTCTGGGAAAGAGGGTCTCTCTAACATTTTTTAGATCTCAATCATTTATAGGTGAAAATTGATACTCCAATGCTTCTAATTTATAGAGGGTGGTACTTTTGTTTTTCGACTTTATGTAAAATAAGAAAAACAGTTACCTACTTACAAGCTGCTTTACATGAGATCTATGGGTTATAAGAGTTATATGAGATATAGGCAAGTGAAATAAGGTTTGTGTTGTGAAAAAAATGCAACTAGCGAAATCACTGCTCATTTTTTAAACGAGTTAAATTTGGGACGTTAGCCGTCGAAGGGCATTCAAATATGGGGGTGCTGATGGCGCAAAAACAGCTGGAGACGGAGACAAACGTCTGAAATGTGCCACTAAAATTCTTATTCCGAAATGTCCTTTGTATAAAGGGGAATAAATCTCTTGTACTATTGAGCCTTAATTTAGAACAATTTTATTTTCGAGTCGGTCGAATTCGGGGTCGACATTGGCCGTAGCCGTTAAAGTACGGGGGAAGAACAAAGCACAAATTGGAATAATTAAATTGTTTTAAAGTTTCTCTCGCGCTGTTTTTGTATAAAATTAATTCTGAATAATATACTAAGATTTTCTGACGAATAAAGACTAATATAATTAAAATTTGAAAATCGTTTTTCATAAAACGTTTTATTATTGTTTCCAAAAATTACCATCGTATAATTAGGAATTAAAACAAAGCAAGGGTAACGTATTTTGTTCGAATCTACAGAAACTGATTATACTAATGGATTTTCCCGTTATTGTTGTGAGAAAAATTCCGAGTCCAAGAGGAGAATAAATTCTCCCCACACGCTACTTTTATTGATAACATGAAAAGCAATTTCTTTCGCAGGCGGTATTTCAAGAGGGTTAGTTTAAAGTGCAAACAAAGGCATACCTGTTTGGAAATTCAGCGTAAGTTGCCAGACATTCGGTTGGCAAAAGGTGAAGCCAAGGACAGAGGAAAAATACAGAGATAAATGGTGCGTGACAGAAAACAAGATTGATGGGCGCGCCGTGGAGGCTGGATGGCGGCGTGGAGAGCAAAACGCCAGTGGTGAAAAGAGTGAAGAGCAGAAGGAGTGGAGCGCTCGAAGTCGGAACGTTTTCCTGGCCGCTATTTTCGGAAGATACATGTGTCGAAGCGGAAATAAAATAGTGTGAGGTGGATGCCGATGGTTATGCCACGGTTGCGACATGGAATTTCGGTATTAGTTCGGAATGAATAACGGACTCGAGGATAAAATTACAGATATAAATTGGTTTGGGATTGGAACAATGGCGATGCGAACTCGAATTATTTAGATATACATATCTCTTTAGTAGAGATATTATTAACTGGAATTTTTGATTATTCGACTAGGCAAATAGTTTGAATAATTAAATTGTCGAAAAAAAAACTTCGTAAATTTTTAGAACCTTTATAATATGTATAATTCTACTTGAACGAATTGCGAAAAATGTCGAATAATAAAAATACCTTAGAATCAAATACACCGACACGAAATTCATTAAATTTTTATAATGTGTGTCGTCTCCGCGTTAAAAATTTATCGTCTTTTTACTACTATTTCCTTTATCACCTATTCATTCCTAGTGTCCCTTAAAAATTTTATCGCCGACGGCCCGAAGGATGCCGAGAAAGATAAAAATAAGAGCCGGAAAAGTTGTTCATTCGACACTATAAAAACTACTTAATTTCCTAATTTATTTTATCCGAATAGCTAATCCTTAATTCGAAATAGATTTACGGTTGTTGCTAGAGGCGTCGCGCCGCTAGATTTATGCACCTAGAAACGCCGGACCTGGAAACACAACTGGAAATGCGGCCTGACATGTCGTTCGCAGCCGGCGCGCAAGTTTTCAACTCCTAATTTAAAATTCACTGTGTGTCTTCGAATCTACGTCCTGTACACCAGCCACTTAACAAATATTTTAAGAACTTCGATATTGTTTCCTGGATCTCTCACTAACTCGGTTAAATTCTGACCCATAAAAACCGGCGTGAGAAACCACCGAATGCCGGAGTTTCGGGATTTTTCGATTGGAATTCTGTCCAAGTTTTAAAACCTTCGAGAATAAAATTATACCCAGAAGAATTATAACCGGAACCGAAGAAGAATGATAACACCCCTATTGAACCTGTACAAATACATACCACATTTTCCAATTTATTTTATATCAATTTTATCACTTTTTAATTATAATACAAATTGATACATAAATAACAATACATTATTGCCAAATGGAATAAAATTTCACTAGAACCAACAAATTAAGAAAACAATTCTAAACAAATCACCCGCATATATAATAATCGTAAAAAATGTTTTGGACTGGTAATAAGTTCTATCGTGTCAAATCACACACACTTCCGAATAACATATTGAAATGTCAAGTGAAATCAAAGGGTTGCAATAATTGTCAAATATCCGATCTATCATCGTTTTTCTGGATTGACTTAAGTTGAAGAAACCGCGAAAAGGAAGGAAACTGCGAGGCTTCCGTAGGAACACAGGAAAATTGGTAATAGTAAAATATGTCAAAGGATGTCAACTTATCGTACGGAGATGCCACGCAGGCAAAACATCAAAAACACCGAGCTAGTTTTAAATTTAAAATCTGTCAACGACGAAACACGACAAAAGAACGGGATTTATATTTATGAAAGGTAAAACCGCCGCTAGTTTAAATCCATTTCAGGGAGAACTGCGAGGGAATTGTTTAGAGAAAACGATGATAAAAAAATAAGTAGAAATTATTTGCCTGCAGGGATGGATAATAAACTGCTTTTAATTTTTTTTAATAAAATCGGTAAAGGTAATTCAGTTGAATCGTAAAATTTCATCTTCCCTATACCCCTTCGTAACTTGTAAAACGGATTTAATTCAAAATTTGATAACTTTCATAAAACGCACTCATTATACCAGTTTATAGTGAGTAGTAAAAATATATGACCCACATTTTGTTATGATCCCAATTATTGGGTAATTTAATTCTAAATTACGAACACCAGAATATTTATTATATTCTAGAACTATCACATTTATTGGAATGTACCCAATGTTTTTTTTTTATTAAGCAAAGTGTCTTAATAGTTCATTCACTTAATTTCCCACCTCACCCCGAATTTCGAAATAAGTCTCATTGTACAAAAATGTTTTTCATTAGTAAATTGCTTTATTTTCCGCCTATTTCCATTTCCATTAATTTCTGGATTCCAACCTATCGATCTCTCAAAAAAAGAACAAGATCGATGCTAATAAGAACAAATAACTACTGCCATCTGCATTCGAAACACACGAGAGGTGAATTTAAATTATCCACTCACCGAAAACTTGTAGATACTAAAAAATTATTGCTAAATCGTTTCGATAGAAAAACATCGGGAATCACAAATGGATAGGACGCAATATAAAAAAAGGCTCTTATTTTTCGTCGTGAAAAAGAAAATGAATTTTGTTCGCGAGCATAAAGGCCTTCAATCTTGAGGATTTTGAGGCGAGATTAGAAGGTAATGTTTACTCTCACATGATATTAAAGGTTAATGACAAAGAGGATGTGTCTCAAGAGACGTTGTGCGTTAGAGCTGCCTCGACCTGCTTTAATACCGACGACAGGAATACTTCTTTTCTTTTTCTACATTAATTCCGGTTACTGGATGTTCCAGAATGTAAAATGTATGCCGAGCAAATGCCTGGAATTTGATCTAATACTGTTAAAAATTTATGTTAAGAAACCTCCTTATCCGAACAATTAATTAGTTATTTAATTAGCCATTTAAAAGTTTAGATTGATCTAATTATTTAAGAATGATATAGATAATATGAAAAGTTGACCGAATTTCGAGTCATGGATGTTTAAACTGCTATTTTACGATCGATCCTTCCAGGATGATTTATGTTCGTAACTAAAACTACATTAAAAGGCTTTCTTCCATTATATCCACTTCACTAAGTCACTGCCGAAGTTAGATGTAGTTCTGGGAATGTACGTAATTTTGTGATTAAGTTTCAATCAAACCTGGAAAACGACAAAAGTAAAGACAAACAGGATAATATACAGGATTATTCAATAACAAACATTCGGTTTGGAAAGAATCAAAGAATTGAACTCGGTCTAAACGGTTTATAATGTCAGATGCGGATTTTACGAATTCAACGTGGAAAATTGACGAAGGACATTTTATCTGATCTAAACACTCATGAAAATGCTTTTCAATTCTTACGCCCCAATAACATACATTCGGATTTTTAAAGTAGATGTACACTCGTTTCCATCAAATATCGCCGAATACAGGTCTGTTTTGGATGTTAAGGGAAGCAAACATGGCTTGCAGTAGTCACATTGAATGATATAATACAAAAATCCGACGAACGAAAATTTTACTACGTTAAACTCGAGGATTTTTAAAGGATTTTTTATAAATCTTCTTCGAGTTATAAACTTACGAGCAACCCCTAAATGAATTAAAAGCAAAATTATTTTCGTATCAGATTTTAAATCCGAATCAATAATACATTTTGTAGTGAAACCATTACTATTCAACAATTTTAATTACCGTAATTACTATTATCGTCCCGATCTAAAGTCTGTGATGAGTCGAATAAATGAGGGTGGCATTCAGTTTTTCTTTTTTTATTTAGGAAACAAAATGGACGTTTCCATTTTCGCTAAATATAAAGCCGTTGAAAAGAAAATCGCCCGACCTTGATCCTGCAACGTTGTCGAGGCGTTAATCGTTCTAAATTAATTGCCGAAATTTCAAACAATTCGCGAAAGAACGAAATTGGAAGGAAATAAATTAGAAGTTATTACAATGCGGATTTAATAAAAAATGGAATTACAAAAGAGGGGGATTTCGTTTTATCGAGAATGGCATACTATTTCATTGTTTTGGGAAAATCTTTTAGCGAAAACAATTATTGTCCCGATGAAAAATCGCTTAGATAGTGTTTTTTATAGGCGAGACAATGTGACACAAAAAAAATTGTATAATGCGGGAAGAATGAGAACGATTTTTATTTCTTTTTATGAAACATTTTGTAATTACTCGTTGTAAACTGAGGACATGACAAAAAGTTTTATCCTAAACATTCAAGGAAATGCGGAGGCCGAGACAAGAACTGTGTTTTAATTATTTTCCATTCCTCGTAAATGATTTAGATATTAATTCTTATGGAGTTTCCACTTTAAGCCGCTATTTTGAAAATGTAGGACGAAGATTAAACTAAGTTCTTACTCACAATAATTGCAAGTATGGAGTAGAAAAATTTTCTTCGGATTAAATTAATGGAACAAAATTAAGTGAGACCTTCGTAATCTCTGCTGTCAAAAATTAACGGACGTAATTGAAAGAAAAACCTATCGATAAAATCAACTCCAAGTTTTCCGGCTAATATTTGTTAACTGGGTCACGTATTCGAGCTTTTCTCACTCTCAATCAATTATTTCTTTTTTTTTGTAACAGGTGTGGCGCTTATAATAATTCTTACCGATTTACTAAGTGAAGGAAAAAACCCGATAGCTCGTTAAGATTGATTTGTGGATGCATCTGATTCCAATAACAGAATTTTTGCAAGCGTTTCGATCGTTTATCTCGTTATTATCGTCGTTATTTGAACAATACAAAAATATCGTTGTGATTATTTTTCTACGTTGTTACTTTGGAACGTTTTAGTAAAATACTAAAAATGGCATCAGCGGGTTTTTATGAACATGAATAATTGCGTTGTTGTTATACTGTTTATAATATTGATAACTGCATTCAAATCGATTGATATCCTGATGTATAAAAATATTTTTTTTCGGTAGTTTGCATTGTGTAAATGCAGATAAACGATATTTTATTATTTCCAGCTAGGGTATGAGACATAAAATAATATTGTGCCGTTCTTCATCCAATTTACCTCACAATTTCATGCATATTACTGATTGTTATCGAAAATTGTATAACTAGGATGCCTTTTACAGCACCACCGACGGCTCAGAAACTGAAAATTGATGGAAAAACACAATGTTTCCGAGATGTCGGATAGAATTTTAACCGATTCGATAAACAATGAACAAACGATTGAATATTCGTCCGTGATTTAATTAGGAATTTCCGAAGTGCAATATTTACGTAACAAATCATCCCGATTTTTCGGCAGATATTTGTTTTCAATTTTGCCAATTGTTCGGCAATAGTTCAGGAAGGATTTAATTATCGTGAAACGTTCCAGACAAGGAAACAAATTCTTTCAAATCGTCTGGCCATTCATATTAAACGGACGTTCCTCATCAATTCGCTGTCTGCCAAAAACAAACCGTTTTCACAACGTTTAATTTCCAAGTTGTTCCTTTCACGCTACTCAGACCATCCGAATACCTACGAGTCCTTTCTAATCCGTCGACGATTCACTCAAGGCACAGAGCTATTTCTCTACATAAATGGGTTTTTGTTCGACGAATTATTCCGTTTAATCGATCTTTGTAAAATACAATTAACAATATTTTAGAAAATTTGGTTAGAAAATTGTGCTGCCATTTATAAAATGTTTATAATGTCTCTGAAAATGTATATTTTTACTCTATTTTCAAATATTTTGAAGAACATAACTTTTCTAAATTCGCAAATTAACTAAAAATATAGTATGTTTTTAAAAAAATATTCTTAAGTGTGATCAAATTGTTAAAAAAAATCAAAGTCACTATATAATTCAACTGTCAATTATTTATGGAAAAAAGTAAAAATAATAGCACAAAATGTTTGATGAATGAAAGTATGTTTGGTTAACAAATTGTCACAATTTTGTAAGAAAGATTAAATTTTTCTTTCGTGACTTTTCTCTATTAAAAAAAGTTTCCGTCTGTCGGCGACACATTGAAAAGCGACGGTTTAAAATTATCTCTGGATTTCTGCATTCATTTCCCTTATTCGCTACAAATAAAGTGTTTTTCTCGTTTGATTCACGTACGTTTTCCGTCATAGTCAAATAGAATTGCAAATAGGAGCAAAAACACACACACGGAGAAAATGATAATTCCGATGCGGCATGTTTGTTTTTGCCTTTTAAAGAGAATCGAAAATAAATAACGAATATGAAAAGACGGTGTTAGAGCCGCGATTTCAGCTGTATAAACTAAGGTTCAATCGAGCACAATTCGAATCAATTTAAAAAGATAAAAAACGCGGATGACAAGCCTTAATGAGGGTAGAAAGCTAGCAGAAATGACCCATTAAAAATACTGCACATGGCAGCGTTTTTTCGATTCTAGTTTCATCCGTTTACAAATGCGTAAACGAAAGCAATTTTCAATGGGTCAAAATCTTTTTAAGCTTTCCATTTGGAACTGATTGGAGATTACGTTCCGAAGCAATTTATAATACCTAAACAAATTAAATAATTCTTTTTTCTGGTTAACTCGTTTTTTCTTCAATACATTTTTTTTATTCCAGAAATAGTAGACCTAGTTGAATTTAACTAGAATATGTACACTGTTGTAAAATAGACACTTACATTAATAATATAAATGAAATAAGGATTAAAAGAAACAGTGACACATTATATTTATGATAATCTTACATTAAAGTACATGCTTTCTAAAATATGTATATCATTTAGTAGTCGATAATAACATCTAATAATATATAATTTACCTTTCTATTTCTATTTCCACCTAATTTATACTTCATATACAAATAATTTAATCGTCATATTTCTAAATATCTTTTATTATGTAAATGCAGACAAAAGTTTTCATTACAAAGCCAGCAGCATTCGAATGAAATATAAAAATGTGAAACCATATCCACTGCATTATGAGAATTCAGCGCAAATTCTTTTTGGTGAAAATATCGCATTTCTTTTTGATTGTTGGTGTGGGAACCGCAGAGTATCACGCATTCTTATACCAAATTATGTGCAAATTGAGTACGACAATAGCGCGCAGTGTGTTTGCCAGAAAAACCAATTTGTACAAAGAATTCAGGTGTACAAAGAGAGCATTTTTTATTGGAATTGCTATTTTTTTAGTGGTTTTCAATTTTCCTTCCCTCGCGTATGTATCCGGTAGGTTAATAGTACTTGTACAGGATGAAAGAACGACACGGAAATAAATCATTATTTATGTAAACACAGAGACTGAAATATTTAATGGAACAAACCAAGGATATTGTTAAGGAAGTGAATTATCCGTTTGCTTTGTCAATAAATAGTTTTCTTGTACCTGAATACGCAACTTTTTTATTTGAAGAATGTTTCCTTTGTATTTTAAACTTCCCATTTTCTTTCAGTTTACCGAAGGAGATTAAGTTTAATGGTCTATATCTCTATTCCCCGTTCTCGATACATACGACTATTGTATACAGTATACAGCATTTCCTCAGATGCAGCCTGGCTCTTTAAAAAATTTACGAAACAGCACATTCGTAGAGGAAAATGCCGGATAAAAAACCATATTAAACTTACTTTATCTACCACGTCCGCATAAATTCGTTTCTTCGACATTCAGATTAGGCACCTAATATTTGATACCGACTTTTTCGCGACGTTTTTTTTTGCAACAAAACCTAAACAACCCAATCCCGAAACCAGCCCATTTCCGCGCGCCGTTATTCAAACCGAGTCGTTTAATATTGTTCTCAACAATATATACGTGGACATATTTCCATTATTATGGAAAGCAAATACGATTCAACCTCGGGGAAAAAACAACGGTTAAGTTCCAATGAAAAATGAAATTCCAGTCAGACTCAAGCATTGTAAGTCGGCGAAAATGGTCACGCACTGTCAACTTTCCTTTCTGCTTTTCTCTTGTTTCCGCGTGCTTTTTCGCTTGATTTTTTTCACAACCAGCTAATGAGAATTAACGTTTAAATTAATGGCAACAAAACGTTTTTCGAGTTAAAGAAGCTAAGCTCCCACTGCACCCTTTAAATTACAAATATTAGAAACACTTGATAATTACAAAAGTTGATGAAATTCAGTTTCGAAAGAATCGGGGAAATACTTAACCGTCTCTTGAGAGAGCTTTAAAATTTCCACCGGCTGTGAGAGCGTTCTGTTTTAATGCGAACCCCCATAAAATTACATTATCAACAATAATAAAGCGTATAAAAAATCTAAACTTTAGATCTCGACGTTAACTTTGGTTAGATTTATTTTTATTGCAGCTTAAGGTAAGCAATGTAATCAATATCGACTGGATTAGAACTTAAGCCACTCCTGAGGTGTAATAAAGCCCTCGATATAGTGATGCACATTACGTTCAGCTTTTTGCTATTATAATTAGTTATGGAACTTCATCTGAATGTGTATTAAAGATTTGCAATATATCGACATCAATATTCTTCATCCACAAAACTAATTTTGTATTAAAAAAAATTGGAGAAACTTTATTGACTGGGAGCGTAATTTCCGCAGGAGCGCTTTAAAGAAGCTAATTGCAAACTTCAAAGTCGCCGATCTATTAGCTACAGCCAATTATATTTTAATATCCGTTGAAACTGTGACTTTGAGGTTTTAAAAATTAAGGAAATACAGAGCTGAAAATGCTGAAATTGGAAACTCGCCGTTTCTTTTTTTTAAGTTAATTTGGTTTTAAGTAAAACCAGGATTTGTAATAACCTGTTGAAATAATTAAATTCTTCCGTACAAAGTTATAAATTCGTTACGGGATTATTAAATTCTATAATCAATTAACAGAAAGCGCAATTTTACATAATTTGAAAACAAATTTCCGGCCAATGACAGTATACTAAATTCAATTATGAAAATAAAAAAATATCATTACTCCTGTCAATTATAAATTGATGTACCTAAATGATGATGAATAATAAATAATAACCACCCAAAAAATATTATAAATTATACATACACATACCACGAAAAAAAAAATAACTAATGATGTATGTACACATGGAAAACTCCTACCTGGAAGCCATCGAATAAAATAAAAAAGCCGATCATCTATGAGCGCGGAATTAGACGGAATCGGAGTTGAAATTGTCGAAGTTATCGGATACACGTGACTCCGGGAAAACGTAAACAACTCGTGAAAATCTACGTGCTTTTCCGACACGGGCTGACGGAGGACTGGCTGCGCGGCAATCGACGAGCTTTACGCGACGCGGCGGGGATTGGGGATGATGCCCCCAGTAGACGGAACTACCGGTCAATGTGACACGTTTTTCCCGTGAAAAACTTCTACTACTTTCGTATACTTCGCTGCCTTTCGCCTTTTTCTTCGACGCGGATCCGAAGGAGAAATGTTCCGTTCGAGCTACAGCGCTACTCGAATTTCGAAAATTTGCCAGGAAAAAGTGTGTTGGATTTTAGTGATAAATCTATTTATCACCTTTTTGGATACCAGATTTTCTTACCGCCTGTTTCGAAATTTTATTATTTTCATTTATAATTCAGTTTGTCTGTGAAAGCTATAACGGGACGAAAGGCGAAGTCCTGAAACAGAAGTAAGAAAAACAGAAAAAAAAAGCATCCCGTCTAAACGAACAACAAAGAATTCAAATGAGATAACAAAATTTCCCTGTATTTATTTAATATAAATTTTCTTACAAACCATATCATTTATCAATTTCACTCGAATGTATTGAAAAAATGCATTCGTTGTACGCTTTCTTTGCTATCATTGTGCTTCCTTTTTCTGTGTACAATTTAAAGCTCAAAGTTCGCTGTTTTTTTTTCAAACAGATTCATTTCTTGGAGTAATACTTTTAATACAGGTGCTTTCCTGGGAACTACGCCTTATGTGCTCAAGGTTCTATTCTTTTCCTACTCCGTCCTCCTTTAATTTCACTTTGGAAGTGCATATGCTCTTTTCAAAGAATGCCCTGTTAAAAAATTAAAAACTTTCGATCTACCTTTTTCCAACAAAAGGGTTAAGCCGAGTGAATTTCTCTACAAAAATTCAATAATAAAATAATAAAAATAGGAAATCATTTTGTGTTATATTTCCGAATTTAGGTAGAAGCGAATGCGATTTTGATTGCAATATAAATCAGTTCCAGGCGACTCTCTACTAGATTTAACGTATTGTTCGTCGATTTCGATTTGCAATCAAATATTGCGTATGAATGTGATTATATTCATTGTCGAAATCGTGTTTGCGTTTCCCATAAATTTCCGCGAAAAACAAAAAAAAAAACACAACAAATCGCACCTGAATTATTTTATAACATAATTTAGTAATTTGCTACAGCGTGATTCGCACATAATGAGTAATTTTGAAATCGGTAATACTTTATTAGAATACTTTTAATACGAGTACATTTAACAATTAATAAACGTACAGTATTTCCAATTTGAAAAATAACTGAATTATATAGTGTGCATTACGACGATGGCCCATTAGAAATATCTGGACATACTGGTATACCTAATTTATAAGAAGTCAATTAGAAGTATCAGAAAAAAAAGTAATGATTAAAATTTTATCTGTGTGTAGTTATGTCAAATGGGCCATCATCGAGGAACATACTGTATTTGATACATACTATATATAAGCTAAAAACAAAAGAATAGTGTGTTATTGTTCTGTCACTGTATCGACTATCTTAGTTTCCACTTCCGAATATATTCATCATTATTCAAACTCGCATTTAGGTGTACACTGCGTGAAATTCATCGTTCTTGTTTGAGAACAGAAAAGTCGTAAAAGTGACTTATGGGGAAAGCATCTTCGTACAAAAAGCGAACAAAAAAAAGAGGAAATGTTCATAATATAAAAGGGGCGGGAAAAAAACGGAAGGGAAACATCCACCAGTTTAAAAAGGGGGCGCTTAGTCGCATCCTAATTTGCGCTGGCAAAAATTATATTAGAATCAAATATCCTTTGAACGCTCGTAAATCGAATCAAACGCAGAGGCGGTTGCACAAAATGCCGCAAATACAAATACAATTATAAAATATAAATTGAATTTTTTTTCTGTGAAATGTCGATTTTTATATGATGGTATTTCACGCATAGGGAGGATTGTCGTAGAAGCAAATCGACGAGATTTAATTTAAAATGCTAGCCCAATATTTCTACTTTTCAAATTAACTTTTGCGAATAATAGAAACGCCCCGCTCAAATTCTGTAGCGATTTTCATAAAAACGGATTTTAATGAAAAAGAATTTATACGGGATACATTTGCAATTCAAATAAATAAATGGATTTGTAGATTTCATTAGAACTTCGACTGTTATTATTGATTTTAGTCTGAGCGTAACACTTGAAAAATAGAATGAAATAACATCTAATTCACATAATTCAACGAGAAGTGGTTCGTAAATGGTTATTTTAGAGATTTAACGGTAAAAATAAGAACGTAGAGTAAATAAATAAACGTCGCACATACGTTTGAGCTTAGAATTAATTTACACTAACCCCGACATCGAATACAATATCGTACCGGCAGCAGCACCGTAGGATTTTCCGTTTTATACATTCCGTGACACGTGATTTAGAGAGATTCCAAAAATATAATAAAGTAGAATCACGTATAAAAGTTATCTGACGTAACCCCGAAACTTTCCTTCGCAAATGAGAATTTTATGCAAGAGAAATGAATCCCCACACTCCTACCCTAATTCCACGCCGATATGGAACTTAAAGCGACATACACCAAATAATATTAATAGTTGGTGCCTAATTTATAGACGATTAAAATAAAATAAAATAAAAATAATTTAAAATAAAATAAAATAATATAAAATTCCGTTCCCGTTTCCGACTCCGAATCGATAAATCCTCCTTTACCCCATTGTTTGCCGAATTATTCTTTGGCTGACACACTCAATCCCTACTAAATTAACAGTTTCGATTTAATCCGAATGGAAAACAGAACTCGAATACCTACTTGATATCGAAATTAATATACCCTTAATTCGAAACCATAATCTAACCCAAAATATTTACCCATCTACTTGATTTGCTCTATTCAGTCGACAATTGAATTCCGCCGAATATGATTTCTAATTATCGACTCGATTCTAATTCCTTATTTCATCCGCAGAGGCGGATTAGCCGAATTAATATTAGATACCGCTGGAATATATTTTTTATCGTTTTCACCGTTGCTTTATGGATAAAGGAACACTGCAGGTTACGTTATTAGTAATTAACAGACATACCAATGCGGATTCCTATTGAGGCCAAACAAATCAACGAGTGGAGTTCGATACTGTCTGTTAACGATGTGTTGTCTTAAACTATTCCCCATGTTTCGGGTTAATCGATAGTTTCAAATTGGTTAATCATAGAATCGTATTCCAGATGACCAGTGACCAGTCGCTATCATCTCCAAGGAAATTACGCGGTTTTGTATACCAAACGTTTCAGAAGTTTATAATTGTCCCGACTGGCTTTGCACGCCTTTCCTATATTGAAATTTAGATTTAATTATTGCGTATATAAATTGGTTTAAAGGGATTTTTTTATCTTTATATTAATCCTGATGAAGGAATAATAAAATATCGATACAATTGTATATTTTTTATTTTATTTCAAATGAAATAATGGGAATGTTAATTATTTATACTCATCTTAAATGGTGTAGAAAATGCGCAGAAATTTTTCATATCGGAATAAGGAATTTCGAAGAGTTGTGTTCTTATTAGATTTCATGTTTCCTCTTCAGCGTTCGCACACAAGTGTATAAATTTAATACATTAAAACAACTCACGTTTTAGTACAAATGATATTACTGCGGAATACGGTTCTGCTCTTCCGCAGTCGATTTTATGAAAACAAAACCTTTTAAAGTTGCTGTTTATAGAGAAAGCCGACCATTTATTCGCGATTACATTTTTTTACGTGGAAATTAACGCGAATGAATTTGTTTTGAACTCCTTTAGGACAAAAGGTTTTTCTCTTCTTTTATTTTTGTTGATGTTTAACCGAACACAAAATATGGCCTTGGAAATAATTCTTATCGAGTTTCTCTTTTCCTTCGTGTGCACACCCCACAATCAAGGGATATTGGGGCTATTGGAATGAGCACTCTAGAAAGTCTGATTTAATGAGGGTTGGCCAATTATTGACAGATTGATGAAACCGAAATTCCGTACAATAGATATCTTATTTACGGGATTATTTTCTAGAGCTCACCGGGAGGCGCTTTTTATAACGAGAACCACTCCGAACGGAAACATTTTTTCCAGGTGGAAAAAGCGGATATTGTTCATTCGAGAGACGAAAACTCTTAATCGTCAAATCCCGGTAGAAATGTTAAGAGACAGGAGCATGAGAAGATTTATTGCGAGACGTCAATAAGAGTATTTCCCTATTTGAATGATGTTGAAATATTCACTCCAAATATGTCATATGATCATTACTTGCGAAATTTTTTTGAGGTCGCCCAGATACGCCTCTGGTCGAAATATCAATCTTTCCAGCGACCGATATTTATGGGTTCCGGGCCTCGCACGCTTGTTGAGTAATATGTTTCAATTAACTGCAGCAAAACTTGCACAAGTTCTTGCAAGGCCCTTACGTAAGGTCCTATCCTCAAATATTCCGGACGAATCGTTCACTTTAGATGGGGATCTTGACCGAAATTTAATTAGGGGAGGTTCATATCGGGTAGGTATGTGATGTGGTATACCATCATTCAATGCGCCGGGGATAATAAAGGGCCGGGGCTCGATTTTGAGACATCGCTTTTTACGAATGCCAATTTTCCGCATGTCGACGAAAAGCCTTTTCATCTCAACAAGGAAAACGAAAGAAAAATATGTTTTGTGGAATTTACACTTGTTGTCGAGTATTTACTTTTAATGAGATATCGAATTTGTTACGATTGACTCAAAGAGCTGACGGAGGAAGCTTGTGTATGCGGAGGAAGATTTTTATTCATGTACATGGTTTTTTGTAAATATTACTTCATATTTTCTTTATATTTTTTTATAAATATTATAGAATTCTGAAGTTTAGAAACATCCAGTATATTCTATTCATTATTTTAAATTTTATTTTCAAGCGCATCGACCATTTCAATTATTCAATTGCAGCGCTTCTGGAATCCCGACGAGTCTTTTCCGTCCATTTAAAATAAAATTATTGCTAAAGGATAAATTGACATAAAAATTCGCTCTGTGTAATATATATTTTTTAAATTAAATATTGTCACCTAGAAAATAATAGAAACGTTGATGTTTCTTCGGAATTTCGAAGAATCATTTCTTGATTAAAAACCTGATGGGAATATCCTATAATAACTGAATAAAAATAGTAAACAGTACTTACTTTCGAACTCTTGAGAGTATGATTTCATTTCGATGGACGGCTCATCTGAAAAATAGAAATTTTTGTATGCATTACAAAAGGCAGTAACCAAGAAGCCATGTGTTTCAATATGAAGACCGAAGTCTCCGATATATGCTATGTAGCGAAATTATTGCGCGGCTTGTTCGATACCCGGGCCTGTAACTATCTTTCCGAAGTTTACAACCTAGTTTGGTCCAGTTTCACACGAAATATATCAAATTTGTTGCCGAACAAAACATCGGACGGACGATAAAAACGAGCCGACTCCCTTTCCTGCTATGACCGGAATGCTTCAAGAAATTTTAAAATAAAAATATTCGGTAGCATGTGGTATTACAACGGGCGATGTGACGAGTTTTTTTGTATTATTTTAAAGCCCTCGTTCTACTTTGTGCGGCTTCAATTTTGTTGCAGAAAACTAAGTGAAGAGATTAGTTGGAGTATTATAACAACGCCGTACGGTTTTATTGTTTCGAGCTACATTTTCAAGATTTCAGGGAGCGCTCTCTGCACTTTAATGGCAAACAAAAACGTTTAAACTATCCGTTTTATTCTTTAAGGCGCAATAGCGATGTTAAATATATTAAATTAGGGAAAACACAATAAGTACGCTTTTTATTTAAAAAGTGATAAATTTCTCCGCCAGTTGAATCATCTGTTTTGGTTCTTCCACCAATTTTGGAAAAGTTTTCGCCAATATTTCGAATAGGTTCGTACACCGCCTCTGCGTAAATAAAGTCTATTGAACAGAAATAATAATTGAGGAAGGCATTTCGTTACAGAATGCAAATGCTAATTGATTGTTGAGTTTGCGTGCAGTTTTTGCCTATAGCATCTGTAACGAAACTGGTAAACGGAACTGAAATTTCGCGTTCTTGCAGCGTTTAGTTTCCATTGAAATTCAACGATTAGCTGAAAAGAAAGACATTAAATATGTATTTTCGCGTTCGAGCTTCACGATTTTTACGATGGGCGGTAAACCTACGGGGAGCCCGGAATTCATAACGGAAATTTACAATTCGATCGAATCGCATTATTCCATTAATTGAATGAAATTATTAAATTTCAATTCGACAAATGATGAAAATAAAATAGTCAATTAACTTTTAATAAAGCGATTACGCGAAAATATTTATCGCCGGTTTTGTTGGTAAATAAAAGAATTTCCGTCGAACATTGATTTCCACATGAACTGAATTTGTATCCGACCACAAAGGGCGCATACTTGCCGACCTTTCAACGAATCCGCCTATGTATGTACAAATACAAAAGTGAAGGAAAGTGGTGCATTTAGCTCACGTACCGAAAATAAAGCAGGGCAAAAAGCGGCCGAGCAGCAGCGAACGAGCGACGAAATAATAGCAGCAGCGTAGCCTCTCAAAACGCCTTTACCATTTTTTTATGCTATCCTCTTCAAATTGTTTGTACGGCGACGATCGCGCACATTTTTTTCATCATCTCGCTTTTCTCGATTTTTATGCCGTTTATTATCTAGATTGTTACGCTTATTTTGATCATTTTTTTTGTTTATATGTTTACGAGTTTTTCTTGACGTTTTTAAAAAAATTAAGGGTTGATTTTCCGCCTTATTACGTCCACCCTCACGGCACTGGAGAGACGAGTTTATTTCGAGAGTCGACACCTTGATCAGGAAAAGAATTTTTCGATAAATTGATTCCTACAGAAAATTTTGACACAATTTTCGTCGCCTTTGAAACGACGATCAAATCCTTCCCAATTTATATTTCTCACCAATTTTAAAGGTGATTTCATATTTAAGATTCCTGACGACATATATTTTTTGGGTAAATTCTAATAAATATGTGAAGTAGGTAGTCTATTTCGAACTGAATCAACTATGGAATCAACAACACATTTTCTCTGCGAATAAAATTCCTCGAACATACAGAATTTTTTTTATTCGCATTTTTATGCTGCAGGATTTTCAACATATTTTTAGGAGTATTTTTTACCATTTCATTAAGATTAAAATTTTTTCGAGATGGTTATTTAGGGGCTCTAAAATTTAACCTGGCGCATAAAAATGTAGCAAAAATTTATCTTCGCTCGTTCGTAAAAAACGCCTAAATAACTGTAAAACATAAGAAAACTTGGTAAGAAAAAAACATTTTTCAAGCGAAGTGGAAAACATATTAAAATTGTTAGTTTTTTCTCACATTTTGCTACAGTTTAAAATAAAATTACGACATTTTGTGGAAAAGTTGTTCGAATTAATTCCATTAAAATTTGTAAATAAGACGTTTGAAGAATATATACGAAGAAAAATAGGTAGGTAATTGAAATTATTTTCAATGAAACAGCCGTAGCCTCGAAAATGACCAAAAGCAGTGTGTTACTTATCTGGATTATCCAGAATGTGAAAGTTAGGACCAAGGGTCAAGGATTAGGGCGATTCTCTCGGGGGTTCGGCAACTGTCCTGTCAGGACTACACCGACCGCGTTTTCCCTCTATCTTGTTCGTTTTTCCAACGTATATACCCGCTATATTTTCTTACGAGGGTAGCATACCTTTATACTCCTAATTAGAATTAAGTAAAAACCCGTATTTATACTCGCGGAATGTGGAAAATTATTTTATTATTTATGCAGTTGTAGCTACAAACCGGACAAAAAGCAACTTCGTTGTCGCGTTATAATCGAATAAAAACCATTGCGGAATTGTGTTTGATTCATAAAAATCGAATGAAACCTTCAGACAAAAGCAAAACCGATAAATTGCCAATATCACAAAAAACTGTAATTTCACAATTAGCAGTAGCTATTGAAAAGTTAACAGCAACTGCATTGTGTTATTACGTGCAATTTTCGTCATAAATGATAGTTTGGTACGGAAACTATTGAATATTGCAAATATATTGTTCGTTTCGTTTCCTGGAAAACACGTGACTACACTATCAATGGAAAACTTTTTCAAAACATTTCCAAAGGAGATTTATTATTGCCAAATGTTGTTTGTAACAAAACATCACGCATACAACTGAGATATATGAGAATGTTTACAAGAGAATACAAAAACAGGTGTCAACGCCTTCAAAGAAAACCCCGTTTTTTATTAGAATTGTGATTTGATTTAAAGTAGAAAATTTCCTCCGTTGGCCGTAAAAATTTATAAATATTTTAAAAGTTATCCTAGCCCGGTCTCGAGAAACCCTATTAAGAAACTAGATTGAAAATTTCTTTTACATACTAGTTGCACATTTGGTCTGGTCGTCGTCTCGACAGTATTAAAATTTGTAATTTAATATATTAGTAAAGGTACTTACAACATACATTCTACACAAATTTTATTCTTGAGAATTTTATTAACAGAAATTACAAGAACTGTTAGGTATACTTAATAACTTGATTTCATATAACACCTCAAAATATTCACTCTAATATGATTATATATTTGTAAACTCAGCTCTAGCACATATAGTATTTTTTACGAATATTTGCAAATTTTCAGGTTTTATTTCACGCAAGTAAGGTGTTCAAAATCGCTCCCTTTGGCCCTAAACTATATGACGTGCATATTTCTAATAAGTTTTTAGAGCTTCGCGCTGTTTCCTGTTTTTATGACAAAACATGGTAAGTACAGCGCAAAATCAATAAACTTCACTTTAGATTAAATTTATTTCGAGGTCTGTTTCCTGGAAATTACTTTTAATTTTTCATTTCATAGAGTGCTTCGGATATTTTATGCCAATTAAGCTTCTTATTGCTATCGTAAATAATTAACTAATTGAGCAAGTGTTAAGTATATATTCCTATTAATTTTATGAAATATTGCATAAAATTTATGTCCATAAAGAATTTCCTAGTTTTAGTAAAAAATACAAAAATATTTCCAGCTTAATGGGATCAAAAAGAACTCAGCAGGATGAGAAAAAAGATAAAATGGAGAATTTTTTGTAGAAGCACAAACTTATTCTTTAAATTTCGCTGCATATTTTCCACTCTTTACTTACATTTTATACGGCTTGAATATTCCCGTATTGATCCCAATATTGTTATATAATACGTTATCAAGTTGGGACTTTTCACAAATAAAATGTGTTTCTTCCATATAGCATCCGATCTCTGGAGTGATATTTTAAATCCTACAGGGAATGAAGTCTTTATTCCCTGAATAAGACAATGGAAAGGAATCTACTACAAAAAGAAATTGGAGCTTGAATGGTGTAAAACTAAAAAAGAATCAGATCACTGGACCGTATACACAACGAATCCAATACCAATAACGTTTCCTGTAATTAACTGATTAGTTTGAAAGGATTTTTCGACGCTACAAAAACTACTAAAGAGAACTAGAGGATAATTCGTTTACATTTTACAAGACTATTCAGGAAATTTAGATGGGATATACTTACTAGTTAAACATTATGATAGCAGGCGTATTTCACAATGTTTTATACCGACTCCATTTTCATTGTGTGTTGCCGTTTTTGTCGTTCACATTTTTCTAATTTATGGCAGCATAAAATAAAAACACAAAAAGAAATAAACTTATTTGCATGCTACGGTCTGGTGTAATAAATTATTTCAGAAAAATTATATGTTGTTTGCTAGACAAAATAGTATCGACGCAAGTATTATTAACAACGTTACCAAGTAAATATTTATTTATTTTTACTTATTTTCACGAATATCAAACAGAGAATTCATTTGTCTATTAAGTCGATAAATCCCGAGTCGGGGCGTTTGAAATTCTATTATATGGAAGCTCCCTATTATATCAATTTAACACGCGAATGCCCCATTCAAATGGGGTTTGTTTAAAATTAAATAAACACCGACAGCAAATACAGACGTTCAGACTTCTTTTCTTTATTCTTGTGCCCATTAGGTATTTAATTTTATGCTAAATATAATAGTGAAATTATTTCCTTATTAGCCGATGTGGCGCGTCTCTCGTATCTCCAGTTAATACCGAATTTCACTTTAGTATATCACGACTTGTGTATGTAGAAAAGATATTTTTATTGTTTCCGGTTCAACTTCTTTCCTAATATCACTGGTATTTTATTTGTCTTCATGTTCAACATTCTTGAAATTTTTATCTTCAAGTCCTTGAACTCCCTTTTACATTCTTGCAATTTATATTAGAGCACAGTGAAATAGTTAAGGCAATTACGTCAAGCTTGTTTGATCCTCCCAGAACAGACGCAAGGAACTAAAATATTGACGGTTTGAAAACGGATGATATTAGGAAAGTGTTGTAATCAATTAAGTAATTTAAGTATACGTTTAGGAATATAAACAAACTGTAATGTTGTTTAATATTAATTACCTTTTACTATCCATGTCACGCCCTAATAATTACCTAAAATGTTGAGCTCGGATTACACGTCTTGGTATTGATTATTAATTTTCTAAATTGTTTACACTACCGATATCGTCTGGTTTCTAGTTAACAAAAAGTTACCCGTTTTTAAATAAGAAGTTATAAACGTAACTAGAAACTGCACAATTGCATCTCATCTCGAGTACTTTCATAAAAATATCTCGTACGAACTATCGTTAAATATTAAAGTTTGAAACACTTGAGCAGGAAATATTGACATTGCAGGAAATACGTGAATAATTCAAATCCATTTGCTCCGGCGAAGAGTGCGGATGTACTATACTTGGGAGATTTACAGCAAAAATATGAATCATGTTGTTATAAACGAAAGTTTCCTTGTACTCCTCCCGGGATTGTTAGCAGGATAATGATTCGATTACAAAACGACAGGTACACCCACAGCACCATTATTCTTCCAGTTTAAGCACATCCCGAGATACGCCTAAGTTTTCATGACAGTCTACTCGGGAAGTTTAGGTTGCACCATTTACACACCGAGTTAGATGATACTAATGTAAATTGTTTCATAACGAACTGACGCGACGACAAACAGACATCAATAATTTCAAATTATTTCTTTAATTGATCCAGTAAAATTTTAATTAAATAACTACTTACTTTTAAGCTCATTGCAGATGAACAATTTATTCTACGTGTAGTATAGATATGGGAATAAAAAAAATAGATAATATGTTTTATTGTTCGTATAATTTCTTGTCCTATACTTGCAATATTGATTCAAATTTGAGATAATATAAAATTTTGTAAGAAGTATTATTACTCTAGAATTTGGCGAATGAACTATGGCAATTTCCTGATAAAGAAATGAATTTTACATAATTTTGCGCTTTATCTTTATTATTCCGACTATTATTGAAGAATCGGAACTGCACCTATAAAATAAAATAGCATTAATAAAATGCCTCAGCTATTATTCAGATTAACTTTTTGCCCATCAAACACAAAGTCGCTCGAACTCCATAATTTTCTCGGCCATCTTAGCCCCGTCTCATTCGTAAAGGAGTAATTCACAACACTACCTTTAATAAGTGCTGGAAGCCTTAATGCTTCATGCCCCGGATATTACTGCCTCTCTCTGTGTGTTCGTCCTCTTTCTGATTAGTTCCATTAATGCATATCATTTACAGGGTGATCCAAAAAAACGATTTAATCAGAATGTTATTATTACTTTATAAACGATACTAGTTACATTAAAAAGAGTCATGTATTAGTATTTCAAGTACAGCTATAGATACAAATTAATATATTACTAGTGCTAAGTATAAAATAGTTCCTTATGAATTTATAAAATATTCATTTTATTACGATTGTTGTGTGCCACCTTGTATATTGAAGATGGTAAATGTACCTTCTATGCCGTCTTAATTAATTTAACACGTCTAATGGGCGCTGTAATATGATTCCGAAGGGTTGGGAAATATAATCATTCCATTCGTACATAAAAAATAAGAAATCAATTAATCACATCTGTTGTTTTAAACAGATGCATTAATAGTGGCCATAATTTTTACCAAATTAATTAAAACTGATACTGTTAAACTGCTTCATATCGGCTATAATTGTATAATAACAATTGTTCGACACTGATGTTAAATAAACTCGAAAATTCAAATATTACCCTAGTCAATATTGATTAGCTTTTCAATTAAAATTTACTTTCATAATTAAATTACTTATTTTAATCAACGCAAATATGCCCGTCCCGTAATTAGATTTTAATTATCCGGGTGTAGAAAATGTACATACATACATACGATAGGGTTTTTTAAAATAATCAAAATTAAAAATACTATACTTTATAGAGGCTAATACTATTATTAAGGGGAGATATCACAAGAAAATACATTGCAACCAAATAGGATATCTATTAATATTCACACGGATTATCAAATATTGTTAACCGTACTTCATAATATCGACCTATGCTGCATATTAATATATACATTACGCTAACGGCTACAGGTATTAAGCGAAATAACCTACGTCATTTTCAATGAACATATTCCATAAACTCACCGTAATTAGGATTGTCAAATGCTATAGGGATTTGATTTGGTAAACCACAAAATTAATAATTAGGAATGGAGTTAACAGCTCATTGAATGATTTCGTATAGGAATTAATTGTCTTTTGAAATATACATTAATTTTGGCATATATTTATGCCAAAATTGCTATAACTGCATCCATTCCTCTTAAGTGGTCTGTGGAGAACAAAATAATAATAATAATAATAATAATAATAATAATAATAATAATAATAATAATAATAATAATAATAATAATAATAGAAATAAGAATTTGGAAGAAAATAGAGAAAGAAATGGGTAGGATATTGTAATATTTTGCAATATTTTTTAGAACGGTAAATGCATGTTAATGCACATATGTTGTTACGTTAAGAGGGCAAAGTTCTATTTCTTGGGATAGGTCGTAACTTGCATATAACGGAGAAAGTTGAAATAGCATATAATACTCAGTTTGGAGTTTTTAGTATTTTTAAATCCTCTAAGTGGTTTTTTTCGTTAAAAATACATGGAACTAATCTGCAGTAGATTTGCAGTTATCGAAGTGGGAATAGATTTGGAATCGGTCCTCGTAAATCCCTCCACTCATAATCATTAGTTTTACTCTATCAGTGTTCGGTCGAATTATTTTTGCTGATGAGTTGATGCAGTTTTAAGCGTGGGGTGAATTTAATGGAACTCTTTTTTTCAGCAAGATTCGGCAGTGTTTTTCGTTCGATAACGATGAATGTTCTAAATTTCCTGTACTCGTATTTTGTAATGGAAAATTATGTTCGATGTAATTTACCGTCACATCAGTGTAATCAAAGTCAAAGTTTTAACACGCAACTTTCAGCAACACTTCTTGCCGATTTTATCGCACGCTTTCTAATTATTAAGGTGAAACAGATCGAATTTTGTAAACGTTATACCTGAAATTATCGGCGCTAAGATAATAAAAAATGTTAAATACTTTCAGACGATGTATGTCAAGAGGCGTCTAGAAGTTATTTATTTCATAAATGATAACCATTTTATGGCGCATTTTATGCGCAATAAACGTTATAACGTTACCTTACGATTGAAATCTTCATTTTCAGTCATCGCCTTTGACAAATTAATCATAAATAAGTGTGGCCCACACACAATGACCACAGTGCGAGTTGAAGGCAAATGCTCTCAGCTAAAAACCTACATTGCTCGTGTTGTAAATATTCTTTCACTTTCATGGTTTTCTACTTTGCCTATACAATAGCATTAATCTTCGAAACAACCATAAGCGTGCAACATAATTACATTGTTGTAAGCATTAAAGTAGATTCGCCGTTCAATTTTATTTCGAAGTATAAAAGACAATTACTATTACACGGCCATTATTATTAGAATTCGGAGTTTTATTATGCGGTTAAAGCGGTACATTCCATTTCAATTTTTTCTTAATTGCAGTTACTCTAGCTACTTGGCAAAATCTTATTAGAACCAGAAAATCACATTTCCCCGTTACGTATCGACGACATCTAAACTCTGAAAAAGAAATATTTCCCTGACAAATATAGTACGTTTCTGTCGCGAAAAAAAATCCGCACAATGCACGCTGACCCTCAAATTTATTGACACAACATTCAAATATAACGAGTTTCTTTTTTTCATAAAAAAAGATTCGCCGGTTGAAGACATCTGGCCGGATATATATCGCCTTGACAATTTAGGCAAACCACGTAGGACCAAAATTCGATTCAAACCAGGAAGATTTCGCCAATTTTTGACGCCTCAAATATGCTAAATTCAACTACCAGAAACGGAAACAATCTCTTTGAGATAACTAGGTATTTAATTATCAACTCTTCGGATTCAAACGCATTACAACTATATTTTTACCGAGTATAAATCTTGTTAATGATGCCGTTTTATATAGGTAAAATATAGGTAAGGTGGATAAAAGGTTATCAAAACGAGGCGTTCCTTTTATAAGAAATCCAAAGTTTACATAGAACCCACTTAATCACTACAATGCTTCTACAAGCCACAATGCTCTCGAGTAGGTATAAACGTTAAGCGGCTGTGTACATATGTACGTACGGGTTGTTTATTATACCTACTTCCAGCTTTGTAGAGCGAAATATTAATATTCATTGCAATTTTACGTGTGGAGGTCTTATACGAAGGTGTATTCTATGCAAAGGAGGGAATTAACAGTTAATGGCATTTTTTTGGAATAGTAATTAATCACTTGAGACGAATTTATGGGTGGCAAAATTGTGGAAAAAAGAAACATTCACTCTCACTACAAAATACGTTTGAGACGAATGACGCTCCCGCTGACTGTAATTAATTTTACAGGTAAATTATTTACCAATTGAAAAAAAATCACCCCTATAGTCGAAAATTAATTTATTTCGAATTATCCCTTTCAATGCGTTTGCATGACAAATTATTTACACATCAGCGGCATTTTTTTAACGAAAATTAAAACATCGCGAAATTGCGCAACGAAAGACCAGACTTTATCTTAATTAAAACTAACTTTATCAGGAACAATAAAGATGCGAAATTGACTTTAACTAAGATTCTCTGGTCGTTCCGAAACTTCACGGGATGAAACAAAAAGTAGGTGCTGTTATTTAACTAATTTAAAGTTCAAATTTATAATTCAATTAAAATTAAACTACCCGGCCAATTCATGAACTATCTCTATTTCGAAAATAATTACGTATAAGAGGCGAATTTAAAATTTGTCCCCAATTACGGCGCTTCTTAAACTTACTTAAACGTACTAGAATGAAAAAAAAAAGAAAACCATTGTAGTGCATATAATTTTAAGATAAGCTAATTGAACTTGCTAGTTATCATGCCGTCTGCAGTAATTGACCGTACCTACATCAAGTGAAGTGCCTGGAGATTTATCAGTAATAGCGACAAAATCAATGTATCGTTACATAAGTGAATTTTGTTTAGCACATCATTAAATGCCTTACAAGTCGGTGATTCGCCAAGATAGTCGAGTGATTTATACGCCAAATACTCACTAATTGGCTAATTAGTTAAGTTAATTAATTTATTTAGTGGAAGTTACGATTTCTTGCTCACTTATAAGATAGATTAGATTATCTTTCTTTATTATAGAAATTACTTTAATTTAGCTCGTTTATAGACTCGGATGTTTACACATATCCAGCAATTTTAATATTCTTTTATTATTTGACACCTCATTTAATCTAGATATTTGTATTTGTTATAAAATGGAATTTATAAGATGGAATTACAGATTCCTATAGTAAAAATAAAACTTTTATAAAATAAATAGTAAAACTATGTCTTAATTATTTATTTTACTGGGTAATTTACTTCTGAATATGTGGCGTTAATAATTTATATGTGAGTTAATTGCAAAGATTTCTATTAATAATCTGGGCAAATAAATGAATTGAGTTTTACCCAATAAGGATTTTATAATCACGGATATCTGAGAATAGTGTATTTATTAACGTCCACCTTTAGTTGTTTATTATATCTAATGTAGCCGAGGTGTCTTGATATGTGGGTGTTCTACAATACTACATTCATTTACGAAGAACAATAATGCAACAGCGAATGCTGTCAGATATGATTAATAATTAGCGGATAAAAGTAATAATGGTAGGTGCAATAACGCCGTGAAAACTTGTATTTCTTTATTTTGCAAGGCTATGGTAATTAATTCAATTTTGTGAAAATTTTTCTTATCGAAATTTGCCACGTGAGATTTCTTACAACGGAATAAACACGAGAGATTTCGAGACGTCGAATGTGTTCTCATCCAACATCCAACATTCCAGCTCGACGCCTACAGAAGTGCATTTCACTTCGACTGATGAATATCACAAACCATCTGTGAGTGTTTTAAATTATTTATTGATTAATATACGACCGAAAGTCTTTTAATAAAGCAGAACCGGTAAAGGTTCTTATGAAATATAGGAAATCTTTGAATATTTTCTCGGTAAATTAGACCGGCGGACGTTATTGCGTAGCGCCGCCTCGGCGCGCCTATGGTTTTATCGAATCCTGCATTATTATTATCGTTGCAAAAGTAAAACGGATATAACTAACAATTTTCGAAATACCTTGCAATTAGGGGGAGAGGAAGATTTGCAATTATGCGAAACGATTGTTTGGTGTTGGATACCGATTAATGTAATTCCTTTGCTCGGCTGCAACCACATTATTAGGTTTTCGTTCCAACGGTATTTTTATGCTTAAAACTTTATGGCTTGGAAAATTCTACACCAAGGATATCTGGCCTATTAGATTTCACGGGCCGCATTTGATAAGCCTAAAAAACAAAAAGACTGTTTTAACTCAAATGCAAGTAGTCCATTCTTTTCGGCTTATGAAGAAGAGGATTAAGTTCCAAATGGAATCATCTTATTAAAACATAAAACGTTGGTGTAATTATTGAATTAGCATTCACACGCCAGCAGTTTTAATTCGGCTTGGAAATCGATTGTGTTCTTTTCGGCGTTCGAATGGAAACTAAAATTAACAATTAGAATTAACAGTCAGTTTAATCCGAGCTCGAGCGACAGAACCCAACCCGATTGCATATTAAAATTTTCGGTATTTCCATTTTACATTTTTCTCATTTCCTAAATAAATGGAAATTTGCTTCTGATATTAGTTAAACTGGAGCTTTGTTTACTTTGCCGCCGAGGAAAGTTCTCGCCTTTTATCCATTCTGGATTAACGCCCGATTCGCAGTTATTGCTTTTTTCGGCGTATTTATAAAATTCAAATAATGTAATTTTCTGTTGATGGTCGAAATATCAAATCTTCCACAGTTTCTTCGAAAATATTGCAATTTCTCAAAACCGAATCTTGAATTCTATATTTCGAATTTATATCTACGTTTCGATGTTCAATAAACCTTCCACAGTGCTACGTTTTTAGTTTTGAATTAAATCAATTTAAAGGGTTAACGAACCCTAAAATTTTCTTACAGTAGTTCAAAAGCAAATCGAGTTCTCTATCAAACGCACATCCACCTGTAAATTAATCATACGCGGATAATTCCAATACGCTTCTTGTCGAAGGTCCCTTATCAACTCAGATTAATTGACCGTGTCGTTGAATGTTTTCCATAACGCTCTTGTGTGATTACGCATCGCCCCCTTTAAATACACTCGGTTGTCCTTCATTCGTAATTGGATTTTAAACAAAAGCACTACGAAAAATGAAAGATTCCATATCGAAAACGTCAAAACCACCGCACTGAATAATAGTGAAAAAGTACCTTCAGATTATTAAGTGGCCTATTTGAAGTCGAATTGAATATGCTTACACGAGAAAAAGTTCTTGAAGCATTCAGGGGTTTATTCGACATTCGCACAATTCACATAAAATATCTATTACTAAACGCTAGATAAGTAATACAGGATAAGTTGCAGGATATAATATCAAACACGAGCTAATATTAAAATCTTAAAATATTGTTAGAGCATCTAAATTATTTCTTAATCTACTTTCGTATAACTATAAATTTAGCAAATATATACCTTAATATTTTTTCAGGAAAAATAAATATGAAGGTGGATAAGATGATCGTTTATCGATATTTTTCTGAGTGTGGATTAACCGAGCCTACGAATTACTTGTTAACATTTCATTCATGTCAACCGCATCTGGTGCTCCCCTAGCTGAACTCTCTAACTAAAAACGGATCAATAAAACTAATGCCGTATCGGATTTGAATGTAAACTGTAAATAATTTCAATTCGAAGTGGAGAATCCGAGGAACGGAAAAATGCGGATAATGAGAATATTTTTTACCTTAGTTCACCTCTCCCAGAACATAAATTTTCTTTAAATAAGAACTAATTTACCACGACAAGGAGAAATTTATTTGATAGAATACAATATAGCACGTTTAAAACGTGTTAACAATATTCTTCTAGGGGGCATTAACAAGTATGTAATACCTAATAAATAACGCTGGACAGTCGGATAGGCTTCAGCTAAACAAATATAATGCAAACGTTGGGATATTATTTTTTTTCTTGTGGAACACCCACGAGAAGACGGGTTTTGTGTGTTTGCCTTTGGGCTGCTGCGTGAATGAAAATAAATGGACGAAATTCATCTTGAATTGCGGCGGCATTTTTACCCCTCTCGATCTATAAAGGAGCACTTTCCAATCGATCATGCACTTAAATATTCCTTGCACTTGTACCAAAATCCTCGATGACTTAAGGATTTTAAAACAATGAACGGCAAAACAAATCCAGCTAGGTATTTTAAGACACGATGGCTTTGCATAATGCGCTCATGTAATATTAATAAACAAAATGTGTATTGTTTGTTCGAAGTAAGATCTGTCATGTTTCTTCTGTTAAGAAGACCAGGTGTGATGGATGTACGTGGGTAAACTTTCTTTAAACATTAGAAAAAAAATTCAGTGCCACTGACATAAATAATATTGTATTGTAATTAACGTTTTTACCGCTACTATGTATACGGCGTAAAGCTATTTGTCATCTACGCGTGATTTATCCGCAACAATTCACTGCGAGTCAAACAGTTCCTGTAAGGCACTCCAGCCTTATACTAAGCACGAGGATGATGGACACGTATAGAATTCCAGAATTTGCGCGTATACGCGTTCTCTAATACTTTTCCGACGTAACTCATCCCGGGCCCTCAATACACCTAACTCAGCTCGAATCTCCGAGACGAATTCCTGTTCCGGAAACGAGCACTTTCTCCTGTCGTCGCATTGTTTGCAAATTCGTGCATGTACAAATTTTATCGGCTGGGGAAAAACGGCCATACGAACATAGATGTAGAGCAATAAAAAAACTCGGTTTTAACGATAATACGGTAAAAACCGGAATATGGTGCGATATTGAAAGAATGAAATAATATCGCTAGGTAATATCCATTTCGAGTTAGGATTTCGGGTGCGTTGCCCTATCGAAATGCATCCCTCGGATTTTCAGAAATGCTGCCGTACTGTATGTGTTAGCGCTGGCACATGCAAATGTGTGTGGCGCCATCCAATAAAATGGGATGGAAATCATTTGGCGGAATTGGTTTTTTTACCCTTCTTCTATTCAATTTGCGATCGGAAAGTAGTTATTTTACGGTTTACGGGTTTAGTTCGTAAATATCTTTAAAAGCGGATTGCAGTTTTTTTAATTGATATTTAAACGATGTTTATAGTCGTAATATCGATGTTATCGAGTCATCATTTTTCTTCTATTTCTCGTTAATATTTGAATTATTTGCTAAAAAAGAGAGATCTTGTCGGAAATTGAAATTTTATGATTTAATCTAGAAATGTCTCATTTCAATCGAACAATATAATTAACAAGTCATACTATTCAATTAACATACGATTAAATAAGTAATGATTATAATCTGATTTAACAAAAACATGTAAGAACCAGGAACTACTTATAGATTCTGTTATATCGCTACTTTTCAATCGTCAAGTTATAATATCTTCATGATACATCAAGAACCTTAATAATATTACACTAATAGCTCAAATTAAGATTGAAATATAAGATATTTGATAAAATCTCTATTTGAAGTAAGACAAAAAAATAATTGCAACCTCATTGCATGCAAAACGACTTCGTTAAATTTACGACATCGTAGGTATTGCTATATAAATCAATATTTAACCTAAAGAATTCTAAAAATTCATTATCACATAAATAACCAACAGGTATGTCTTTGTCGGGTCATTTCTAAAATAATATTGAACTTTACTTTTTATATGCTTGGATTGTTATAGAATACATTTGAACGTTCGGACATTTTATTTACCTAAGTATATACTTTTTGACTCGTAAAAAGATCGGTTTGGAATTACTTCCTTTTGGTTTCAACATAATTTTACTGCTCACAAAAGTTTGAATTTATGATAAAACAAACAGTTTTTATGCCTACATGAAATACTTTTAAATACCTTCACGTTTCACGTTATTTTAATATTCGTTGAATAACGGTTAATTTAATTCCTAATTATTATAATTAGCAAATAAATAGAAAGCAGGAGCTGCGTATTGATTTTATTTGAAGCTGGCAAATAAATTAAATATTTTTGTTATATGTTAATTTTGTGTACACTATTACAAGCATATAACATAGTTAAATTATCTAGTAATTCTGACAATACGACGCACAGACATATAGAAAAGTTAATTACAACTGTTGGTTCGTTTTGACGAATGAGGCAAATATAAATGACTCTATTAGTCACATCATCGAGTCAGTTTTACCTTTCAGTTGGTTTATTTTAACATTTAGTTATTAACGTAACAAATTCCATAATTCTTGAGACAAGTTTATGCGTTTTCGTGTTAACGACTCATTTATTTAGCGCTGAGTTACTCGAGAGTGCCAGTTTTTCCTTTTTGCATTTTCATACAATCATTTACCATTCTATTGATTCGGATTTTTTCGTTTACATCAAGTGTGGGCACATTTTCTCTATTATATTTTATGCAAGCGTAATATATTTCGTAGACAATATTAGAGGACCAACTTGTGAAGTCTAGGTGTGACCACCTTACAATGACCATAATACATGTCATACAAGTTACACCTACAGTAAATGCTTAAACTGTTCCACATAACAGCAGCAGAACGGTTGGTTTTCTTTATGAAACATTTAATATCAACTTGTTCAGCCGCTTTTAAAACGATATCCTCGTAAATTTCTTACTGTATTCACCTAACGCAGCGAAATTAAATTAAATAAGTACCCATTTGTACCGCATTTAATATTATTTGTAGTTTCGGATTTATGGATTAAATCGATAGGGGAACGTTCCAAAGAAAAGTTATAAAGACGGGAGACGAGAGGCGATTTAGTCTCAGGTATGAGAAATATGTGTTCACATTAACTGAATCCGCTTAGCCGCGACAGATGTCATCTTCAATTAATACCTGCTGGTTAAAGTTCTACTCGCGCCAACAACGACTATCGCCGGCTAAAATAATCGGTTTTATTATCCTGAATTGTTGATATCATACTCGCCATATTCGCGTATTAAATACACTATTTAAAGCGACGAGAATTCGATAAATAATAGAAATATCACACTAATTCGATTTATATTATCTACACAAGATTTTATGCGAGCGAATCGTTGAAAATCCACCCAGAAGGATCGGCCTATTAATGGAACAAGAAATTCCATTCTTTTCGTTATTTCTCACGAAATTACCTCAATCTTCGTGTACTCATCGATCTTTTTATCGAAATTTTCAAGTCCATAAGATGCGCATTTGCCCGTCAACATCCATCTGTTTCTCCAAACAGTTCGTACATGCCAAGCATGTAATTTTCTCCCGGACTGAATTCTAAACAACGCTTACCGATAGAATGAATTACACCGGCTTGAGATAAGGCCGTTTTGCACAATTGAAAATATCATCAACCTTGATCGCGCGAGTTGAACTATCTGTCGATACATAATTATAATATACAAAAGGTGTGTTGAATTGAGTCATGCAATTTTTACCTCATCTAAGTTTCTTTTGGAACAAAAAAACGCATCGAGTTAGAGGATATATTAAAAAGTTTCAGCCACCTAAAACAGAAAATACAACGATCGGAATTCGTATTAACATATTACAAAAGTTCCAACGAAAACGAGAAAAGGACAAGGACGGGTCAATTAATGAAATCAACGACGAATTAAACCAAATATCTGTTCGAGAGTTGCATAGCTGTATAGCAGATACGGACTTTCACGAAATAAAAAAAATATCGCTATAATTGGACGCAAGGGAACAATTTTAATTGAAAGTTAGTACAAAAAGAACACGGGGTCGTATTTCTTAAAAATAATGACACAAATAAACGAATCTTTGTATTTGCTGCGAAGATAATTATCAATTATTTTACCTTTTCCATTTGATTCATTATTTCAAGAATAATTAAATTACTCACAGCAAAATAAAAGTCTTCCATATGGTACGTATGATTCCTTAGTTATAGCCCTAACGAGGGACTGTTAAACTGTTAAAACATACTTTTTTATTTTCTCTTCTCTGTACAATCTTTTTTTATCGATACTAGTAGGTAGCAAACGAATCTATGTATATAAAAAATGCACGGAATTCCAAGGGTAAGTTACACTACCGACTTGATTCAAATCGAGATCACAGATAAATTTTGATGATGTAAAAAAACTAAAAAAATTAAAATACAAGCTTTTGGTCATGAATTAAGTCCTACTGTTATCTTGATAGTTGATACAACCCACCCTAAAGGCTTCTACCGCGATCTTCAAATGGCTGCTTATATAGCTTTTTTTTGCGAATGAATATTAATGGGAAAATAGGTAAAGAATCCGAACCTGTATAGAGAGAGTTCGTTTTCTTTTCTGTGTGCTCTGAGGCGGTTCAACTTCAACTGCCCACACAAAACTAGAGTGTAGGTTGATTAGTCTTATGTGCTGTAAACCGCTAGGTCTATTCTCTCTCTTATTCTACCTTCGAATGCTCGTACACAACACACACGACCGATAATTTTTTCTCGGAAATAAGACACTGGTTGGCGCCAAAACTCTGGCAGATAATCTTTTTTCCATAAAATATCGGTCCATTATACTAATAGTACGAAACTCGTTTACATATTTTCACGATGCGTTTACGACCGATTCGAATTCTCCGCATTTTGAATTATCTATAAACGTAAATAACAAACGAATTGATTTGAATTAAAAGTTATGTGCGTTTTGACATCGAAAATCTTCGGATTTTACTTTACACTGTACCAGATTTATTTACAAACGCCGTTTCGTTTTATTGGCGATTTCAGTTTATTTCGTTCCAATATATTGAAATTAATTGCAAGATAGCCACCGGCTATGCCTGTTTTACAAGTACGAATAGAAAATTAAGAAATATGAAGATAGAATTTCCATCTACTGCAACTTACGTTGGCGTTATCAGAAAATTTCTTACGTTCCTGGGATTACTGGAATTATTTTATTGACGGAGAATATATAAACGCAAATTAAGAGAGTAAACATGTGTATGGTAAAATTAATTATTAACGGTAGCGTCGATTAAGTATTTTTTTGCTACTACCTCTATTAATATTTTTAGGACGATTGAAAAGCCAAACAAATTAATAAACAACAATTAATAAAACCTGTAATTATAGCTAAATAAATAAATAATTCATAACAAGATAGTGTAAACTATTTAATTATTTATTGATACTGAGATTGACTTTTATTTATTGACAGAATAGACTGGAAAAAATATCCAGGTAGGATTATTCGGAGAAGAGTTTTTATTGCATTGAATCGATTTTCGTGGAATCCTATACTTCCTGTTTGTACGTTATTTATCGTAATTTTATGCAAAACCTCGTTGATTTACCTGCTCAACAATTCCCGTGTGGTCATACACATAGAGCCAAAATATAAAGTAGGTAGTTTGTAGAGGAGCAATTATTTTACTAAGATTAACGTGCAAAGTCCAATATTTATTACATACAAACGCATGCTGATTGTACAGTTCAGTTGTTCGGGTGAATTTTCGAGCTGTAAATTTCGTTTTAATTACAACAACGTAAAATTAGATCATATATCCACATCAACATTATTTGCCACCAATTAAAACACATCATACTACCAATTATTTCGAGTATATTGTTGATTATATACATCACCTTTATTATCGTGGGGATGCTCAGACCCTCGTTTACACAGTTTGCTCCGGAACAATTGCATAATATACTGAAACGTTGACGACAACTAAATTTAACATTTCCAAGAGATGCCGCAATATTTAACAATAATGACTACTGCAATGTTATACGTGAGTAAACAATTTACCCGTTGACGTAAAATCGTACTCATAGGTAGTCCAATTTGCATATAGTTAATATTCATAATTTCGGATAATTTCGGTTATTTATTCTTTTTATTATTACCTTTGCATTCCATCATAATTTAATTGCTTATTACCAGACGGGACATCAAAAGTTTCAGAAATAAAAGATTTTATTTGTGTACAAAAAAAAACTTAGAATACCTAACATAATGTGGATGTATAAACGACATTCAAATTACCATATAAATATTTCGTCACGACCATTAGAAAGAACGTTGCCTGCTGTTCCTCCAACGATAACGCATCAATTACTTTAAGGAGCCTTTTTGATTTTACAACGGATTTTATTGAATTTTTCCGAACTATTGAACAAGGTTGTAGGTATTTATTGCTTAATTTATTAGCCCTTTTCACATAAGTCACGTACAATCTCCGTTTTTTTTAATATAACAACGTCAAAATTTTATAAAAGAAAATCTCGACCGGTTATTTGTTAGAACTAATAACTTGTTAGAGTTAGAACTAATGATAAAATTAGAGAGGAAAATATCGTATAAATTATAAGCTAATAAGTCCCAGTAAGTTCCAATTAATAAAATGGACTTTATTCGGCATCAGCGTCATAAAACCCGAACTAAAAATAAGGCAATTTTTATACTAAATAGCATCCCTTCAAAAATTCCACCCCAGAGATCACTTGACTGGACGCGTCGAAGGATGATTAAAAATCCGAGGTAGCAAAACGGTATAGATGTATGTGCTTGTTACACACAAGAGTGGGCGCGACCACGAATAAGGGTTCGTTCGAATTTTAAATGTTTCATGGAGGACGAAACAAAAGGACCGGAGTCCTTCAATTAACTAACCCAAATTCATTAAGGGGATTTTATGACGCTACTTTTAAACGAAAGTTATTCTGGACAATTGACAAGGATTTGCTAAATGTACTCTCTCAAAGCCAAGGATAACGTTTTTCTAAATTAAATTTTGGAGAAGTTTGTTTTTTTTATTTAATTAAAATAATGCTTCTACTTGAGTAGGTTTAATTATTTTTGTAGTATATATTGGTTTATAAATAAATAATTTAGGTTCAGCTTAATTACAAGTTAGTTAATAATCGATGTTTTATCTCGAAAACCCAAAAGTACCACCTTTTCTAGTTCCGCTCTATAATTACTTTTATCAACAAGAAGGTTCACCACTATTAAATTGACCTGGTGCACCACACACGAAGGTCTGATATCGAGTTAGGAGGTTTTACTTGTACAGGTGATCGAAAAATCGAATTTCTTAAAACAAAATAATTAACCGTATTCTTGTATTCTTAAGGTAACCCCACTAAATGAATGTTCAGTTAATAATAAAAAAATTGTACGTGTCTAAGTGTAGGACAAATAAAAAAGTACTCCGTTTGGTAAACATTTTTGTGTAAACGAAAAAGGCACGGTCCTTAGCAATTTAAATAAGTGTCCGACACTCTTTCTAGTTAAAAGAATTAACACAAACATCAAGTAATCTACTAAACGGTACAACAGGGACAAACGTTTTTTTATTAGGAATTTTTGAACAATTTAGAAAGTTTGTTTGTTCAATTTTTATGCAACTTCTTGATTTGAAAGTGTATAGTATATCATAATAATGAATGATCAACAAACAAGATTTTAAATGACTAAATTATACGGTAGTTAGTAGTTATGTCTCTAGTTGATTTGCTGACTAATTAATTTAAGAAGTTTTATGAATTTATCACTATTATTGTTCGTTTAAAATAATTGCTGTTTGTAATTTGAGAAGAGACGAATTTTAAATACGAATTTTATCGTGAGACTACGTGAAATAGGTTTTTAGATAAAGTTAAACTTACGACTAGTAAATTATCTTTATTTTAGTAGCCGCTCCTCTAACACAAAAAACCAACCACGATACGGTTTGGAAAATCCACACTGGTCTTTTTGCATAAGAATAGCGCAGAACCGACCATCCCGACATTACATTAAAGCAATTGCATTCCAGCTTTAAGCCCAGATATTCCTAAGGTGTTAAAATGTCCAAGACGATGCCGTAAACTGCGCTATTCATGTTGTTTTTGCCACACAAAAAGCCTATAACATGCAACTCCTAGGGTAATTGATGTCTATTTGCATTCGTATGTCTTTAAATTTACATAGGGGAAATCAGGTATGTCTACCGTTATAAATCGAGATTATTTCATCATTATCAGAATTCTTATGAATTAAAGTACTTTTATAGTAAATGTAAGTAATTGTGCATGGTATAGAAAGGAAATTCTCACGATCCATAAACTAAGGGAAGCTCTTCCCTATCTCCCCTAGTTGATATCTACTTGCATGTAGATATCATGAATTTAACCTAACTACCCTGATTTCCTATTCTATGTTTGTCAAATTTTCCCATTCAAGTCCTTATCTAATCTCAACTGTTAAATGGAATGGCTTATAAACCGTTCTTGAACAGGTAGTTACATGTTTACGAGATCCTTGTATACACGTAGGTAATTCATGGCTATTCGAACAATAAAGCAAAGCTAAATTCTAGATCCGAAACAATTTCCAATCCCACTTATTAATATTATTTTACACTCGTCCACCACTCGTATCGCAAACTTTTGTTTCGCGAATAATAGTCAGTTGAATTAAATGATATTCATGAGTTGAAAATTGAAAATGCCTCTTCGGTTGCGCTACAAAGGAAATATTATTCGAAAAATGCATCTCTGCGAATTTCAATATTCCTACTTTTACTTTATAATCGCGAGACCTTTGTGCTTTTATTTGATTGGGCGCTAAAAGAAAGGTAAAAGTTGTAGCGTTTTCTTTTCGACGGCGTCGCCATTAGAGAATCTAAGTGATCGGATATTACTTTTTCAATAACAACGAAAAGTCCGGAAATGATGAGGCTAATTGGATTACGCTAATAAAAGCGCACCTTTTAAAATACGAATTCTCGCTTTTCTTTCCGGGAAATAATAACATTAGAGTCTAACATTGGAGTATCGCTAGTATTTGAAAATAATTTCCGATTTTAAAAAATTAACAATTTTCGTTTGATGGTGAAAACTAAAAAGAAAAGAGAAATTCTATTTAAAGTTTAATACCATTAAGGCACTCTAATCCAACATGTTGATGTTAATAATAGTTTAGAGGAATATAATATTAGAATCTAGAACTTTGAAGAAAAATGAAACTACTAAAAGGCGACATTTCGAACAGGATTTTAGAAATAACGTACAGCCTGGGGTAATACGAGACCGCTGGAAATCCTTCAATCAACTGGAATTAACCTGAAATTCGGGATAAGAGCAAGAAGGGTTGCCAGATAATAAATCTGTTGATCTCGCATGTGATGAAGCCACTTCCATTTTAAGGACCTTAATTTCCGGAAGTAATTTAAAAGTCCGGATAAAATAAATCACAACGTGGATTATTGTATTGTAATGTTATTCTGTATTTTTTGCATAATTTTCTACGTTTAAAATACGTTTCCGACGACTTAAATAAATTTTGCATCCATGAAATATGTACTGCGAAAAATTTATCACCCACATCCGATTAATCCCAGGACTATACGTGCAGAGCCGGCTGTGGAAAATTCCCCATTTTCATACTGATTTAACGACAATAATTTCTTATCTGCACAATTGTAAGTCAAATTCAACGTGAATTTATTTCTCTAAAGTTTCACTTTAAATATCCCACTCGGATGAAATTGACCATAAAGTGACTATAATGCATGCCGCAAGAATATAAATTTGTTTCGTATGCCGAACATTAGCAAAACCGGCTCTGTCCATTAGTAATATTTGATACGGACATTCGCAGAAGGCACGGTATAAATTGATTTCGAATAATACATAACATTATTGTTGAAGACGGTCGACATTTTCATTTGTCAGTGATGATTGGTTGTCCGGACATAAACTTAAGATTTATATTAATGCATCGGCATTACTAAACCTACATGATGGATTATTTTATTAAAAAGTTGCAAATTTTATCGATGCCGATATATTTTTTCGATTCTTTTTTTTTCCAATATGTGACAAACAAGGCGTTATTTCGAACATTTGCCGTGCTATGTTAAAATAGCTCGCACTTCTTCCGATAAAATTACACATTCGGCCGTGCCCGAACGGCCCGTTGAGCACTCACGATGAATTAATGTATTCCGTATTTAAATGAGAATATTTTTAATCCGGTAATATCGAGAAATAAGTTGCAATTACATTGAAATTCATATGAATTTTAAAGATGAGATTATTAAAACTGTCTAGACAAGGCTTGTTATGCGTTATTTTATGTCGAAAACGAATTCGAATTGTATTGACTTTTGATGCATATTATTTATGCGTTATTTAGATTGCAAATTTTTTAGTATAATATAGTATAATCTAATACAATCTATATTGTATACTCATTCTTATATGATATTTTTTATTTTGAGAAATTATTATAGTTACCTATTCTTCAAGAACTTTAAAATAGAGTAATTACAAATTTATTAGCTGCATCGGTGGAATTTCCCTTTAATTATATAAAATACGTGGGATTCCTTATTCTCAGCTGTAACGAGATAGATATCAATTTAGCTCATATCGTTGTTGGTTTTAGCCTTTCCAAACGTACATATAGCGCAGCAATCTGAACGTAATACTCGTACAGTTGAACTCCAGTAAACGTATTGATTCTCTTGTATTACTCCTAGGTCATAGGTGAAGGTGTTTAATTAAATATTTCATTATGTAACCGCACTGACGTGTACTTATATGCAAAATTCAAATGGAAGTTAAGCTTAAGCGAGCTTCCTTAATATTCATCAAACGTCGTAACTGCGTAATATTATGACAGGGCCACCTTTACAGCCCTCCCAGAGTAGTAGTAATCTTGTGCCGAAATGTTAGGATTTTATTGATATTCCGAGGGAATTAGAATCAACGGCTAACCTGAGGGTTTCGTTTTAACTACAAAAAGTTACGCTCCTCCTCGGAGCAGCGACTTTTATAAAGTCGGGCTTTAAAAGATACGACTTTAGTGAAGTTGCTTTTTGCAAAACGATTCACACCTATGGAAGGTAATTTCTACCTGATGGGCTAATATGCGGCGGCTAAAAAATGAGTGACTTGACAAGAGGTCGTAATTTATTTAGAATACACGTAGTCCAACAATGCAGGCCAGATTGTATAAATATCTGCACGGCAGACCACTTTATAAAGTCGCGTATGCCAAATAAAAATCCTCTAAGAGACGTTTTACATAATGACCGGCTATTTCTTTTTACAAACAAGCGACGATAATTTAGTCATGAAGTTAACGCGACCTAACGTTCCCGGCCTTAACTTTATTTTCCATCGTTTTTATTTGATATAATAAATACAACAATTTAGTGCATATTGAGTTTAGGTAGTTCGAATTAGTGCATTAAAATTTAAATAAAACTGTAATAAACCGATGAGTAATGAGAACAAGAACCGTCAGCCAAACTTAACTTCTTCAACTTGCAAGTAGGTGGAATACTATTAGTTTTTGATATGAAACGGCGGAGAGTAAAATTAGCATTGAAATAGCGTGATAGAGGAATTTTAAAAATATGAAACATGTAGTTACTAATTCAAAAATATGTATAAACCAATAAGTAATGCTAACTTATTCATAACTACATAAAAGCATCCCGGTATTTTTTAATCTAACAATAACGAGAAAAAGTAGAAAGTTTTATAACAATAAATACTTACCTACTTTTTATTGTATAGGAATATCGTAATTCATTTGATGTAAATCCCATAAAAGTACATAAATCTTCCTTACCTGAAATAAAGAAGACGTTTTATTTAGTATATAGGATGAAAGAGGCAAAATACAAAGAGCATTATTTTTTCTCTAAAGACCGCTCTATACTTTAAGGTTGTCAAATGTTGCGTGTATGTCGATTTTTAAGTAATAATATCGGATCCAAATATATCCTCTTTGCGGACTTTGAACGCTGTTTGGTACTACAAGAACCTTTGCTCACCTTTTCTCACAGGTTCGGCCTGGATAAATTACAAAAAAGAACTTGGGAAAAAAACTCGTAAGTTGCATTTGTAGTTTTCTAACGCAAATTCTTCTTATACGTGTATATCTTTAATGACGTGGAAAGAATAATTCTAATAAAAAGTAATTAATTGCATCATGTACCATTACAACATACTAATAGGTAAATAAATGAAGGGACATTAAAGCAAACATTCGTATGGGTAGTTCATTAAATTTACTAATAAATACTGGCGTTTAAGTATTTTTTTAAGTAGAAACATTTTTATTATCTTTGTTACTGAAATATGTCGTTAAGAATAACGAAATATATTTGTTATAACTTAATAATTTATTTTCTCGTTGAAATTTTATTCGTAGTGTTAACTAAAAATATTTTTCTATTCCATTTAAATTGATAGAAAAAATAAAAATTTTTATCAGGTAAAGATATTCTACCGCTGCTGACCGGCCCTGTTGATATGTAAAACATGTGGCGCCGACTTAAAGATGTAGGCCCTTTATTTATTACCATCATTTAATTGATAATTAATCGTTCGTTCGTAATTACAATCTTTATTTACTCTTACCCTCCGGATATCTCTTGGTGATTTTTCGAAACCAATAATAATAAGCAGTAACATTTACAAACCGGGTTTTAAACAAATAAGCCGTTAATTGTCGTCCTATAAAACGCGCGACATTGATATTTTTTATCTGACAGTGTAATTGCCTTGTGTCCAGTTCATGTGTGGTAAAAGTTCATTTCCAACAAAGATGACAATAAAATTGTTATAAACAATGAATTATTTGTCAGTAACCCACACAGGAACGAAATCAATAACGCAGCGAAATTTTATTTAAACCTCAGGGGCAAAGGCATTTCGAATCTTTAGATTGGGTTTCGCGGCGAGATGTAGAAATGTGAAGAAAACAATGTGGAATTCTTGTTTAATATACCTAGCCGAAAGCAAAGAGGCTCTACGTCTTCGAATGAAACGATTACAGTACGTGTATTATCTGGGGAAAAATATTTTATGTCTTAAGGAGGGTTTGATGGATTTATATTTTGCCAGCGTTCTCGGTTTTTTTCCTTTCCTTTCGTTGCTTTTACTTTAGGATTTCGGAACATCAGACACGTCAAAAGCTATATATAATTCTTAGTTTATTGATTTAAAGATATTCGGATGGAGAACATACTCAGAGTGGATTTTACTGTCTCCTTTTGTAATCCGATTATTCTTGTACTATTTTGGCTTTCAGTTTGGACTGGAATCCCAAATTCTATAAGAAAAATACGTAAATAATATATGAAATAACGTAATACGGTTTTAACATCACGATTTTATTGAACTAGATAAGTTAATGGTTTCAGCTAAATCATTTCATATTAAGTTTTTTTTTCTAAAAAATGTAGATAGGTAGTCGTTTATTTTCAAGCAAATGACTAAATCCAAAAGGAGACATTTCTTTTTGTTTGGTTATGTTGTAAAATTGCAGAGAGTTGTGCCTCGATCATAATCGCATAAGAAAGATATGTTAATTTTATTTAAACACTGATTTAGCGAAAATCCTGTAAACGCAGCTTGACATAATGCATTAGTTATGATACCTCCTGTGGGTTAATAGACACGTCACATTTACGAAGGTAATATTGCGTATAGAATTCTTCGCCCGAAAGCGTCATCTGATCTTTCAAATTAATTTACGTTATACACCTTATTTGAAGAAATTTGCCGTGTCTTATACGGTAGCTTTACTCGTTGATGGCTAGCTAAGAATATAAACGAAGAAGTCGCATGTCTATTGTGCGCTTACATTGTTAGTGTAAGCTTACAAGTATTGAGTTCGAAAATAATGAAGTAACAGGCATACCAACTGGCATTCGATAGCGATTACAAACTGTTGTCTTCTAAGAAACATGCGGAGATTGTTCCGGATTAATGTTGAAACAAAGACGTTACGATTCGTTTATAAAACGAGCACCTGTATCTCTCGATTTCGCAATTAGGTATTAAAAGTAATTTATTATTGTCGCGGTGAGGGGCATTTCTCGCCTTAGCCGTAATGAAATTGGAAGTGTCACAAAATCTGTAAACCGGCGTTTTTTTGTTGTCTCGTGGGCACGTTTTAAAAGGAGAGATCATAACCTCGTTGCGACTGCTTCGATACCGCCAAAGTTCGGCTGGAGGCGTTAAAAATGTAAATTTCATGTCTGCATGTGAACAGTAATTTTATTATTTTAACTGCAGTACGAAAACAATCTGCTCTTAACATTGATCAATTCTCACAGGCGTGCCTGTCCTTGATGTTTCTTTGACACAAATAGGTTACTTTTTCTCAAAATATGAAATATAAAGTTGATTTTCTTAACAAATACAATCTCATTTCTTTCATTGATTTTCCTTACTTATAGGATAGCAAATAGATTTCTCTTTACCTAACGATGTAATTTCTTTAGTTAAATATTTAATCCTTTATGAATAGTTTTAAAAATTTCACGCCATTACCGTACTTTCAGTCGCTACCCACACCATTGGTTCCACACAGAGATAATTGTCTTATAAAAGCTGAGGAATCTTAATGTCTAAATTTCTTAAGGGGATAATCATAATGTGTTTTATAGCACGTAAATTTATGAATATACTCGACTACTTTATCCATTTTTACTTCTTGCAAATTAATTAGACATTTCTTATCCCGCCGTTGATTGGGGAAATAAAAATATCGCCGTATTTTACGATGTATTATTTATTCGGAATTTTATTACCGGCTCCTTGGAGTTCGTTATCGAGCGAAATAAGAGCGCGAAGGCATTTAACACATACTTTAATACAGGCAATAAAATGTAATAAAATAGGGATGAATATGCAAAAATATAAATTATAATTAATTAGCAATTTGACCAATCCTTGATTCATTACGAGCATTAATTTTTGTTTTCAGTGCACGTACTGAAGCATTTTTTGCCTTAATTTATACTAATTAGAGCTATTGGAAATATTGACTTGAGAATTTCGTCTCTGTAAGATAATTAGTATTCATTAAACCAACTATTTTCCTAATGCAATGTAGACGATGTTACGTGACTCAAAAATATTCAATGAATGATCTAATCTACACAAAACAAAAGTTACCGACTATTAAGTTTAGTATAAATACAGGCCCGGGCGTTAGAATGTTGAATGGAGCTTAACACCCACTTCACCCCGCATGATCAATAATTTCAATATAAAATTGCTGGTGTTCGCCTGTGCCGCTAATTGAGGTAATTAAGTTGATATGAAGGGAATTGCGTCAGACCTCGAGAGAATCGCTTGCCGCTACACATCACATTCACATTCACATCACCCGTCACCTTGGCGCATCAATCGTGGGATGTTAGTTATTAAGCGTGACACTAAACCCCGAAAAAAATGAATTAGGGTAATCGGTGCGCTTTTAATTGAAGCCCTTAATTTTTAGTTTTCCTGGGAAATCTCAATAAATTTCGCTGCGAGATCCGTTCGTTGAGATATATACAACCTGCACGAAACACGCGATTATTTCCTTTAAAAAATAACAGAGGCAACTTTCCCCTTAGCGTAAATCGTCTGAAATTCACACCAGACTGAAAGTAAATTCTATTAAAGCACGGGAGACAAAACTTTTTAACACAGTTAAATGAATAGGCTTCGTCCGGTGCGTTAAGCTAGTTTAATATTTCTTAAAATTCATTACGATAAAAACATCTCCCCCAAAGGAGTTTGAGAATTACGGAAGTAACAAATTTTATACAATGTTTTCGCAAAGTATTCTAGCCCACGTGGAGTCTAAAGTTAGGCAACCCAACTTACACAAGTGGTATAAGAAAAAAATAATGATATAGATACAGAACCAAATAAAAATATTGTCAATTAACTTCAAATTTAGTCACTCGAGTAAAGTGCTTCATGAAAGCAGAATTTTGTAGCAACAAATTGGGATAAAAATATTTAGAGTCGTAAATAAGAATAAATAACATATATTGGGCGCGTGATTAATGGATTTTTAAAAATCGTACTTTATGGCCTATTGTTTCCGGCGGATAGAAGCTTTAAAAAATTTGTTATACCAAGTACTCGGTCATGATTTGAAGCCGGCTGTCTATCCGAGTGAATTACAGCGACAGGACCAAATATGTTTCAAGTTTTAAACTCGAAATCTTTCGTGTAGGAGTTGGATGCGCGTCCCACTCGACCATTACCCACAATGCATCAACACATTCTTATTATCCTGTTTTTATTTTATTAACGTTTCTCTGGCTTTCCTCCTTTAATTTTACGACACGAAAATACTGAGATTCGGGTGATAATTAGCACCTAATGGGTGGCATTTCGGTCGTGCGAGAGGCGTCACGATTTCCTTTTTTTACCTCCTCGGCACTTTTTGCATTTATATTTATATTCTTATGCAACGCAGGGGGGGCGATTAATCGAGAAAGAATAGATCAATAGAATCAACAGATATTTATTTTTTCTGAATAATGAATAAGAGAAAATGATAAACACACGTTTAGTACGTATACTCGTATATGCATAACATTTTTAATGCAATTTCTTGAGTACATACATAACACCCCGCAGTTTACCTAACAATTTCCCGAGTCTTATCTCTGAGGAGCGGTGTCTCTTCTCGTGTAATACTAAATTATAGTAAGCATTCAGTCACGCCCTTATATCCTCTTTGTAACGTTATATTTGCAGATACGTCCTCTTTCGTAATAAAATTATTATTTTCGCGAGTGCGTTCTCAAAATTATACGTCGCGCTCGAACTTAACGCGTAAAAATTTTTAGCGATTTTATCATGGCGGAGAAATCGTTTTATTGTTAGTTTTCTGGTTTACGCGAACGTGGGCAGCACCGACTAGAAAATTCATTTAAATAATTATCATGGCGACTACCAGAAAACCGAAACCTCATGTACCGTCATCGAGCAGTAAATGTCACTGCATAACTTCTAATGACAAGGTGTACGCAGTTATTTAATTTCATTCGGCTCGAATTACTTCGATAATATATGCACAATGTACCGGGCTATTACTTTCTAGTAATTCATAGTTAATTACTAACGTTTAAAGGCGAATATTACTGTTTGATAGTTTGAAACAAAGTTGACATTTCGCTACCGTGCAAAAGGATAGGTTAAAAATTTTGAGCACTTATTGTACATGTTTACAGTTCATTCATAAACCCCGAAGAGTAATAAAATCGAAGGTGGTTAAGTAAATTTAAAAATTATATACGTTTTTAAATAAGAAAATCGTTATTTGTATAGATATTAAGAGTTTTTTACGTGTAATTAATAAATGTGTAATCACTGAAGTGAAGCTTTGAACATTACTTTACAAAAGTTAAAGGACCATAAATATATATCGCCTTGTAACATTCAAATTTCAACTTGAAAAAATAACGTGGGCAAAAATGCTAATAAACAATAAGAAATAAAAGTCATCGATGCAACAATAGTTTCTATATGTATAAATAAACTAAGTATAAAATTTCAAAATATTTCCGTAGGTGTTTCATTATAATATCTGTTTAGATCGGTACCTACTAAAAAAAATGGTATAAATTCGTTAACATCTCAACGAATTTGCACGGAGCTTTAGAACTCCAAAACGATTTAACTAACTCTATAATTTTCCTTTTAGACAATTTCCGAATCGCAAAGCAATTACCGTTTCATTTAACCTCACTTAAATCATCTCAATGCAAATTTCCTATTCCTTTGTTAAAATACAAAGTTCAATTAAAAACTTTAATCTAGTTTTGTTGCTTAATAATACATACATCTAATGTATTCCTGAACTAAAATTTATCGTTCGGGTTATTTTATATTCCTAACCGTTCGTTCTTATCTATTTAGAATAACAAGCGATTTAAACTGTGATATAATTAATCTGAACCTTTTAAAGATTTATTTTTATTAGAATTGACAAATTAATTTCCAGGCCGAAATATATGGGGCACGCACACGCAACTCCTCGTTGAATGTTAATTTCATTAATCGCTCTTAAAACAGATGTCAAACTGGGCCGCACGCTGCTTAAAATGCACACAAACCGTAGCCGAGCGAAAATTTTAAACGCGAAAAGAAAAATTCTTATCTTGATTTCGTAACGGCGATATGAAACAATTTAGCATAAGAAATGGTGCGGAGCGTGTTCGAAAAACGCCGAAGCGCTGCAGTTTAAACAAAAATTTTCAAGTATAGGCATAGGAGAAGAAAGGCTTGTGTTTACTCCAATTTTTAACGAAATGAATATAAATATTGACAAATCCGCTTCAGGTAATATGAGAGGAAACATGTGTTAACAATGAAATAAGCTTTTTTAAGCATAGCCGCGTTTTGTAAAAAAATCAAACAAACTTTGTCTACCTGATGTGCCTGTATAAAAAATTGAATAAATATTGGTTAAATTTTAATGCACTTTAAAATGGTTTGGTAAATCTTAATGAACTCATTTAGCTAAAATTTGTATAATAATTTAAGCGATTGTCAGTTTCATTCTAGACGTTTTACTCTAATTTTCGTTTCCACGATAATTCCTTCTATCTTTCGCGAGGCGACGTTGACCCTGTTCTTATTATATCGAGTGAAAACACAGAAACAGCAACCTCTCGGGGACTTTCTCCCCACAAATATCGTACATTTTAACCCTTAATGGCTGCGTAAGATTCGCACCTTCCCTTTGCCGTCTGAGGTTTCTTGTTTTTGATATATTTCCCCACGATTATGCTTATTAACGAAGCGATGTTTTACATCATGATTTATTAATTCGCATTATTACGGTGATGCGCCGTTTAGAAAATAATTCTGCAATTATATAATTACAACACAGGGAATTGATGAATGAAACATGAAAAATGACGATTCAATTTTGGGTAAAAGAGGGTAAAAAATCGAACTGAAAATATTGGTTTTAATGCGATTACCTTTCGTCGCTGCGCTGACTCGATCCAAATTATTAAGAGTGACAGGAATAGGGGAAACAACCAAAACAACGTCGATGTCATCAATTTCGGACGGTTTTTTACCGACGAATATCGCCGTATATTTAACCCTCAACGATTGCCTGCACTTTATACCCTCGCCTTCTTTTAAGGGTTTCGCAATGCGCACTTCCTTATTCTTCGCCAAACCGGCGGTATTTTTAAAATACCTGCGAACAATCACACTGAATACCACGGTACTATTATTTATGATAATAACATCACTGGTGACTTTTCCCGTAAAAACGACTTGGGCCTGTCGGATTTTCTCGCTGAACAATTCGTTGTTTTTAATGATGTGTTCGTCATATTTGCACCGGGGCAGGTACGCTCGATTCGTAACGTACCGGCGAGATTTCGCGTTCCGGGGATGAACGGACCAAACGGTCGCCGACAATATCAATACCAGCACAATCCTCGACATGTTGCGGACCACGTGGTGGCACGGTGTGTCTCACTGTTTCATCCGTAACCAAAGTCGCGGCATGACTGTTGGTTTCTAGCTTACTATAAGATACGTGCGTGGTACCATCCTACCCGGAGATATAGGTACGTTTAGGTTTACTAGTAGACCGGAGGCCGCTGATTGGTCATTTCGACCGACGAACCCACGCAACGAAATTAAATGTTTTTAATTAAGGGTACGCGTTTACTACACGTTTGTCGCGCCCGAAGAACGCCTATAGGTAAGGACCAAAAGGACAATTGAGCTCCTAAGATTTCAATTCAATTGAACTTAAGAAAATTGTTCTTAAGAAATTAATTAATATTATCTTGGATAATGAAAACCATATACCATATGTTTTTATTCTGTAATATAACTGGAGGTTCTTCATTATTAAATCCTCAATAAACAATTGATATAAACTCACGAATAAGCAAATAATTCATCAATAATAATTTACCTACCCCTTTCATAATGATTTTCAATAGAACTATGATTCTTGTTCCGATCTTCAAACGTGGAAGTCTCATAATAGAATGCATAAATCACAGATCTACGAATTTCATTAGAACACAACAATTGCAGTAAATGGGGATTTTCATGAAGATGCCGGTTAATTTGACACCGACAGCTCGTGTACCGTAACATTGTCTCTTAAGATACTGCACTAAAGTGGTTACTTTAGCATGCGGCAATTAAATGAATTCCTGATTTTAAGATAGACTGCATTGTCGAAAAGCAATTTGGCTACCTACGAGATTTATTTTGTTAAAGCACGACTGGTAATTCAGGGAAATTAAGGTTGACCAGCTGTTCGTAAATATTTCGAATTTTCTTCTTTTTTCTCTCGAAAACAGTTCTTTAAATCTTTCGACCTACGCTCGAGAGATTTTCGAAACAATATACAGTTGATCTGTTACGACTTATTTCTTTTTATAATTATTTATGTTTATACATTACAGTGTGAATTAATTAGTACCTAGTGTACGCTCGTGTTTGCGAGAACGATTTGGTGGTGGTCATTTTGGTGTTAAATGTATTTTTACGACACCTGGCGGTACTGCTCGCACGGAGTCTTTGTATCAGAACTCGAATATAAAATATCTTATTTTATGGACATACCTCGGAGGGTTAAAGTTGTAATTCAACTCCGTGATAAAACCGAAATACCTTTAATTCTATTTTTATGACAATATAAGTGATGTTAAATGGTCGGTTGAGCTACCGCACCTTAGATATTTCGTCCAAACATTCTCATTCTTTTGATAGTTATCTTTCAGTTAGTCCGACATATATTCCATAAATTCCTGTTGGTGTGCCTAACATAAATAACGTAAATTAAATCCGAAAACTCTTCGAAAGTTGTTAATCCCAAATTTGCATCCATATAAAGGAAAATTCCCATCGTTTCATCCTTAGCAAAATATTTTCGAAAACTTCGAGTGCGAAATCTTGTTGTGGGGAAACTATTCTGACCTACAAAGCGAGGAGGCAAGGGTGCAAAGCCGCATGGCAAGATCTAAATAATTCGAAACATCGTCTGGAATAACCTCAACAATCAGATATTTATATTCAGGCAACCGCGGCTATGAGTGCAATTAAGATTTGAATCCATGGCAGCGCTAAGATAACTAATTGATAAATACCCAAACTTTGCGAGGCAACTCTTCGAATATCAAAATATTTATTAATTCAATTTTCCTCCATTAAGTCGAATACTTATGAGGGATGTATTCAGGGGACGTACAAATTTAGTTTAAATTTTTTAACATTAATATACCTACTTACATATTCCTGTGATCTTCCGCATTTCGAGGACAGCTTGTGTATATTTAAAATTTTATGCATATAGTTTTCGACCGTATAGTGACTTTTACGGCCACTAACATCTCTCGAACGCATAAAATTCAAATTTGCGAATGTAAAATTAAAACCCACAAACTCCCTTATATTTTCTTGCTGTTCAAATTCATAAAACACGAAAAACATAATAAATAGCCTACTTAAAACTTTTAATATTAACAATGATTTTTTTACCTAAACAAACAACATGTCCAACATTTTGCGTTGCAAAACTAAGACAATATTTTTTGAGATGAAAAATTTGAAGCATGTTATAAAGTGACAAAGTGTTTAAATAGCGTTTTATTACGAACTGGATGACCCATCTCCAATAGATATTAAACTAACAACCATTATATTGCATGTTACATCTTAACTCGTTAAGTGGCCCAGCAAAGTTTATGTTATAGCTTGGATAGAAGAGCTCCTGCATATGCATTAAACTCTGTTTTATACCGCATAAAATAGCTGCGACGATTTCGATTCGATTTATTCCAATACCATCAAATGTAGCCGAATATTTATTTACTCTAACGTGGATATTTCCCGTTTAAAAAAGTATTTCCCTCCGATTTCAAGGGAAATGTGGAGACAGGATCTCTGGAAGTGAAGGAAAGGTACATTTTGAAAAGGCGAAGTCACACGTGCTCCCTTTTGCCTCCTGCGAATCGACGAAAACGGCGGAAAAGGAAACAAGAAGAGGCCGGAGTGCAGCTGATGGATTCACATAAGGGCTTAAACCAAGGAAACTAAGGCTTAGCTGCTTTATTCTACTAAATTAAACCAATGACAAATGTTGCGGCCGAAACCAAAAATAAATTAACGATGTTTTCTCGCCTCTTTTTTGCGCCATGTCTTTAAGGAAATTAAATAACAGGTTGTTTTTCCAAATGAAGTGCAGATTGCTAATTATTCTGTTAGCATCGATATTTGAAAATTCCAATGATTTCATTAACTTTTAACGTCGACACATATCTCGCAATTTCTACTTCACAAAATAAAACAGTTTACTCTAGAAACATCATTTTCATCTCATTTTCGCCTCGAGTTTTTCATTACTTCCTTGCTCAAATCCTATTTCCACCAGTCGAAATATTATAATCATTGCTTCATTCGATAGAAAACTAGACGTGCACCTGTAAGGTTCACTCTGTACGTGATAATTATAATACGCAATTCGAAAGGCTTCTGACTTCAATAAGGCCACCAAATGAAAGGTGCGCATTGTTACGATATAAATTGATACATTTTCGTGTGTCATTCCCTTCGATAGCTCCTCTTGTTCGGGCGGCACCTTTTAATCTAAGTCGCACAAGATCGGGGATCTCTATCATCGTCGAGCGGTGAACCACGTTCGGAGTTCAAGTGTATTTACATAAGGTTGTGGCTGAAGTCCCAGACGGCGTGATTGTATGCAAACAAACGTGCTCGTTCGGCTGACGGTCATCTGTCAAAAACGAATTGATTGATTATATCTGGGTTAGAGTTTGTCGGAAAGGGGTGGAAATTTAACGCACAATAAGAGGCGAAGAATGCGGAATATTAGAGCGAAAAGATAAATATAGGTGCAATTTGGTATTCTTACCAGGAGCTCTTCACTTACATGCTTGATATGTAATTGATGTAATTTAGTCCCGATTACTCCACGAACGGGAATTTTCGCTGATTAAATTTTAATGAAGATTTTCGTTTTTTTCGTTTGTTGTAATTAATTGTAAACAGTAGTTGTTCAAGGCATGTAGTTGGCTATTCACACTCTGTATAATCGATGGCAGTTGATTGTTTTGTTGTTGTTTGATCAATACTCAGAGCCGTCGCTGGCTTTATTTCAAATAATGTCTCCTTATATGGAGTAATTTCCAGCCTAGCCAAATTAAAAAGAACCAAGTAATTAATAAAATTAGCGCGCTAGTCAGAGAAATGATAATAATAGCAAAAAGGAAGTACTGAACTGCACCTGATCTGATGTTGACGTATGATAGAATGCATCTTAATAACAGCAGGCAATCAATTAAATCGAATTAGGTTTGCAAAGTGAAATTATTAAATTTTCATGCGGATGGTGAATTATAAATTTTAAGGTGCTTTAGTTACGGCCCTGCTAACAATCAATAATAAAAGCATGTAATGGCTATTTGCATTATAGAAAATTAATAATTCCAGAATAAAAGTGTTCTGCTCTCGAGGCGTAAATACCTTAACATGGTTTTAATGTTAATTTACTGCACAGGTGATCGACTACTGTGTAATTATACCACTCGTATACCCTAGCTAATTGATTTAAATTTTTATATATCCAGCTAGCGAGAAGCCTATTTTGTGATGCAACATTTTAAAATGAGGAGATCTGCCAGATAAAACTCGTCAAACAGGATAAACATTTTTATCTCAATTAATTAAAATTTGTATAAAATGTATTGCCCATAGGTTATTTACATTGCATTTTTGTAAATTACAACATTGTCTAATCCTTCGTTTAAATTAAGGATATTCAATGCGAGATACAATGAAGGAAGAGTTGTGTAATTGGCTCAAATGTGGTTCCAACCAGGTTATAAACTCCGTATTACCACACATTCTATTGTCGATAAAACTGTATTAGTAATGATAGATTTATATCCCAGTACGAAACGAAAATTGCACATGTTGCAAACAATAAAACGTTTGTTTTATTTTCGGGTTGAGTTTTATGAGCCGAAACGTATCACCGTTTATTCCAATCATTATTGACATAGGATGGCTACAGATTTGCATACTATCGGAATCTTTTGTTCAATACTATCTTTCGATTTTATATTTTCTTCCGCCGGAATTTTAGAGCAATAATTTGCAGAATTTGCAGGAAGAGGGTCGAAACACGCAAATAAAAATTCTATTAAGTAATTAAAAAGAAGCTCATGAATTAGCTGTATTCAATTAGAACGAAATTTTCTTGGTACAGAAATTTGAAAATTCATAAAGCTGGGCATAAAATGATATTAAGGTTTGCCGGCCTCTCCATTTGAATTGTGCACGGTCTAATATTTTATTAAAGCTTTTCCATGGTGGGTAAAGGGATTAAGGGAATTTATTTCTTCATCTGGATGAAATACTTGCTTTTCCAATTGTTTTCGAGCACTCTCGACCAAAAATGTATGAGATTAAGACTCGACGATCGCAGGAAATTTACTCGAATAAAACAGAATTTTTATGCTTTGAAAACGAGATTTTTATATCAGCTTTTCTACAATGCTATTTACTTTAATATTTTCCCTCGTTTACAACCGATCCCCCGTAGGAATTTTAATATATCAACCGCGTTACAACTTTTAGCATTCATTACGTACAATTCTGGTCTACCTACATATCAAAACGAATAAATAAAACAAACTCAGTCATTATCATCATATACATCTACATAATTTATTCCATTTTCTTTCATCTGGTTCAAGAACGTCTAGTACACAATGAAGTGAATAACTGCGAATGGCAAGACCACTACATAACGAGTAATTTAGAAGTAGTCTGAATATTCCGCGAAGCGCGTAGCAGTCGAGAACTTTAAACTTCACAATTAGTACTAACACACACAAAAACCATGTAATTATATTATCATCTTAATACCAGAGAAGTTCGCGTTGATGTGGTCGGTGTGAAACAATTTAACAGGCATTTTTTTCCTGTTTAATTGAAATAACTCCTCCTTAAAACCGCACCAAGCTCAATAATCTAATAAACACCGCTGTTAAACATAATGAATGAGTAACTGGAATGGGAAGCATTTTATTCGATTAGCTCGATATTAAAGTTTCAATGGATGTTTCAACAATCTGCTCTTTGATTTCCCCCGATTACAGCAATTAAACAATTTTTCGCCCACAAAAATTTATTATCTAATTATTAAAATAGACAATATTTGTATGCGCTAAAGTTGCCTTTGAGGACCGCTTTCCGATAGCCTAGGGCTCATTAAACAAATGAGTAACGTTTGCGAAATATTGATTATAGATAATAACAGGCACCCTTTACCCGGAGGAAAGCGTTACGAATACAAACGGGCATCGATATTTAATTTCGAACCAAATATTAAATTTGGTTTTGCAGAATGTAGAACACTTTTATTCACAGCACATACTCGTACACTTGCTGGTTATCATTATCTGCATAATATGCTATAGAATCTAACCTCCGCCAGTCTGTATTTTCTATTTTTCTAATTTCTTTTTATATTATTTTAAAAGCCACTTTTCTCGGAATCACTCTGTAGAAATATCATATTACACCTATCGATCGCATCTATATTTTGGTTCAATATTTCTCAGAGGTCGAGTGGGCCCACGTAATATATCAGAATGGAAGTTTAGTAAATGTCCCGTGTATATTAGAATATTTTCGAATAGTTTAACTCCAAATAAGTACAATAAAGCACGCCAACGAAGAGCCATAAAGATAACCATACTTTCGAAAAAATTATGTGCATTCTTACTCCTTTGTGTTACTTTTTAAACGGCGCGATGTCACAGGTTTCGGTAAAAAAACAATAAATATAATGCATTCATTCATTATTGTTGTTGAGAAATTGTGGAAAACCTAAAATAAATTTTTCTTTTTAATATAGGTATACCGAACACATGTGTAATACTTATGTAAATTAAATTTATTTATGATTTGCAGGCTAAATTAACGAATATTACATGCGATTAAAGCACCACTATATTGGGGATTGGGTATATAGAGAAATGGAAACCAAATCGTACTCTTAATCTTCATGCAAATCACATAATAAATCAGAAGTTCTTGACCGAGCTAGTGGAATTTACTGAGAAACGGAGAGCGAATGCTTTAGAAACTTTCTCAATTTCGACCTTCCTATTTAAATTAAATTAAGCTCAGTTAGATAACTCAATTTTTGCTCTTTCCCACGTTTATACCTTGTTTTGACGAGATAATAAGCAATGGACGAAATTGAGTAAATTACTTAATAAATATTCATGTAGCAAATATTGATTTACTTTATTAGATTGTTTTCCCAGATTAGTAGAAAATCTACTCAACATAATTTGGTGGAAATTACTAACAAAAATAATTCTATAAAGGTACGAAAAGCGAAAATTAAAGTTGGGTTCGAGGATTAAATAAATTTTCTCCTCACACACGCTCTAACTGGATCCACTCGTCGAACTAATGGCGAAAGTTCAAAACGATGTAAAATAAAAAAGACTTTTAAAACTATGAAGCAGGAGAAAAAAAATAGATTTAGCATTATTTCCCAATTTAACTAGAATCCGAAACTTCCATAGAACGACAACGCCAATTAAGATTCTAAAAAAAAATTCCGACCCAGTAAATTCTGGAACTCTGAAATAGAAAAATCGATAATTCCAATAGCCGAAACGTTGTGAAGCACGTTCGCGGTCCGACGACACTGCAAACTTACGAATTCAGCAATGGCAGGAACTTTTAGATATTGTCGATAAGATGGTAATTTATTCAGCAGTCCCTTGTGTCACACTTTATCGAGAATTTTAAAGAAATCCATGGTGAAGGTTAGCAAATAGCTCCTAAAACCCTATTCTCGTATTTTGCACTGGAGAAAGATCCACATTATTAGTCGTTTAGTGGACCCCGAAGAAGGGAAATTTCCAAAGAAGTTTTACGTTAAAATTAAGCAGGATCCTCTCCCGCTTTCCATTGGCGGATAAACGAATTATTCAGCGAATTATAATAAATTAAATACGACAAAGCATTAATCCGTCTCTGCGTTTTTCGGACAATCGCTTTGTAATTTTCGCCGTTTTGTCTTGCATTCCTTCATTTGCTTTTACATTTCCAATTACTTTGCGAGCTTACTGTCTCCGTTAATATTGGAGAATTTCTTGACTAAACGAAGGACATGGAACGCAACAGAATGGAAAATCCCTTATTATTTTTTTGCGAAAGAAACAATTGCGAATTACTTTCTTATCAACGAATCGGCCCATCCATTGTAAAAGGTCAATATAATTGAACATTTCAATCAGAAGAATATCAAATACTGCCTGCAAACAAAATCCACAAATAGGCAGAGCTTTTTTAAAATCTATAACAGAATTTCGAAAAAAAAATCCTGAAAATTTTAGAAGCTATTTTTATTATTAAAAGTCTTCGCAATGCAAGGTTAAATGGCTAGCATCAGTATAATTTTTTGTTCTTTTTGCCAGGCATTTATTTCTGCTAGCACTCTATCTGCAGGTATGGCAAGTAAAATAATCACGATTGATATTAGTGAAATAACAGATAGTATCTCACATACGTACGGACACGGATCGGTCAGTTATTATCACCTGCCATATAACAGCGTGGCGCCTTGTCTTGCCGCCCACGCGAAATATTTTTTCACTTCTTGGCCTGTTCTGTTCTCTCTGGACGAGTTTATTCTACGATTTCAATCGAGTTGTTGTGTGTGTGTAGATAGCTTTCTGTATTGTTCCAAATAACGGTTGTTTGTGTTAAAATTAAAATTTCTTTAAAGCATTGGAATTCGTGGTAATTCACCGCCGTTTAGAAAATAATATCGATGGGAATTCACTATTTGGAATAATAAAGCTTCTGTTCGAAATTTTCTCATGTTATCACAAACATAAATAATCAAGTAACAAATTAAAGGCCCATACTCGCTGTTACTACTTAAAATCAATTACTGGCCCATTAATTTTAAACGATTATGCGCTATTCTTCGATATCAAAATAATTATAATTATTTTCTCTAAATATCGAGCGCTTGATCTTTTACCGCGCATATACAAGCACGCTCGACTGTATATTTAAATTGTAACCGTGCACTTATACAACTTCTTACATTCGTATCTCTTAAATCATATTAAAGTAGTTTCAGCTCCTTAAGCTTTCAGATTACATTGGCTTCATGACTTTATCTTGGGGATCGGAACACCTCATTTCGTGTCTTAGTTGAATAGAACCTACACTAAAAAAACTTAGTACAAGAACTACTTATTATATAGAATGCATAACAAAATGAAATGTATTTTGAAGAGCCTTACTTCCGCAGGATTTCGACAGAAGCCATCTGATAAGTTCGTCTGTCTTCAGCCATGTAAATTAAACTTGGCTTCTATCTTTTATCTGAAGCCATTGATGGAGAATTCCCTTCGCATTTCATCCATTTTTCCTTTTCAAGTAGGATGCGATTACTTTTCAACGTTCGATTTTAATTCGCGCATAATTTTGTTTCTTATTCGTCTAGAAATTGAATTGAGCGCGTTTTAAAGTTGTTAGAATGAGTCGGTCGTGTTGCTGGATTTTTTGAGACTCGAACGTTTAGTAATATAAACGAGATAAAATTTAAAGAAACATTGGTGTTGTTGCGTCGTCTTCGTGTTCGTGTTCGAAACACATAGCTGGATAAATGCAAATACAGACGTAAATGCATTTTAAATTGAATCAGTTAAATTCACGCTCGAACCAAGCAAAGCAAGGCTAATCGATAAATGGTAATCGAAGTGTAAAACTTCGCTTCCAATACACCTTTGGTTGAGCAAGGGCTTAAGATGTAATACAACACAGGGGGGTATTAGACGAAATAATTACAGACATGAATGATTGGATACGCAATTTCAGTTATTTATGTATTAAGGTTGAAAATCGATTAATTTTCGTTGATGACGCCGATTAAAAATCATATGACTAATTACAACGTTAAAATTTTACTGGTTAATTAAAAGATGCATTATGGATTTTTTTATTGAGTACTGGAGGCCATACGTAAAACTAAATTTCTCCTATCATTCAAGCAATTATGTAAATAAACCCAAGTATAATGATGCATTATCGCAAAATTGTTGACAGATTATATAAAAGATTGCTGTAATTTTCAGAGATAATTTATGTAGTATAATTTAATTGTAATACACTAATTATTGTTTGCAAATTTCAACCAATATCGGCACGTAAATTCCATTCATTTTTTATTCATTTTTAAATTCTTCTTCTTTGTGAACAGAGATATTTATTCCAAATTTTACCCCGATTTACTATCATTAATTGGTTTCCGGTATCATTAATTAATTCCCGTTAGTCAAATTCGCATTTCACGAGATAGGTATAAAGAGAGCATATTCATGTATTTTTTCAGTCGCATATTTTAGCATAATTAATTTCGAATTGAAATAATAAAACAATTTTTACAACCCCGTTAAAGTTGGAATATCCTCCTGCTAACATCATAAAATCTAATCGGCTGCATTTAGCAAATCCACTCATATGCGAATTTTACGGCCTGCACCTGCCATGATACCTACTCAATAATACACTGCAAAGCATTATTCAAACTTTATTAGACAATATACGCGTTACTTTACTTAATAGTGTCCGCCTTGGTAATTAATGAAATTTTGTAATCCATGGTACTCGAACGAAATTTTCATAATTACCGCCATCAGTTATTTTTGCATATTAATTTTGATAACATCTAATTGGTATCAACTTATGGTATTATTAATTAATGACCGATATTTTTTACATATGCGCTCTGATTTTAATCTGATAGTTCCACCTTTCATAATGCTATCGCGGTTTGCATCTCGAATTATTTAAATAATTCTGTTATAAATCTTCAAAGATTGATCTATCCAAGTTGTCCTTATCTAGTATTTTTTAGTATAAACGGCTCAACAGTTAATCATTTGGTGCTTATAAATCAGTGAAAGGCGAATGCTTGGAGCAATCTAAACTAAATTATATTTCGTATACAGAGTGTTTCGTACAATCATCATATTAACAAATTAGCAATTTCCTAATGAAATGACCGGTATCGATTCCTTTTGCTGATTTGATGGAACGACACAATTTCTTAATGCGTTATTAAATGCAGTACGTCGGCTCAGGAATAATTTACCACCTACTTTCGTCATGCAACAACAATAATTTCGAACTCGACATGTACGAGCTTGTATGAACAAAAGTTTATGAACTCGCGGCGACGTGAAAGGCATCACAAGGGAAATGACAGTCATTTCTGTTACGCCACAAAAAAGTGCGAATTTTTCCACCAAATAAATATATTTTTCATTCAGAGGCTTGTTTTTATAAGAGAAATAATCATAATCATTCCCAAAAACCCCATCTTCGTACTTTCGTTAGAATTATTAAGGTGTTTGAATAAGTGAAACATTATCCGAATTAATATTTCTACAGTTTAGTTTTTCTCTGGTTCTATTACTGCCAGTTTTAATAACTCTATTACACTCATTAGAATGACTTGCTCTGTATAATAAACGGTAAAATAGTCTAAAGCAAGTAAGCACTAAATGCACTTGTAAAGGAGATTAATGATCTTTCAAAAATCTAGATTAATCACCTACACTAGTTTCCTACATTTTAATTATTCCTTCGATTGAATTGTCTAACAAAAAGACGCACCACGTAGAAATAAAAACAACAAAAGCTGACCGAAGATAAAGAGGATTAATAGATAAAGAGATGTTGACATTTTAATCAAATTGGGCTAATGAATTCAGCGTGAAAATGGCTAAGCATAATTTCAGTTAATTAAATCTAAATTGAATTTTCTTTCTGCGCAAATACTAGTGCATTGCAGGAATAGATGAATGGAGCTATGTGGGTGAAGCTCGGTGTTGCATAATTTATTTGGTTGTTTTTTGCACAGGAAAAACTGTATGTTGCTCACATATCCTTTGTATCCTTCTTTTGAATATACGTATATTCAATCTGTATAATCTGGTTTTTAAATCTGTATAAGTAATAAACGAAAACATGTACTTAAGTAAAATATTGGGCGTGTCACTTACTGTGGGATTATTACAAGTTGTCAAACTTGCCTACCACAAATTGTTACGTGTTTTGAAATGAAATAAGTCGTCGTCACTGTAAGTTTCAATAATACTTGTATTTCTGTTCAATACCAATACAATGTCCAACCCGAACGTATTCGATTCCGTTTCCACAATGTTTATTTTTTCGAAAATATTCGGTTATACGTCCTTCTCTATTAAAAAAAATCGTTTTGTATTCAGCAGGTTGGGTGTTATTTATCCCATGTTTATTTGCTTTTTATACGTCGGGTTATCTGCCTTCGATATTTATACCAGAGGACAACAAGATCGCAGCGAGATTTATCACATAATTGAGTTGGTCAATGTTCATTCCTTCTCCATCACGACGCTTGTCATAATGTTTTTTGGGATTTTTTTCCAAAAACAGGTAGGTATGTTTTAATAAGATCACGCTGCTTACTATACAACCATAGGAAGGATCCTTAAGACATTAAGACCTTTCTTGTAATCTGGAAATATCGTAAATATAGTAACTACATTTTTGTTAAATTTCAGGTTATTGAATGGTTGAAAACGATATCTTCATTTGATCATCAAACTAGAAAGCTTAGATCTACCAGATCCATAAGGAAATGTTACTATGATACAAATAAGAATGTATTGTTGATAATTTCCTTTCTGCAGTTTTTCTCAGTATCACTTCTTATAGAAGATATTATTTGCTTTTTTCCCAACTCTTATAATCCGATTAAATTTAAGTTTATATTTACATATTGCGTTCCACTATTCGCTGCAAACTCTTTTGTTACAGAGGTGAACATTTTATTTTTGCTATTAACCTATAGATACAGATGGATAAACAAGAAGTTGACAAAATTAAAATCAAAATTTGATATTCTTTTAAAATCAAGAATTAATTACAAGATATATCAAGAACAGTAAGTAAATCAATAAAATGTTCTAGAAATCTCCAGTTTTTCCTTTTGCAGCTCTATCCAAGATTTATTGAACGTCTTTGAAGATTTAAGATTATATTACGATAACTTGCACACTATAACCCAGAAATTAAATTCTTTGTATTCCTTAAGAATCACTGTTCAAATATATCAAATTTTGGTGTCGCTCATAACAAACGTACTATTTTTCGTGAAACAAAGGAGCAGTGCAAACGAAAGGAAACAGTCAATCTCCTACGTTCTAATAATGGTGGAAGTCATGACCATGAACATATTCCAAATTATTTCTGTTTGCATATACGGCAAAAACTTATGTGATGAGGTAGGTTAATCAAAGGGACAATTACGTACAGGTCGTTCGTATAAGTTATCAGCACATAGTCATTAATAATCTCTCTATTTTATGCCTAGTATAGCCCCTCAAACGTTTAACTTTTGGTATAAATTGTTTGTAATAGCTATATAAAGTTGCTTAAAAGCATACTTATGCATTATGCAACATTATATTTGCCCTCAAACAAAGTTTGTGGGCCTGGATTAAACATTCATTGGACAATCTGTGCGTAGGAAATAGGAAATATTTTAATTTTCTTTTCAGGCTGGCAAAACACCTCTTATTCTACACGAATTTCCATGCTCAGAGGATATAGACGAACATGTAAAGTTTTTCTCTAATCAATTACTGCACTCGCCAGTCAATATTAGTGCGAGCGATATGTTTTCGTTAAATAATTCATTGTTATTTTCGGTGAGTGTTATAATGGCGGAGCTTGTTTTTGGTATAATAAACTATTTTTTTAGATTATGTCTGAAGTCACTTCATATTTGATTATTTGCGTGCAATTAGACATACCAGATAAATAAGAAGTTGTTTGAAGCAAGTTCAGAATTCAGCACTTGCTATATTGGCGCTATTTTCTTTTTTTATTTCACTTTTATATTACATAAATTTCTCAGTGTATGCGTACATTCGTAAAATTATTATTCATCTCTGAATGTGAAATAAGGGCGATGACAGTAAATAACTGCACCTACCTTTTGTATTATATAAACGCGACGTGGGAAATTTTGCATCCATGCCTAAAATTGGTATACAGACAAAATTAAACAAAACTGTAAAGAGCTACTGTTAAACACACTTAGCCGTATTTATTTTATAATCCTTTTAGCCGTCTGGCGAGATTGAGTTTTACTAAAGCGAGTTTGTTTAATTATTAATTTTCGCAATGATTTAATCATGCTTATTGATAATGCAGGAAAAATTTCTGCATAATAAAGTGCTTACGTCTACGATCGAACTCGTTTGAAAATAAACGTAGAATTTATCCGGGACAACTTTGTATAGTGTTCCGTTTGGAAATTGATGGAAACAATGAGGAATGCTGCAATGGGTAAAGTGTAATAAGATCGACAATTAAGTACCATCGAGTATTTAGAGACTAAACTAGTCCCTTGTCGACGATGAACCGTAATCTATTTGACGGGATCCCGGTTACAAATTGTTCGAATCACATGTGCGATTTGGCTTCCTTTAACAAAGAATTCTCGAATGAGGACGGAGCCTTTGCAAACTGTAAATATGTGGGTGGAAATGCACGTTCACTAAACTTATGTTTCTCAAAAGCCATTCGGTTTACAATAGGCGGGCGTAAATATGAAAACTAGAGAGAATGAAAAATTATTTGTGACAGTTAGAATTTTTCACCTACAGAAAAAAGGCGTGGGAAGAAAGCTACACGTAGAAACATTTTCTTAAAAATGTTTATAATACAATTTGCAAAATTATCACCTTCTATTTTAGGTGTATTTGACAAGGTATATAGACGGACAGCAATGAAAAAACGTATTTAAAATTTCACTTGAAATATTTTTACGTATTAAAAGCGCCTACATGAAAACTCTATTATGCTAATTAGATTATCGTTGTTGACTTTTTCTCTATAAAAATGGAATAATAAGTAGGTCAGAGATGAGCAAATACGAGCAAGAACAAATCTAACCGAATGTTGAGCACTTGAAAGAAAAACAGAACGCCTTTTGCGCGTTGGAACAAGTCACTCGCATAATTCAGGTGAACGTTTTCGAGAATGCATTAGCAAATAGTTGAAAATGGTAGCGTTAGTTTTCGATTTGGGTGTTTGTTCACCGAATCGAAATCGAGGTGAACAAACACCGGCTTTTCTCACGCAGAATTTTCGTGGTATCTCCGCCTAAAAAAACTTCGGAGAAACGGAAGCGAATTATCCGCAGGGAAAAATTTATATTTAGTACAAATAAGTGTTTGTAACAAAAGAAAAACATCGTTTCCCCGACATCAAATGCCCATGCTCGCTCGAATGATGAATGAAGTTATAAATTATTGTAATATATATGTGGGAAACATCACCTGGGTGGAATTCTTTATGGCACGGTCGAATTGATAAAATGATTTCGGGAAATTTTCGTTGCTCTATCTAAGTTACCCCGAGGGAGTATTAGAAATCGGCATGTCATTGCCTAATTTGCCAACGGCGGTGAATACTCCCAAAAATATCTTTCGTATCTTTCACAATGGTGAATATTTTAGTAAAAAATTCATTCAAATAAATAGCGAATCATCGATTAGACACATGCATATCAATACTTAAATATTCTATACAATTTAATAACAATCTCGTATTGAAACATGTTATTATGGAAATAACAATAATACCAACATACATAAATATAGGTTGAATTAACTTTCTCTATAGTACAATAGACGTATTATACCTTATATTTATTAGGAAAGGCGCATAATTGCATATAAAAACAAAATTAAATCAATACCTCCCATTAAAACAATTTTCTTATCGTGAACGATAAACACTCGTGTTCACAATTAACTTGAGACAACATTAGTCACTTAACAATATTCTAAACAGTTATAAATCTCGGCTCTAATGAAACAAAAAGGACCTATCGGTTTTATTCGTTTGGGATTAGGCACTTTTTTATCAAGAATTTAAAAGGGTACGTAGTTGGACCAGAATTATCTATTAGAAGATTTCTTTATCTCCGTCTCGTTTGAAGTTTAAAATTACTTAATATCTCAAAAACAACTAACAGATAGTCAGTTTGACTGATTTATTTTCTACCTGGTTAATCCAACCCTCTTTTAAATAAACTCTCATTGGTATTGATTTTGGTTTTGTATAAAATTAATTTACCTTAACAGGGCGGCCGTACAATCTTATCTGTGGATCACCGTTATGTGCCACACCTAAGTGGGAAAACTAATCTCTAAAGACTTACCAGACTGTGGATCTTCAGATAAAAAAGTGGTATTTGTTAGCTTAGAATCGGGAGAATTACAAGTCGACTGTGATGGAATTTTGATTAGGGTTGGTCGAGGACGATGCGTCAGAGAAGATTAGGTCTTGTTGTCACCTAGCGCGAGAGATCGAATAACGAAATTTTAATTGGAGGACAAAATTTTACGTTTTTAAAACTACAACGAACGTGTCTTGCGTAATTAAATTTTTCCCGTTTTCGTTTCGAACTCGCACCGGCCCTGACGGATCTTCGAGCTTTAAATACGAGAGGTATATAAAGTATACGTTTTAGAACAGATAACCGAGCTCAGCGATTGCCAGGGGTATCATTAAGGAACTACAGTCAGAAAATCCCCTCAATAAATGAAGTTACTACAGTTTGTCAAGAGCATCGTTGCAAATTCGTGAACGGAAAACATGGACAATTTCCTAAATGCCTCGTCTCCTTTAAGTTTTTGTGCTAAGTAATCCCTATCAAAAAAATGTTGACATTTTCGCAAGATATTATCTTACTCTTAATTTAAAACGTTATTCTCGATTAAATTCAATTCGAGCATCCTGGCAGTGTATATCACTCGTCGAGTACGCAAAGAGGGATAATTCAACGATAAAGAAGAAATAGAAGTAACAAGAATAACAACTAATGACATCGTTAGAAAATAAACCCTTTATTCGCGCCCCATCCGCTGCGGAGCAATTTGAAATGGTTATATACTCATCACGAATGCTGTAATTTCATGGGCGCGAGCGAAGATATATAACTTCATTTCGACTATCCCCATCTCAAACAAATTACAGGGTGTACCTTTCGAAATGAATTACTTCGGATTAATTAATTATTCTTTATTTAGTAGACATCAAATTTGCAAGCGTTTCTTAATCAAACGTTATTAATCTAATGTACTTTTAATTAAAAAAAACAGCTACATTAAAAACGAAAAAACCATCGGAAATTCATTTTTTATTAACATCTCAGCAAATTTTCATCCCCTCGCGTAAATATTCGTTCGAGCTAAAATTCTGTGAGCGGTTATTTAGTTTCGAAAGGCGGCCTTATTTTTCGGCTCTTATTTAAAAATTTCCACCGAAGAGGAAAATATCCTCGAACCGAATTGTATTCGAAAATGCGAATAAGAAATAAATTTTCGCCGGAAAACTTTTTAAGAGTTCCGGTAGATTTTTTCTCACTTCCTTAGCATAAAAAAGTGTTTTGTTGCTATTACAGGAACTGTTTAATTTTGAATTTGATTTTATTGCATAATTTAGAAATTTTTACGTTTTGATCTTAAGATTGTAAATTGCAATTTAGTCGGCGATAAAATACAGAAGAGAACGTAGAAATCGTAAAATTGAAAATATATTTTTGCAGTTTTATTATCTCGTTAAAGAGCTAGGTGGGATGAATTGTTTATTTTATGGGGTTGTATTGAACAAAGGATTCGTTCATTATCGAATAAAATTAATTTATGTTCTTTGCATTAACTTATACAAATTATATAATACAAAAAAGTCATCTCTCAAAAGTACATAACCTAACTAACCGCTCTACAGATATGGAATTGAAAGATCAAATTAAATTCTCCTTAAAAGATTTAACCATATCAACTTTTACATTTATTTTTCTGCAACTTTCTAGACTACGCTGAATCGTTGAAAATTTATTAGTCGCTCACTCTCCGGCAATATGTCTATTATTTTAAAACTTTTCCACATAAACTTGTCACGTACAGCGCCAGCCAAAAAGTTTAATGACACACGGGAAAGGAGCCGAAACGCTGGCTCGAGCTGAAGCTAGAATGTGCGAACTAAGACGTAAATCATTAGAACTTTCGAGCCATTATGTATACATACATACACACCTCATCTACAATCTACTATAACGTTTTTATTACATAAATTACACAATTACTCACTTTTCCTTAATTTAACATGAATTTGTTATTACAAATGAAATGCTGCTTTTAATGAAATAGGGGAGAAACAATCATGTCGTATTCAAATAAAATCTAATCTTCGATAATTCGAATAATTCCTCCAGTTGTGGAATGGAAATCATATAATGAAACAATCATCGTAAATGCGGCAATTTCAATCGAATTATTCCATTGTATAAAAATGGCATCGAATGCAATTTAACTGTCAGTCTTCGAAAACTATGACATGCCAACTGTTCATCGCATTAACTTTAACTATAATAATTTATGCGGCCATCTCAGGTACCTAATTTTTCTTAGTAAAATTGGATGTTTTAGTGTCGAAATTTTGCTCGTAGAATCCGCTCATCAAAGGAGAAAACGTCCCAGATTAGTACAATTAAGGCCATGCGAATGTGAAGGTCTGGATTGCAACTGCTGCGCTACCATCGACGTTGGGAATGGCCCAAATCGTGACGGTATAGTTAACTTAATTTCCTCTAATAGTGAACGCGAAAGGGCACTATGTAGTGTGAGAATTATCTGTATTAATAAATGAATATGCTTGTATGTGTGCATTCGATGCCTATATTCAGAATAATCCGAGAATTTCGATATCAGGTCTTAGTTATGATGTTGGGCTTTTTTTTATATTCTATGATAACGCGTATGTTCTTGTTATCATATAGTTATTGAAACGTTACGCCTGTGGTTTCAAAGTTCCTTAGTTTATTACTAGAATCTTAAGAAACTTTTCACCATTTCCAGGCTAAAATACTTACAATTATATCAAACATAGTACTTTATAACCATTTGCGAATTGAAAAGTTTTTGTTGAGCGAATAGTTTCACAGTAATCCGAACTTTGTCGTCCCGGAGAAAAATATTAAACTTTTAGGCGCTTTATACCCAGCTAATCTCGGTTACAACATAAAATCTTTTTAATTAAATTTTATACATGATAAAGAGTAAAACATAAACGACGGAATATGTACTGATAATTACACTAAAAATAATAAATTGCATAACGAGCTCGAACTAATAGGATAATTATCAATTTGCACAATTTTATACACTCCAATTGCAATACAGTATGCATTTTTCTAAAAATATTTTTTTTTGTTATTTGATTATTGAAACAATTCCTTAATCTACATTTAGCACGCAACATGCACTAAATAAATACCATTCCATAAATTTAATTTTCATTTTTTTTAGTCTGCATCTAATACTGTTATAACCTTATGCTTAAATCACAAAACAACAAATGGCAGAATTGTTTGGTTTTCGTAAACGGAATTAAACTCGGCGCGTTAAATACAAGCATCCCGAGTTGAAGTATTCATCATCTAAATGCATTGTTAAATAAGCTCTCTTGAGACAACTACCAAAGTATTTGTATAAATATTTATCCTCGGCATAGAACAAAATGAGGAAACGGAATTACAGACAAATATTTCGCGTTCGTTCATAAAATGTACACCTTCCAAATAAATTTGAATTACCGAAAAAGACAATGAACTGCGTACTTGTTGTTTGCGAAGTTTATCTGCGGATTATTTGAAGCGTACATCTAATTTGTCTTTCCCTTTGTATTAAAAACAATTCCGGTTCCGAGAGAAACGGATCTGATTTGCAATTTTGATTTCAGGAAAGATATTGAAGTTATGAAAATTACCCTTTCATTGCGCGAAGATCCCAGCATATAAAATATTCCTCCAGAGACTAGAATTTTTTTCATATTTTTTATTGACGACTTTTTCATACAGATTTAGGAATTAATATTAATAACCCAAAATCACCCTCGTCGTTCGGCTGTCGCTTTTGCTTATAAATTTCTCTATTGCTCCTTTCATCATCCTACCATTCAATTCAATGGCATGTATCCTGTCACGTGTTTATCCTCCCTAATGCCGCAAATTTCGAATCTTCTCACTAGATCTATCGAGAGCAAACTGGGCAAACTATAAAAAATATCGTCTAGTAGATGAAATAAAAATTAAATAAAATTGAGCCATTTAACCAACTCCGGAGTGCTTATTTCTATGCCACTTGAAACTTTCCAACCTACTTAAAAGACAGCTGTGGATTTCAGTTCGGATTCTGTCGTTTAAATAGGTTAAGCATTTCATAAACGATTCGGACATGTTTGGATAGTGTTGCCTCTAATTAAAATTTAATGTGAATAGGAAATAAAATTATATGAATTTGTCTTTTGCTGAATACAAAACGATATTTAATTAATTTGGATTTTTTTACATATGTTGGTACTACATAAGTAGAGATAAATTAGCTATTCCCATTTTGTAGTTATTTTACCCTTTCCTGTTCGAAAATTCGCACGCCTTAAACTGTAACGATTTATTAATTTCCACCGATACCGCTACATGTCAGCCGGCAAAACGGATAAATGGTGTATTAATTCACAATTAATACAAATCAGACCGACAATTAATTAAAAGTAGAACTTTGTAATTAAAATTTACCACCCGAAGTTAATTGCTTATTACGAGCCCGTAGTAAATAAACGTCCGCTTAAATTTCATAATTGACAGTGTCATAATGCTGGATTCGAAGTAGCTTAATTACGCGAAACAAAATATATAAAGTTTTTCTTTTAGACTTGATAAATTGGCGAATAAAATTTTAAAATAAAGCACGCGTAATTAAATTCGAATGGTTGAAAGTTTGAGGGAACCGAAATTTCCGGAACTGAGAATATATTCCACGAATTGCATTTTAACGAAGACACCGGAATAATTGATCAATTATTTACTTTCAGTTTGCGCGAAATTTATGTTAAATCCGAACGAAGTGACATTTAAAGGAAGCTTGACAATGGATGGGAACGTTTTATTCGCCGGACAATTAGGTGAAGTTTTTTTTATTATTCTGCACTAGGTCACGGGAATTATTTATTAAATTTCAGATCCTAGCATTGCTCCAATTTGTACTGCACCAGTAGTAGGTATTTGCTTGGCTATAAATCACGTCGATGTGCAAAGAAGACAAGTTTGCACCAAATTGTACGTACTTTTTCTTACGCTGGCGAAGTTTCCCTGTGTCGGTGCCGAAGATGGAAAATTAATAGTAGAACCGAATAATTACAGTTGAAACATTTGGTTTACATTAATTGGTTTGTTAATTACTTTAATAAGAAAAATAAAGACGTACTTACTTATTAGGTGGTTGTTAATTAGTGAAGGGTTGTAAAGATGAGATCTAGTATTGGTGGAGCTTCCTAGTATAAACACTCCGCAGGAGTTGTGTAGTTATAGAGTATTTCTTCATGCGTCCTAGTAGCAGGAGTGATAGTCGGAATTAAACTCACTAGATGGAGCTGCATAGTAAACATCATCGCCATTTTTTATCAACACAATCAACAAGCAGGAATAATAATTTATACACTCTCTCCTACTTAGGCGATTATTTATAGAGTTGTTTTTTCACATTTTCCTGTTGTTCCTTGACCAAATTCTTCTTAAATAATTAATTTTACAATTAGCTTGGGAGACTAATCATTTTTATATGCCTAATATATCAACCGCCGCGCGCCGTTAGTTGGTGCATATCATGAATTTTTTCTATCGGATTTTGGTATTCGATGGCTTTTATACTGAGTAAATGAATAAAACAAAATGCCTCTCGTTGACAGGTCACGTAGAAGTAGCGTAAACATCGGATAACGCGCGTTGATACGCGTTGTTTCATGGAAGGCATGTTCGTTGTTCGTGTTATATATTTTTTTCGTCTAAAAATCTCCGAAACTCTGAACACGGCTTTTTGAAGTCTTCCCCTCGTGACAGGATTTCAAAGAATTTATTTTTAATATCAAAATGTATGTAAGAAATGGCTACACCAGCTACAATTCCAGTTGTATCTTTATATTAGATGTATAAGAGGATAAAATTGTCGCTCTGAATTCTTTGAATTGCGTCGGAGTTGAGAAACTTAGTAACGTTAAAAAAGTTTTATTTCCAAATCCATACTTTATTTAGCAGTAAATAATGGAACTTATAGCTGATAAATATCATATTTTGTTTACGCAAGGATTAAACTTAACGGTGAATTTTCTAAAAGTTTCATTGTAATGTATCGACAGTTGTTCCGGACATATTTAGTTTATAAGAGAAAATCTTATAATTTCCTGTCGCTTTCTTTGCGTTAAATACGTTTTCTAAAGAAATTCATACTGAATATGGGAATTAAGATCTTGATATTTTTTTTAGACGTGCAATTTACTTACATTGCTACTTATTTTCTCTTTAAGCAATTAAATCATTAACTGTATTCTCTTTAAAATCGCTTTTAATTACCTAAGACTCCGGTATAGGAGTCAAAATTGAACTTCGCAGTCCGCACGTGCTACTTAAATATGTGCTTATAAATAATTTAAATACAAGCGTCCTGTCAATTAAAATAGGAATTATTTTTCCGAAGAGATCATCCTATAAATTTCACTAACTGACCAATTTAGTAAGGATGATCCAATCAACGACTGTTCCGTTAACCTACTATAAACGCACACATATGGTTAGTTGGTACACGATCTTGATGATTATTGTACAATTATTGTTTTGTAAAAATCAAAAAATCTGGCTATATCGAAACTGAAAACACACTTTTTTGGTTGCTATATTTTTATGCTATAATTGTATATCCAATGTTTTTAATTTCAATGCAAGTACGACGTAGTTCCGTCACCTCTATTAGTCATTTTAGCTTGTATTAATTCCTTGGAAGCCGTTTTCAAATCATAAGCTAGGCCAAGAATTGCCATTAAATCAATGAAACCGGTAGTCCAGTTTATAACGCCGAAACCTAACTCTCCTGTTTTGTAATCGGATGGGAAAGCGTGATGATAATTGTGCCAACCTTCTCCGCAAGTGAATAATGAACATAACAAACTCTCAGACGGCGCTATGTTCCTAAAATTAATGCAAAAATCGATTATTTTCTTAAAAGCTATTTCATGCAAGGTCTTACTTGTCATAGGGTCTGTATCCCCACATGTGTGCTATACTGTTAACTAAGCCTGTTATGTTGATACCGAGTACGTATCTCAGAACATTCATACTGAATGCTTTTGAAAACGTCTCTCCCCAATAATACATAGGAATGTATGTTGGTATAGCAAAGCAAAAAACTAGCACTAATGGAAAGTAGTATCTAAAATAAATAGTTACCGTTTTTAAATAAAGAAAAATAGAGAACAAAGATCTAAAAAAGAGCACCTCAATTCGTAACACATAGAAATAAGTTCACCCGTTTAAAATAATGATTCAAAACGATTAATTATTGTAATGAATGAAAAAGCAGAAACAATTACTGCTAGACGATTTTTTACATTTAAATTTAGCTTACGTTGTTAAAAAATCATTGTTCGCAAGCATTCTACCTATTTAGGATTTAAATTTGTAACCTAGTTCGTATGTGACATTTTTTATATTTTAATGAGGTGTCAGGGATATTTTTTGTATTAAATTTTTTATACAGATAAGTGCAAATTTGTACATAATATGGTCTGTGTATGCAATATACAAAGATAACATCCCTTACTCTCATATTAAGGAAAAAGAAGAGTGATATTGTGGGATTTCAGCTTTCTCACTCCCATTGTTATTTGAAATGACCATATTGCAAACAAATTTGCACTTTTTGTATCCAGTTTGTCTAGTATAAAAGCCGCCAAACTTCAGGAGGTGATTATACAAGTAATATTGGACAAAAAATGTCATATAAACTCTTTTTCGAAAAAGTTGTTAGTAAATTTTGGGTTTACGACCATTAAAAGATACTTTTCGAACTTTTCAAGCTTTTCGAAAAAGTGTTATAGGACATTTTTGGTTCGAATTTATTTGTACAATCACCTCCTGAAGTTTGGCGGTTTTTATAGTAGACACCCTGTATACCTACTACTAAATTGAAGTATTGGCATAAAAAGTGCATTATAATTAAAATATGTAAAACCACAAAAAATTATAACGAATAATAGAAATTTATATTCACAATCACTCATTCTTGTAAAACATTAACAATGAGTTAATGCAATTAAACGTGCGGGCTATTGTTTAAATGTCCATCATATTTAATTTTATCTTAACTTATTGTCAAAGTTTTAATGTAATAACATGAATTTCAAAATTACTTACTTTCTTTGGAACATTACGATTTTATCGGAATAAATATCACTTAAATCAATAGTTTTTCCTTTTGTGATAACATCAGGATGTTTTCTAACAAAAAGCCAACCCATGTGAGCGAAGAAAAATCCTCTTTTAACATTATGAGGATCGGCATCAGTATCGGTATATTTGTGATGTATTCTATGATCTCTAGCCCATTCGAATATGGTTTTTTGAAAAGCTACGGTCTGAGCTACAGCCAAAAACAATTTCAGTGGCCATTTAGCTTTGAACGCTTTGTGAGACCATAATCTATGTGAGCCTGCCGTTGCTCCGAGAATTGCAACTATTTCCATTGCCCATGCTGCCGTATCAAAAGATAAGTGTAATTAATTATTTTTATTTGATAGAAAGAATCGTACTTACTGAAAATCAAGGTTTTCAACCCTATTTGTAATGAAAGAGTAAGCCACACTGCATAAGCACTTATGACATGAAATGCCCCTAGAACTATGATACTTTCCCATACTAGAACTTTTTTATACTTTACTTCACTCCCGGTATTCCCGATACTCCCGGTACTCCCGGTAATCCCGGTACTCCCGGTACTTTGTGTAATCCCTGTACTCATTTCGCAATTTTTTTCATTAAATTCTCGCTACAATGTTGTAGACTGTAATAATATTGTTTTATATTTATACCTAATATTCGATCAAAAGAATATAATTTAAATATATGAATGTTCACAATGAATGTTTATAATACGCATGAATATTTACAAATTAGAAGAAAATATACTGGATGGGTTTTAAAAATATAATTATGAGTTTTTAAACAATAATTGCAATAACCTAATATAACATGTCAAGTTAAATAATAAATTTTCTGACAGGCTTGACTGGAAAATTAACTCTGAATATGGCAACTAGCAATAAATAGATTAAAATAATGGACACAACAAATATCTTAATAATATCGATAATTAGTGGTGTGGTTTAAAAAAAAAGTCATTAACCAAAATACACATATTCTTTATTTGTTTCTTTTGCGCTGTTCCTGTTGTTTTATATCGAAGAAATTATAATTTAATCATAATAATATTTCGAAATGAATTTACAAGCAATTTATTAATATGTAAATTTTTTGTCGAGCTTGTAGGTAATATAGAACAGTTTATTTGCTATACTGCAGTTTGTAATACTCATACGTTTTATGATAATATTGGGAGGAGGTAAATCGTTACAAATTTTATCAGAGGCGTATCAAAAGACATGCGAGTTCAATTTAAAAGACCTTTCCCTGTCCGTAAAAACTCTCCCAGTGTGGTTCATACAAAACTTTTCGAATAATACCTATAGTTCGATATGAATAGCTAAAGCCTAAAGTGGAATGCGCACTCGTAAACCTATACAAATTTCAGGCAAGTTGCGTTGTTTCATAGGTATTAATATTGTAAAGGTACATTTTATTCTGAGTGTATCGAACTAAATTTTCAGAGTATGCAGTATGTATCACCCGGTTTTTTGGATTAATTAATGTTAAATGCGATTTAATTCAATCTGCTTGGTCTACCTGTTGTGGAGTGAAAGAAAACGCCGTCTATGGCAAGCAACCACAGAGCATAGAGAAATCTAGGCCGTGTCCGTATCCGGAGTCTATGCACTGTCCATCATCGACCTTGACATAACACTATATCGATTTTTGATGGATTTTTATCGACTTTCTACGGTTTGCGGATCAAAAAGACAATCGGTATGTTCAAAAAAACCAATGTAAGTTCAAGGTCGGTGATGATCAGCAAAAATTGAAAAATTCTGATTTGGTGTACCTCCCTTTTTTGGGACACCCTGTGCTTGTCCCTATTAAAGAGCCAAAATTTAAATAGGGGAAACGCGAATTTTCATTTTCGTTTTTCGTTAGCAAATTATCCGAGTTTCTTTGACGATGCGGTTTTAATCACGGAATAATTGAAGAATGCTAAAGGAACAGGTGGTCATGGCAGGTGACTTTGTATCGACAAAGCAACCGTTTCTCGATCGCCAAAACGTTTAGGGTTGCGGTACCGTTAGGTAATGACGTAACCGGAATATTACAGTCAGCTGGGCTTCGAATGTACTGTTGTGCCGTTACAATAGGTCCAAAATGAATAGTTAACAAACTTGTAATCAGCTTATAGGACGATAAAAATACATCCGTTAAACTTCTCAACTTCAACGTTAACCGAAGGTTTACTTTGTTCAAAGTTGCAAAAATTTCTAAAATTTCGTATTAGATAATTACAAAAAAAACTATAGTCAATAGTCAATAGTCAATAGTCAATAGTCAATAGTCAATAGTCAATAGTCAATAGTCAATAGTCAATAGTCAATAGTCAATAGTCAATAGTCAATAGTCAATAGTCAATAGTCAATAGTCAATAGTCAATAGTCAATAGTCAATAGTCAATAGTCAATAGTCAATAGTCAATAGTCAATAGTCAACTATAGTCAATAGTCAAATTGAAAAATTAATTTAGTTTTAATCGAGAAAAGTATACACCACAAATAAATTGGGTATAGGTTTTCAAAAATATAGAAAAAATTAATCAGCAACACTTTTAAATTGCGGTTAATTGGTGCCATGCTATTGTTAGGCAGACCTGATTGTTTCATTATTATACAGAGTGATTTTTGTATTTCCACGATCAAACCTTACCATTTTGAGAACGTGTCATATTTTGCGTACACAAACATTGACGTATGCGCAAAATGTACATACGTAATTATTGAAAATAATGCCATGTCTTAATAAAAAAAATGTTTTGTATACTCTTTAGAGTGTAGTCTTGTTTGTTGAAAATTAAGTTCTTGTCATTAAAAGGTGATTTGCTCCTGCGTCGAAGAAACTACATTAGAAAAGAAATCGTAACTAGAAAAAAGACAAATAAATTAATTACCTATAAATTTCAAATTAGAATTCATTTGTTACGGTTCATATTTTTGTATAATTACCATACAAGTGGCGTAATTCGTGTAATTTTTTTATTGCAAAGACAATTGCACTTTCCAATTTTCCACAGTTATAAGTACAGGGTGGCACATTAGTATGGAAAAGCTCAATATATCTGTTATTGTAGAAGATATCAAAAAAACGTAAAATACAAAATGAATTAGACAATTTTTACCAGATTGTGTTTAATTAACATTTCTTACTTTTGTCTTTAATGTGTACTTCAATTGTTAAAAAAAGAAAGCTTAAAGTTTTAGTCTACCACGTTTTAGTCTAAGTTTGGTTTACCACGGAAAGACGGGACACTCTGTATAAATGTAACCAATTTTAAAAAGTGCAGCATAAAAAGATCTAGAACATTTGTAATGAAGTTTTTTTGATATCTTCTACAATAACAGATATATAGAGCTTTTCAATACTAATGTGCCACCCTGTATTTAAATAATTCATTCATATATGTCACTAATAACCATTTTGTCATTTACATTATTATTGAAAAATTTGAACACGTGCGTGTATGTAGGTATCATGTGTATGTATTAAATACGCTATTGTCCTATATGGCTGGTTCGATAATCGAACATTCGACCCCATGTTGTTAGCAATATTCGATTTCTCCCTTCTATGTAAGATTCTAATTATGCCTTCGAATTTCCAGAGGTTCGAAACACCTTGTTAAATTGCCAAACATCGATGTTAATTTTGTCAGTTTCCAGATAGTCGAGAGTATAGAGAGGAAATTATACAGGAACATAACGAGGGAGTTTACAAAAGAGTGTTCAACATGAAATTGATTATTTATGTTTACTACGTAGCTTAATGAGAAATAAACGAATTTCAAAAATTTACTTTAGCGTTTCTCTTCTATTGGACATTAAATGATTAAATGAATAGTATTACGTTTTTTGTCTAAACTATTTTGGTTTAAATTAGAAAATAAAACTAAATAAATTACTTTGAAGATCTAGTTTGTAATTTATGCTACTCCTGATTCGTCGAAAGTGGTAATTTAAAACTTTCACTTAAAAATGTAATTTTTCTTCTTTATAGCCGATAGAACAGATTAATTTCGGACGCAAAATATCATTAAAACGTGAATAACAAGTTCGAGTTAGGCGTAAATTATTATTTAATAAATTTTTTGTCCAATTTCTCTAAAATATTCGGAACAAACGTGACGGTTATAAATTAAATTTGCCTAACTAAAATCCTAATTATCGTAATGATTATAAAGATATTCGTTTGGGATGGAAAAGTTATTAGAGCAATAATTATATAGTAATAGAATCCATAATAAAAAAACTTTGATAGTATAAATAGGGACAACATGTTTTCTAATATTTTTTATCGAGGATTTAAAATTCGAAGCACATAATTTAAACACTTTAAAACCCTGCGCTGTTCGCATTTCCCATTGATAACATTCCTTATAGTGCTTACAATTTTTTCCTTTAAAAGTACATACGCATTGCTTATCCTCGCTACATACAATTACAGTGCATATAACATTTTGCCGCTCCAGTTGGCAATTAGGCATTAATTAAGACAAAATGCAACAATTATCGAACCATACGATAGGACGACACGAATATCATAACGAATTCTTTGGGATAACAAATTCATACTATAAGTCGATATCGTGAAACTCGGAAGTAAGATTTGGAACTTTTCCAATGCAAAAGCCGTTTTCAAAAGTGTGCCAAGCTAGGATTAATTCAGTAAAATTCGATATATTCGGTGTGCTGTTTTCGAGTACAAAACATTTGTTGCGATTAAAAAAATCCGCCACGTAGGTATTTCAAATTCAACAGAATTCAAAAAACATGCAAAGAAAAAAATAAACGATATAGTGATTCGGTTTTGAAATTGTTTTTTAAGGATTCCTTGGAGCGTTAATGATCGTTACGGTGGATGCACCACAAATCTGCCTTTTTATCAGTGAAGAAGAGAAAGTTTCGAGCCCCTCGACGTCGACAAACCTTCCAAAAAGCTCGAATTATCGTGCAATGTTCGGTTGAATACAACAGGAAACTGCGTTCACGAATGTTCTTTAATATTAATTCGAAAATGAAATTATTAAAGAAAAAGAAACGAGTCAAACTTAATCTAGTTTACATTTGTTTAGGAGCGTTCGCATAATAAATCAACCTGACAAAAATGCGATTTTTATTAAGGTTATTGTTGAAGAATCCGAAGCGAAGGAAGGCTAATTAACACACCTTCATATCAACAACACATTGTTTTATATTTAGGACTGAAAACGTTTCTAATCATTCCATTGTTCAACGTTGGTTTTTTTCGTGAACTTTTCTGGATGTGTGACACAGATGTTCCGAGCCGGTGCCAGTACCAGTCAGTAATTAGTGTATATTATTTTTTATACTTCACAATCACGTTTGCATCCATTAAAATTATTCGTATTGTATTCAAATCTAGTGGGTTAGTTGCCATAACAATTGCAGTTTCTGTTTTGCACTTATACACACCCATTTATTATTGTAATTGTAATAATTCGTTAATTAGTACATTAACTTTTTATTTGCGTAACTAATTAGCCCAGAAAATTATAGAATTGATGTTTAACTGGTATTGAGTTTCATAAAATTTTATAGATAATAATTAGTGTTTCCGGCGAAGAAACTAATTTATATCATCCGTCACCAATGAGACAAATAATAGTAATACTTTTTTAAAATGCATAGCAACGTCCTAGTTTTTACTAAAAATTCATTACCGTCACTTTTACTAATGTTAAAAAATTAACGTGATAGTTAAGAAATCAGGAGAACTGACAGCTGCAAATCAACACTTAAAATTCATCGAGTTATATTGAGTGGAAAATTTGATTGACTGGCTAGAACTAGGCAAGAATTTAAAAGCAATAAGCCAATATTAATGACCGTACCTACTTATACAAATTTAATTTTTGGTTGTACCTTCTAATTTAATTAGGAGAGAAATAATCTTTGAAAATTGGAAAAGAAATTTGTCTTTTTACACCGGAAACATTCTCTGGGCGCTAAATTAAAAAAACAAAAAAAAACATTTTTAAGAGTAATTTTCGAGTAAGTTCATTGCAAACTTTATAAAAAACATTAAATTTAAATACTCTCAGCATTCTCGCGTAGAAACTGAGATTCAATTTCCAATTTCTTTGAACATTTTTTTAAAAACGCACGTTTTCGGAATTATTCATTCTTTGATGTTAGAAGAAAAATAAATAAATAAATGAAATAATCAACCATCAAATCAAGTAGGTGTCACGAATTGTAATTGTATGCAGTGCAGAATATACATATATCCACAAATCCTTTAAGGTCTATTAAAAAGCTTTCAAGGCGCTAAGCTCATAAAAGAATAAAATCATAAGTCGTAGTCGATGAGACGGATATTTCGTTACAGGCTTGTGCATAAAGTTTGTAAAAAATTCCCTCTCGCAAAATGCACACACATGGAAGGAAAACGTCTTAGACGTAAGCTCGGTGTTCCTTACCATCGAATACAATAAAAACCCTCTCCAGTATCGATATTATAAAGATATTCTCTTTCGCATCCCCGAATCCGTTTATATGTGACAGGTGAGTCTGAATAAAATTCAATATGAGACCGTATCGAATAAAAAAAGCTCGAATATGACACCGGGACTAAAGTGGACAAAGAAAAATGATATTCTTTGATCCGAAGCTATACGTAATTTACTATCGCTTCAGGGATATTTAAAAATGCCATTTGAAAGGCAAGAAGACGGAGAAAAAAATATATGAATAGTAAATCAGACGGAGATGAACTACCCTGTATAATTGTGCCAAATGAAAAAGCTCACAAACGAACATAGAGAAAGTGATGGTATGTAATAATTGGTGTAGGTAGGTCATTTTGCCTTACGGTTCGCCACTGCCCATCGCTTTGCTCTTCATTGTCTAAAATAAAACGACTTGTAAAACCAATTGGTAAGGCCAACGAAACGTAACCAAGCGACTACTCGAATTTAATCAAACTAGTTTAATGTTGTTTCAAATACTAATCCAACAAATCTGGGTTTGAATAACTGAAATTGTATCAGTTAATTGTGTGAAAGGCTAAAAATTAGATATTATTTCTAACATGAAAAATTGAGTTAACTATAAAAAACCGTATACCAAATGAATGACGCAAGAGTATAGGTATAATGAATCGCCAAAATTCAGGAATCCGTCATTCTTTTTTAAATTTATTCAACCAAATTAAACTCGATATAATCGTAATGTTTAATGCAAACGTATTACAATCAACATTAGCCAAATTTTCAACGTACCTAGGCATTCACTAGACCTTTTTTTTTAATTTAAATATCCAACAATTACTTATTAACATTGTATGTAAATAGAAACAATGCTTAAACAAATACATATGCTGGACTGTTTCTTTAATGAAATTATACGGCGACTGTAGCTGGATATTATGAATAAAAGGGAAAAAGAATTCTCAATTATACTCGGATAACATGTGGAACTTTCTCTCGAAGAGGAAGCCGAATGTGGGTCATCGCTTGACACTAAATACTGCGCTTAGAGCAAACGAACCAGTAACACCAATCGTACTTAGTTCAGTTGCACCTCGGAGTCGACCGTGCTGCATTTTATCGAAAAATATTGCATAATTCAGGATTCGCGAGAAAAATAATCATTTAATCGAATCAACAAGTCTCCGCACAATTAATTGGTTCAATTCAATCCGAATGTACTTCTTTAATTTAATTTTCTCTTTGTTGTAAATATAAAATAAAGAAGCACGATTTGACCTAAACCATTGCCAACAAATACGAATCCTGCATAAATAGCTTTATTTCTACTTATTTGAGGCAATTGCGATCTTTAACCTTGAAGAAAGTCATGAACGTCGACGTTGATTTTGAGGTAACAAAAAAAACAGAAGGCATTAGGAATAGAATTAAATTTGTGAATTTATCCAATTTAACAAAAAAATGTTTAAAAATCTGTGCCATCATGAAATCAAATAGTTCTTCATTTCCAATGACAGTTATTAACATTATTATAATTTGTTGCTTTATTCGTGTTAACTCTATGAATAATAAATATATTTTTCCAATTTATCAAAAATTTAATTAATAAATCCGAATATATATGCAGTAATTGATTCCTTAACTGATTTATAGTACCTGAGAGACATAAATAAAATCTTAAGTGTTAAATTTAGGTAATAACGCCTTAACATACGAGCTGAAAACAGCGACATGTGCTTAGTAGGAAACAAAGATTTTTATCGAAAACAATATATCGAGTCCTAATTTCCAAAATAAGTCATATTTCAAGCGTTTCTCCAATTAGAAACCTAACAATACAATTATAGATCAGTGCAGTCATACATATTAGCTATCTATAGATCGCATAATTAATATCCGATTTCGAGAAAAATATTGCTTAAATAATGAAACAATTAATAATTGGATTTCAATAGTGCTATCAAGAAGTCCATAAGGGTGCCTAAGGGATGAATGTAAGGGATGCCTAAGGGCAAATGTATGTTGTACGTACGTATTAACCCTCTTCTTTCTTTCGGAAAACTGTTATAGTTTGATAGGAAGGATAGATTAATAAGTTTCGCATTGATGCCATGCTGAAATGTAATATACAAACATACGAGAGACTGTGATAATCACGTGTTGAAATTGCTTAATTCTGTGTAATTTAAGCCTATTAGAAGTTAAATGCAGTGCACAAATAGAATGCACTTTAGCGAGATGCGAGATTATATAATCTCAATGCGAAGTTAGATGTAAATTAATTTACACATCCTTTTTACCTATTAGTCATATTAATCATTCTAGTTAGGATAAACACACGCGAGATAATAAGGGTTAATTTAATATGGCTGAATAATTGCTCCAATGCTACACGAATATGATCAATATTTCTTACAGAAAAACGACTGCTTTATTCAAATTCATAATATTAATTAGTATTAACCTAAATTTAAACAAATTAATTTCAATGCAAATAATGCAGTACTTTCACCGTAATTAATATACATTTAAGTTGTCTTTCAACCATAGAGATATAATTTTAATAGGTTTATGCATTTATAAGTCCGCATTGCTCGGAAAAAGAGAGCACGAACTTAATGTTTATACATTACTTCAAGTGATTCTTAAACTTTTTGTTAACAAACTTATTACATAATTCGGCTTTAATAGAAAATTAAGGAACGGTAAAATTCGCGAAGGTGTAAAATTACTTCAAGCACCTAAAAAGTAGTTTCCTGAAATATTTAACAGCTCAGGTGTTTCAACTTAAAACTTCCAAATATAAAAGTGTATTATACTTAGGCGCCTAAAGTGAGCTTTTACATAGGCAATTTCGGGTTACTTGCTCTATGGAATACCGTAAAGGATCCAAACTAGCTATATTAACTTTTTAAATGTTATACCCACAACTGAAAATGGTGCTTTTTGTTGCAGTAAGAGAATGGACAAACGTCATATATGTTCCAAATAAACTGTAACACTTTACTTAATTGGTACATCGTATTTACGATATTAAAAACTATTTTAACACTGAAAGTTATTTATCATTTCAGGAAATAGTGAAAATGTACAAACCATTACGAGTAATAATTTTGGTAAACAAATCTAGTTCAATTTCTGTTTACGATTCTCACATAAACCTCGCATATGTAAATTTAGAAGCCATCGAAATAATTTAGGCGACAATAACTTTCGTTGCTCGGTGATTAACGATCAACATTTTATTAGGCTGAATTCATCTTAATATACACTTCCAGTTACGCTTAAAATTATTTTATATCAGCCATTACCATTTTCAATAACATTTGCGAAGCACGGGACTCTCGGAATAGAAAGTAACCTAAAATCACCGATTCGCGCAGTTATAAAAATTAATTCGTTTGATATTTTCTCTGAATCTACTTTAAAGATGGCTTTAATTATTTAATTGATTCATTAGCACGCTGTTATTAAACGAGCTACTCTTAATTCCACTAAAAAAATTCGAAAACAAATCAGTTTAAGTAAATGTTTGCTACATTCCTCAGTGTTAAATAACTGAACTATTAGTTGATAAAATAAACACGTATTTTTTATTTTGTTGGTTTAATACTTCATTGTTGGAGACATTTGTTTTGTGTAAAAAATTGTATTCGACTTTGCTTTTCAGGGATTTTGTGGAATTGCCTTTCTTTATGAAGTTCATCGGTTGTTTAGGCGTTTTATTATTTTCAAATATAAAACAATGACATCCTTCTTAACCACTTTCTTTCTCGAATTAAACAAAAAAAGGATGCGTTGGAGCATTCAATGAATGAATTTTTAAAGTTAAAACGCCTTAGTTTACGGTTCCATAGACGACTTTCTCGCATCCGGGTGCAACGATATGGGTATATGATATCAACTAGTGAAAGCTGCGAAACAATATGACGCAAATTTAACATATATATGTGACAATACCTTAGTCATACTGTTATGTAACTCATTCGACGTTAACAGGGATTACTTACGTCGCCTGAATTTCAATGAATTTTTCGATGATAACACCCGGATCTGGGAGAATGGAAAAGTTTCGGCAACAGAAAATTGGTATTTGAAGTTTTCAGTTATCTCCAAGCATTCGAAACATATTGGTAAATCCGCGTGGACATGAAGGTTTGTTAAATAAAAATCAATGCTTTAGCTTTAATGCTCCCTTTAACAATTCGATAAAACACTAAAATTTAAGATGAAAACGTCTGAGGATGACCTCAAAATATTAGCACATACGCAAGAACAGATGGTTAATCTAAGTGTGTTCAAAAGAAATTTGAAAACTAGAGAGGTGCATAACGTTTTTTTCGTACTTATTTATGTCGTAGAATTTTGCCATCTGTTTTATACAAATATATCTACGATTTTGCATTTCATGTCGGCGTCGCTTTAAAAAGCAAAATACAGAATTACAAATCAGCAGATAATCACTTATTTTCAAATCAACAGAAAAAAGAAACTCACTGAAATTTGTAATACAGAAAATAATGTAATTAGCTTTTTCTAAACTAGCATTTTCAAATGAAAGTTCGGAAAAATATTAAATAAGTGCCAAAAATGACAATCATTCCTTCTGCTATAAAAAATATATCAAATTCCTCAAATATTTAGAATCGTTTTTGATCATTACGTATCACAATAATGCAACGAAAACAAATAAAGAAAAAACTAAATTCACTGAAGCATAAAGTAGGCATAATCAGTAATAATCGAGAAATCTTGATTATAAGCTATTTTACATTACCGCAACTCCCTCATTACAAACAAAATGGATTAAATCGCTAAGTAGATTGCAACATTGTTTTCTCGTTTGAGGACAAGAATTGCCCACATCAATTAGCCTTATCGCAAACATATTAAAAATAGGATCGTTTACATTACGTTTTTAATTAATTATTTCTCCCTAATACGCGAACATGCGTATTGTCAATTAACTAACAGATCTCCAAATTGAAAGTTAATTGTAAATTCACCGAAACTCGGAACTAAAAGGCGGTTGGATACGTCAATCACAACTGTAACCACATTGTTTCAAACCAGTTAAATTTATCAAATTATTCCGCTTTTCCCGGTGGAAAATTGATTTTCGCACCGAATAATATCAACACAATAAAGTAAATGTAAGGCCTGAAAAAATTAATAACAATATTTTAATAATCTAGGATGTAATATTCAGTGCATAATAATCCCCCGGTCTGTAAAACTAAACTCTGATGTGAAAAATTGTACCGGATATAAATGCGATTTTGCACTTTGCATTATTTGCACTGCATTAGTTTCACTACTCAAGGGACTATATGTTGCCCTTAATTAGGTTTTACATGTTGAAAGTATTCCAATAATTGATTAATTTCCGGTTCAAAATATCTTTTGTTTGTGTATGTTTTATAGAATTTTGATAATAATGGTACAATTGAAAAAAAACGACTGAAAGCTTAATTGGAATGCCGAGGGGTTGGAACTGAAAAAGGCGGATATCGGTTAAATTGTGCAACACCAACGCGTCAACTAAAAGAAAGTGAATCAAATGCGTCGAAATTCCGGAATTACCGTGCAATGGTCGGATCCGGACTCTTCAGAAAGCCTCGAACAATGTGCCACTAGTAACTCTTCATCGAAGAGAGAGGGGCTAACTTTCACGTCGATATAAAACCAACGGAACATTTTAGGTGTATTACTTTTCATTCAACCACACGTTATGTTTTGCACTCATTTTTTGAATTGACGGGTTCTTGCGTGTAGCGTAGTGTTTTGGTGTTTTAATTTCTGTGCATGGACTAGTGCAATAAGGATTATTATTACATTCGGTGCAGTTTTTGGTTAATGACTGTTTTATTGGATTATATAACGAAGTAAGTCGATCAGTAAATCGGTAAATTTTTGTAAGAAGAATCGTAAGCACAGTGTTAGTGATTCGCCCTATTAAAAGTCCCGACCTTCACCTAATGCAGCAGACCAAGGTCATTAGTAGACTCGAAATTCCCTACCGGCGTTCTTGAGTAACGAACCTTTAATTATAAGAAAACAAGATGTTCCGTTCTAAAAAAACTAATTAAAAAAGACCAATAAATCATGTTTATGAGCAATTAAAACCTAGTTGCATAACATCTTCAGTACAACATCTCCGAGGAAAATTTGACCACAACAAGCCATAGGTAAATTTCGAACGCATCCCGAAGAAATTAATTACGAGTGTCAGAAATTCGGCATTAATTAATTAGTGTGTAAGTTATAAGCGTTGCCTCGTTTCGCCTCCGGTCTGGTATCCATCGGAAAAACGAAGATGGCTACCGACTGTTTTGATCTGCTGTGTATAAGATATGATATTGAGCACACAGTAGAAATGAAAGCGAGGCAGTATGTCAATGGGCTTTCCTCGCGCACACTCGCAGTGGCGCGCGACGTAAATACAACAAATATTGCAGGTGATAATTATCGAGACGCACACCTTGTTTAACGTAGCAGGAGTTTTTTTCCTGCTGCGGTATTTCCTACTGCATTTTTAATACGAATGATACGTCGAGAATTTCGCGAAATTAATTTCGCGAAGAAGGACCAATTTAGTATTTAGAAAGTATGGATTCTAGACCGAGAATTATTTTAATTAAATTTGATTCATAATAGCGAGCATTAAAAAATTATTTCCTAAATATGAATAATGGAGGCTGCCGGTTGATAATGTTGTTAGATTATTATAATTGCTTTAACTGTTGTTCGGGAAAATTACTATAATTTATGTGAGAAAATTAAGTCTTTTAATTTGTTATTTTTTCATTGGCGTCGAATTCTTTAACAACAGTATTTAATTGACTTATATATTTGACATTGTATATTTTTAGTAGGATACCAAGATAACAAGCATATACTATACATAATTCTTATTTTAGCTTAAATTAAGTTGTTCATTTATGCATTAAATTAATAGTTGCTGTAGTTATAGTGTTTAGCACAATCATTCACCAAAAATGTTCCTTTTTTATTTGACAAAAACTGGAACAACACACGACCTGGATACAAAATAAATTATATTACATAGGAATGTTCGTACAATCCATTGGGTTTGTAATAAATTTATGTTTTTCCTATATCGGAGAGTTTTCTAAAACATTTTTATTTCCACTAAATATTTGTGGAAAAATATTTTAAGTAACTTATAGACACTTGAGTTATTAATATAGTCAATAAAAATGATATTGTCTTAAACACGAACTCGAAGTGTAGCATTATTAGAGCGTATCATTTTAGCATTTAAGCTATAAGATAATACTAATATTAATACGATAATTTCAGTAATTAACTAAAAAGAAGGAAAATAATATTCCCCTCGTAATTAAATTTCCTTTAGAAGTTCATAATAGCATATAATAAGTTTATTTGAATTATTATTTTTTCATAACATGTCTTCATAACTATTATTGTTTCATAACTTTATGTTATTAACATTGTTTTTGCTTTCATTATAGAAATTCACGATTTCTAAATTTTTGTCACAATATTTGTCAGGCTTTGGTGGCTGTTCAACTCTCCTGCCTCAAAACAATAAGAAAAAAGAGAAAACGTGCCTTGATTTGAGGAACAATAGAATAAGTCATATAACGATTTTAATGGCAGATACTTAGTTTAAATAAGATCGAATATTTAGAAGGTCTTTGATGAATTAACCTTAACAAAAAAATTCGATAATTTTATTCAGTCACGAATTTTAAACGAATTTGTACATTTTAAATAAAGTTACATTCCGAATTAAAAAGTCACAATTGGAAGTTTTTCGTATCCATTATTCTCCTACGTTTTATATTTGAATATCAAATATTAATCCGCTACGAGTCGGGAATTATTTTATTCATAAAACTTCCTGTTTAATGCCTGTTAAATGCGAGAGCACATCTCTTTTATCCCCAGTTATTAAACTTTGCTTTAAAGGTTATCCTTTTACCAACAATATCAAATTTTCAAAGCTCTGGCCTGTTGACAAAATATCGTTTTTTTCCGCTTCATTATTAAAGAAGTCGGAAAAATTTATAGACGAGGATTGGTTCAGAATACCATAGATGCTCAATTCATAATTTAATGACTATACGAATCGAAGTTGTATACGTATGTTAAATTGCGTTACGAAGCGTGTAACCAAAAACCATAATTGGACGTTTCGAAAATCAGGTTTTATTAATGTGGACGGCAATAGTATTAGATCAGAAAAATACGAGAGCACTTGTGCTACTTTCTAACATACAGGAATGTCGGTCGACGAAATGATGAAAAATAGATAACACTTTGGTTGAGTGCTTTGGCATCTGCATTTCTCTTATTATTTATTGGAGCGACTGATAACGCAAGGCCGCGGCGCTCGACCATTAGCAAAGTAGGACTCTCCTCATCGATATGTGTAGATCAAATGCCGGCCGTAGCGCAAACGATCTAACTATCTACGAAAGTTGTTTTATCGATCCGTTTGATTTTGTTAACGACCGCTCGGATCTCCTTTTGGACAGAGAAAGTTTCAAAAAAATCGCATAAATAAAATCGCACTTTTACAATTAGAGAAACGGATTATTAGAAAGAAATCTCGCTTCGGCCAAGTGTTGTTTAATTAGTTTTCGAATTAATTAAATGTTTTATTGTTCATTATATTTTTGTTGTAGATGAACTCGATTGTTTTAATTATCATTTTTATAACTGAAATGAATGTTATATTTATGTAAATATAAAATTTAGTAACAAGCATTGTTAGACACTTATAGTAAGCTACAAAATACTCTAATAAAAATTTTATATTCTTCATTAAACTTTATACTTTATCTGCACTTATAGATAAGAATAGATCCATTTTAATCCAATTTGTTTTTTAATTTTTAATCTACAATTTTTCAAAAAAGTCTATAAAATGAGAAACGCCCTATATAGTATCAATCATTTGTAATCAGATTTGACACGTCTGTGTAACCAGGGGTTGAACAAATTAATTTCGAAGATCTAATCTAATTTTAACAAAAAAATTAAATGTTACCAAAGAAAAAACAGAGATAATGAAGACAACTCTAGTCAGCTTCAACGATTGTTTTAAACCCCGTCGTTTATTTTACGAATATCGATTTCGTTTGAAGTAAACAACCAAAGTGAGAAGATAACGTACATATATAATTGAAAAACCACAATTCGTAATCAAACCCTAACCCTTTGGATCTAATTCGCCCTCTGTTGACTCAGCAGGGTTCGAATTGTAGACTAGGAATCATCCAAGACTCGTCTTCTCGTTTCGAATGCAGAAATTTAATTAAATTACGTACGGAAAAATATCAATGGCACGGAGTTAGCAGAAACACATCGATAGATAAATCGAAGATGTATTTATGATGCAGGACGCTGAACTGTGCTTACGGAGTGTGTTAGTAGGCCATAGTCTGTCAGGTGCAGAGAGGTGCGGTGTACCTCGCTACATCTGCTTTAGACTCTCAATGTCAAGGTGCTTTCATAATTTTCATTACAGAAACGATATAACGGCTGAACACTGGCACAAGGAACATCATGACAAGGTCGCTCGGCGTTCTAGGAATTTTGGCTGTATTACTTGCTTTAGGGGTAAGATCATACTTGCACAATAGTTTTTATAAATAAGAAAGTTTATAGAAAGCTGCAATTTCATAAATAATTGCACATGTACCGTGCGGGTACCAGTCTCATCATTTTTTTTTTCATAACTTCATAAATATTCTCAATGAACCAGTACAATAGATTAAATTGCAAATTCTTTTACACATACATTTCACAATTGATAATTAATATAAAACGATTGTTTCAGGAAATTAACTGTGATGCACCACTCTCAGATTCGGCATCCTTGCCGCTAGAACACAGAGCAGTATACGGCCCTCCGTTGTCTGGCCCTGGATACCTTCCGGCAGGACTTCTTGGAGGAGGCGGAGGCGGGGGCGGTGGCGGCGGCGGCGGTGGAGGTGGCGGAGGAGATGACCCATGGCCTCTAGCGACGCCGGATATGCCTCAGATTAAGCACCTGCAAGTGCAGTGCGAAAAGACCCATATGCGTGTTAACATCGAATTCGATCGACCATTCTATGGAATGATATTTTCCAAGGGATTCTATAGTGATTCGCATTGTGTCCATTTGAAACCTGGCACAGGACATTTGAGTGCGACTTTTGAAATATTCCTGAACAGCTGTGGTATGTCTTCATCGGCAAATCACAACGCTGCAAGTTACGGTGGGCCCACACCCAGTGGTAGTTACGTGGAGAATACTATAATAATCCAGTATGACCCTTACGTACAAGAAGTGTGGGACCAAGCTCGAAAATTGAGATGCACCTGGTATGACTTTTATGAAAAAGCTGTGACATTCAGGCCCTTCCAAGTGGATATGTTGCACGCCGTAACTGCGAACTTTCTTGGAGACAACCTGCAGTGCTGGATGCAAATTCAAGTAGGTAAAGGTCCTTGGGCATCTGAGGTATCCGGAATCGTTAAAATCGGTCAAACAATGACTATGGTATTGGCAATAAAAGACGACGAAAATAAATTCGATATGTTAGTGAGAAATTGTGTAGCTCATGATGGAAAGAGAGCACCGATACAACTTGTTGATCAATACGGTTGCGTAGTCAGACCTAAGATTATGAGCAAATTCCAAAAAATCAAAAATTTCGGACCGTCTGCTTCAGTAGTATCATTCGCTTATTTCCAAGCATTCAAATTCCCGGATTCAATGAATGTTCATTTCCAATGCGTAATTCAAGTATGCAGATATAATTGCCCGGAACCAAAATGTGGACACGGTCTAGGATTAACTAGTGAATATGGAGCACCGGCACTATCGAACGCTCTTGGAGGCGGCGACTTCGGAGGGCATGGTAGTCTCGGTGGTGAGTACGGACCACCTCCATCAAGCGAATACGGGCTGCCACCTGCATTCCCTGATCCAAGACATCCATCTGGACCAACAGGCGCATATTCGGAACAAAACGCCGACATTGTTCCTGCACCACAAGCTCAGACTTCATCATCTTCCACATCCAACCCTCCTAATCTTTCATCACCAGCTCCTCAGGCATCAGCTCAAGCTAGTAATGAAATCCACTTACCGCCTCCACCTCCACCCGGTCACCATGGTATCTACAACACTGTTAAAAGGAAGAGCAACATTGCCGAAGAATTCGAAGGAAATTTGGCTACTCTAGGTGGCCGACCTAGATCAGTTGAAAACCTTCCCGCCGAGTTACAAGGAGTCAGAAGAAGACGTAGCCCAGAAGTCATGACTGTCGTTGTCAGTCACGTCTACAAACGGGAGGCTCAAGAAATGACCGACGTGAATACTAGTCGAACAATTCAAGTAGTAGCTCCAGGAGATGTGAACTTCGCCCTCAACGCCGCTCAAAACAACGAAACCGTAGTCATACAATCGGCTTCTTCGCAAGATCCAGAAACAATTTGTATGTCAGTTCCAAGTTTCGTAGCCGGTTTAGTGATGCTCCTGCTGGTTTTAATAGTGGCAAGTTTAGTAGCGGCGTTCTTATTTGTACGAGTGCGCGCTATAGATAGGAAAGGAATTACCCAAACGTTCGTCGGTGCTCGCGGATACGATAACGCCGAATTCGTGAAAGTGGCAAATTGACTGTAAAACACGTTCATGGTAGGTGCATTTTCTGAAAGTTCCAAAGATGATCAGGTTTATCGAGTAATTGACGCGAGTGATTGTAGTAGTCGCAGGGCGACATACCTAAACGTATCCTACCATTTCCTTCATTCATTCCTAGTCTTTTTTTTAACACACTCGCACGCGAAATTGCTTGTGATAACCTAATTCAATTCTGCTGTCACTATTAATTTTTGCTCAAATAGACAATGATTAGGTTTTGAAATCATTATGAAGCGTTACTGGATTAAAATGGGGTAAGGAGTTACACATCTCAGATTTGAAAAGGGTTAACATGAGTTATTTCACGATAGCTCTCTTCGCTCCGCCATCTCCTTACTCATTTATTAGCTCACCTTATCGTTGTCAAACATTTTGTGCTAGCAATGGCATTGCGTTTCTATTCTGCTCTTGTTAGCATGACCCAAGCATTAGTTGTTAAGTAAGTTATTTATTTAGGTGTTATTATTTATAAAAAAGTAAGTTTTTATATTGATCGAAAGTTTGTTTGTTGTGGATACATTTTTATTGACTGAAACGTCATAAATAACATCTTAACGTAGCGCAATTCGCATGTTAAATCAGATAAATCTTCTTTGTTGGGAAATTTGTATCAATTTTTAATTGCACACTTTTCATGAAAATTGAATTATGTTACGTTATTTATAGGACGCTATAAATCATGACAAATACCTGTTTATTTGCCCGAAAAATTTATCGATCATTCAAAGGGCAGATCCTAGTCTTGTAGTTAGAATATAGTTCACATGTAAATAAACGATTATAAAAAATACTCAAAATATAGAAAAATAACATAAAAAATCTTCAATTTGTTTTGAATTTTTTAGCTATCAATGTATCTTACATGTGTTTCTATTTATTTATTTATTTCATTTCAGAATCACATAATGTAAAACCATTCCTGATTAAATTATTTGTCAATCTCTTTTTACACTTGTTTAATTAATACCCATTTCAGGTCATCTTAAACAGATTTTACAATTTTCATATGCGTTTTAGATAAAAGATACTAATTAATGATACCATTGTGTACAAAAGAGGCCAAAAAGCCAATTGATGTATTATTCCATTCTTATACCGACTAGCCCAATTTTGAGATTACCGACCATTCTGCTGTATGCAAATATTTTTACGAAGCGCTAACTTTCTCTAATTAGCATCAGGCTAATAAAATCCTATTGTAGTTCTTTATCTGAATTATTTAAAAACTAGTTCTTTTAGGTGGTTATATTGTTTAAACTTTCACTTCATATTTACCATATTTTATGATCTGAAATTTAATTTAAGGCCTGATGTTAATGGTATATGAAAGTGGAACAATTCCTGTTACTTACGGGCATCTTTAAAAAATATTGGAAATAAACTTTGTTTAGTTATCCTGTTCTGCGCTCATAGCCTTCTGAAAAGGTTGATTTTACAAGAAATTTATTAAAAAACAAATTCATAAGAGATTTAGCCCGCGGCTACGTCTTACAAGGCTAGGGTCTTTTAGAGATTAAAAATTCAGTCCTTTCCAACAAACCGTTTATTGAATGGGGAAATCACTCAAAACGAAATTAACCGACGCCCCCCTTCATATCAAAAGATATCCGAAGGGTACTTATATACATCAAAATTTTCGCGTTTAAACAGAGGGTGTTGACGTACACTGGATTCGACGGCGTCAAGGACACTTTTAGGGTGCCATTCAACGGAAAACATTCAGTGGCACTTTGCAAAAAATCCGAAAAAAATCTACAAGAAATGAATTCCGGTGATTCATCGGCATGAAAACTTCGTGTATAATATCTGTTTCTTTTGAATCGCTGAGGGGAAGGATTTTATTGACTTTACCATTCCGGAAAATATTATTCTTCCCCATTTGGTTGTCTCTTCGAATAACAAATCGTAATGGCTAATCAGATAAAACACTAAAATTGAAATATGATGCGCATTCAATGCGAACATCTCTCGAGATGGGAATTTATAAAACAATTATTAGGCATTACCTGTTGCCAAATTATTTTTTTAATTCTGAAACTCCTCTTGCAATAAAAACCGTAATTTAAAATGTAGGCAACAAAAGCCCCGTTTCCGGTTTCAAAATTGCAGATGCCGTCGCCATGGAGACAAAACCATCACTAACACCACAGTAGCCGATCCGTGTCATTAGAATATGATATTGTTGTCACCGACGCTCTAATGAGCTTACGATGGGGACGTGAAGTTATTCTTGTCCCTCTTATGCATAAGGTGAGCCGTCGATCTGTGGGAATACACCACCTGTATTTGTTTGTACCTAACTAAAATATCCGTAAATTTTGTAAAATTAATTCAAAACTAAACGGAAAGGGGAGGCGAAGCAAGCACATACGTAAACAGGAAAATGTACGCTTCGGATACTTAATAGGAAATTTTACGAAAGTTTATTTAACGTACGGCGGTTGATTTTCGATTTTTTTTCCGAAGGGTTCGCGAGTTGAGAGTTTGGAAGTTTCGATACAAAGTTGACTTATCTCCTCCAATGTCATTCAAGCTATAAAGTTAGTCTATATGTTTACGTTTACAAAATTTATTATTTTGAACAAAATAAATAGATGCTATAATTTTTGGAATCTATTTAAATATCCATTAATTCCACAATGTACGGTAATGCTGAAGTTTAAAACTTTTTCGTTGGAAGTTTAGATTACTAAAAAGAGGACTAAATTAAGAATTCATTGCCCCTTTAATTCAATTAATTTTTAATTAAAAGTAAACACGTAAATAATTGAAAAATATCAGTTTCTCCTGCGAGCCTTGCAGGTTAAAAATTGCACCAAGTTCCGAAAACAAATTATTTAATTCAAAGCCAAAAATCAATAAAAACAAACTCTCGAGAAAACACTACATTACAAAAATATAATCTTTTGTCGATTCGGGTTTTTTAATACACGGATAGTTAGCACAAGTATTACATTTTTATTATTATTTCGGCTTGTTAACTTCAATTTAATTTTACGACTCCGAGTGCGCTCTGTATCGACTGTTTCCTTGAACTTTCTTCAATGTCCTTAAGGTAGATTGGACAATAAAGGAGAATTAACAACCTGTGCGGTAGCAGAGTGTGTGTGTATGTGTGTTGTGGTATTAAGTTTTTTTTCTCCGAGTAATTCCTTACCGACTAGCCGGTTTAAATATTACCTGCACACGGTTTTATCACCTGTTTTCCTCGACTTTCTAGAGTTTAGCAACTATTTAAAACCAAGACGTTTTTATTGACAGTTCCTGTAGTAAACTTCCGTATGTTCTAATAAAATTCTACTTTAACGAATATGTTCTGATAATAAATTCATTAGCATTTTTACTGAGGGTAGAAATTTGTACTATTGGGTAATATTAATTTTCTGCCACATCGTTATTTTTTAATTAGTAAGTCGGAGTAATTTTATGAAAGTTTCGTTCGGTATTATTTCATTTAACTTTCGTTCGTCGGGTTGCCATGCCTTCAGGACCCTTTTTATTAGAGGAAACAGGTAAGTGTGAAGAATAATGAAATTGGAAAACAAAGATCATGTTAAGTGATATTTACGTTATTGTTAGAAAAAAAGGAATCCGAACGTGTTTTATTATTATCACTGAATGCGTTAACTTTAAGCAGGTAACAGGACTTTCAATCAATCTAACGAAAAAAGGTCGAACGAAAGGACATCAATATGTCTCACATTCCAATAAATCACGGGCTAATAATGAAAAAATACAAGAGAACCATCTCCCAGGCGACGTTAAATCGTACAAGCAAATACTTTCAAGCCACCACCGATCGGAAATTTATTCGCAGTAATCGTACCGACGAATTGCCCAAACTTAATTTCCATCAAAAAATAAATTTCCAACAATCCGAAGAAAAAATTCATCCAATATAAACCGTCCCAAATGGAAATATATGATAAGCAAATGATGATAGAGGAGCTTCCAAAAATGCATTACAACGCTTTTCCCATGTAATGAGAATAAATGATTCGCTGTTCTATTAAGACCGACCGTAACTTAAGATGTTTTTTAAATTCCATCACGGATTTAATATTAAACATTCTCTTCAGTCGACAACCCTCCAAAATGGCTATAGGTATCGATTCATCCATTTATTAGAAAAATAGATTTATCGGTTTATCGTTTTCGTTAATTAAACTCAACTTCACCGATATTAATTGTTTTTAAATGAGATGAATCATTTTTTGCATTACAAAAATTTGAAATTTGAAATGATCGATTTGCTGGTTGTTTTTTTTTTCGATTTGCATTATTTTAGGAATTTTCGATTGTCGGAAAAATTGTTATTCGCCAGTAAATCCGTCGATGCGCATCGCCTGTTGGCGGCGCTCGGCGCCTCGTTTACAAAGGTCCACAGGCGGCAGCGGTGGCGGCGACGCTTTTCAGTTAGTAAGCGGCTCGTGCCGCATTCGATTACCCGACGCCAGCCATGCGGAGTGAGATCCTGCTCCTTGCGGTCCTCGTGGTCGTCGAGAGTCACGCTCATTTCAATTTTTTCATTACCGAAGACGAGGTCCTCAAGCTCCTAGGTAGGACTTTGGTTTCTAACATGCAGTTGTCGTTTACGTGTAGTACTTTTTGAATGCTTTATATTTTTTTATATTATCGGAAATTTTATTGCTTTATGTGTTATTTTTTTTTAATTGATTTGCATGTAAATCAATCGATTTTATTCAATTCGATTGTAAAAAAAATCTGTTTCATGCACGTCCAACTTTTTGATGTAAAATTTTTACACCCTGAAACTTTTTACGCAGTGTAAGTAACTCTTTGTAAAGAACGAGTCTAAGTACATAAGCGAGGAAAAAGCACTTTATTAATCTCCTTTAAATTTTAATAAGTAGTTAATGACTCATTTTTCCTCAAACAAAACCATATATCTTTCAGTATTTCCGAACCATTCTAATTACTTTATGCTTTTCCAAACATATTAGTAAGTATAGGTAATCGATAATAGACTTTTATTATTTTATTATAACGTCCAGCATACCCAAATGGTTTTTTAATATTGATAAAAGCGTATATACAGAGTGATAAAAAAATCCCTTTTTATAAAAGAATTTTAAAAGAAAAATTATCCTGTTTTTTAGCCACATCAAAATTTAAATTGAATTGTAGTGGTGCAAATTATATTTCCTTACATGTACATATATGTATTAATATTTGTTCATTAAAAATTTAATTTAATTCTACCTTATTTTGTTAGATCGACGCCCTCTTGAAAATCATTAGTAGCAATAATTTATATTTGAAATTTTGCTCCTCGATTAATATATTTTTATTTACTACACTCAATGAATTGTACACACTTACATACCCAAAATACACTCTCGCTGAAGCTAATAACAATAAGATAAATATCTGCGGGTAAACAGAATGGCTTTAGTTCGTCTAGACTTCCATTAAAACGAAAAGGAATGCCCTGTCTCGTTTCATTACTCGCATTTTATCCGTTTAAAGTGAGCAGCCGACAGTTCTCGACATTCGAAAATGACCAATATTACTAATAAGTTTCCATTTAGTCGGACTAACTTGAAAGGAAACGAAGGAAAAAAGTCGAGGCACGGAAAGGCGTGCTGTTGAAGGATTCGGGAATTTGGGCATAAAGTAAAGAAAACGTGGCCTTGCCTTTATTTTATGCCAGAAAAATCTGCAGTTGACAAGACAAGTTTGACAGATTATATAAGTTTATTAAAAATTTTAAATTAATTTACAGAATAAACGAATTTTAATTACGAAGTTAAAATGTAAATCCCAGTCTGAAATTTTTGCGGTTTTCATCTAGTTTTTTTTATTCATTTTGAATAAAAACACGAGAAATTCTGTGCCAAAAAGGAGTTGAATTACCCGGAGATTAGCAATATTATAATCACTTCACAGGTCGTTTAATTTCATAGAAAGGGAGAAGACAACATTAAAGAAAGAATGGCGGAACAATTTCCTAATTTTGATTTAGCCCGCACCTTAATTTCGCGCGAAACTTTTTCAATTTCAAATATAAAGCGGATGTGCGGCGGAACAAAGAAATTTATATTGGGAGTGACAATGAAAATAATTGTTATTGGTCTCCGAGGGAATTGCGTGTATTTTTCCGTTTGCCAAAGTAGAAAACCGAAACGAAAGCTGATGAGACGAACGTATCTATTTACAGACATAAACTGTAGAGAAAAAAACGAAGGCGAGAAAACAACTCATTAAATGCGAGCAAGGGGCAATCTCCCTCAACCGGTCTTCTGGGGGTTAAATCGGTACGAATTACTTTCAACTAAAATATCCACCTTTTTGAGAAATACAACGCCTACGGTTATAATTAACGACTCCAAAAGAATGCAAATTAATCACTCACAAAGAAAATATATTCAAGAATTTCCCTTAATGACTTTTTAATAATAAAATTTCAACTATTACGAAATTCTCTGATGGAGAATTTATTTTTAAATTCGAAGACCTGAGACCTTCACCAAAATTTCTATTCGTCCCGCCATAATTTATTGGCATTGTGATAGAATGTATAGTGATTCTAATATTAATCCGATTTGGACCGTTGTACCGGGGACGCGAAATAAATCGTGTTATAAGCGCCGAGAATGCTAAGAAACCCATACTCTCGCATTGCCAATAAGCGCGAATCGCCCCGGTATAGCCGCTGAGCCGCGCTGATGTGGCTCACTTAAGTTTTAAACATCAACTCACCAATAGTTGATATTAATTCTACAACTGTGCGATCACGCGATTTCGGACCGGCAGCTGGCTCGCGGTCGTAAATCACCAAATATTCATCTAATTAATTTCGCTCTTCAGTTTGTTTGTCTTAGATCAGTGGCTCGCGCGGTCTGAAAATTTTTCGCGATTTCTCAAAGCCTTGGTTAAACTTTACTTGTTTTTAAAATTATTAATTTTAACTTATAAAATTTATTTGACATAAAATTTCACTGACAAAGTGAGTAGATTAAATATTACCCAATTAATACTTTAATCTATTTAATTTTGATACTAAAAACGGTACATCCATGTGCACCGGTACCTTTGAAGTCGGCGCTAGGCGTTTTTTATGCCATGTCGAATTATGGCTAGAAATAGTATAAAATAAATACACATACGAACAAAAGCATACTTGTTATATCTACGTATAAATAACAAAACAAATTGTATCAAATATCGAGTGGAGTTTAAAATGAGAAAGCCGGGAAGAAAGTTCGGAAAACACAAAGAGGAATAGGCAAATTTTTCGCGCTGAAATATTAACATTGAGGGGTTGAAAAGTCTTACCGTATATAATAATTCCAACTAAAAAAAACATTTAGAGTTATATTTCAAAGATGAATTGCCGCAGATAGTGGAAAACGGAAAATTATGCTTGATATTTTTTTTAGTTCAGTTGAAATATGGCGAAAGTTTCGATATATTTACACAACGAAAATAAGGAATGGAATGTTTTAAAAATAAAATTCGGAAATTATTCCTTCGGGGCCGAAGTCGAACGTAAATACGTTCCGAGACAAATCTTCCCTTCGGTCCGGAAGTCCGGCTATACAGCCAGTGGATATTTGCAAACACGATAAAACCCATTATGCTGGTATATTGATCTGTAATGGACAAACAAGCTAGAGTAAATTCGTATCGAAAAATAATATTAGCATATTCGAATGCAATGTGCGTTATCCATATCGTTAAAACACGGATAGTTAGGCAAAGAATTTTCCAGTTCTAGCAATTAACGATTTCATTGAAATCTAAAAAAGATCTGAATGCAGGCGAAAAAATACCTGCCACAAACACGGTAGCAATTCCCTCTTTTCATTTCCAGGTGTTATTAAAAATGACATCGACGAAAAGTATTCGAATTAAATCCTCGTTTTGTTACTGGTGCTTTAATTTTTAAATTCAACTCATGGATGAATCAAACGTTCACAAAAATTTCATTAATTTTCTGATTCTAAAAAGTGATAGTAAATTAATACACGGCCATTCCTGAAATAACAACATATTTCGGTCGTATTTATGAAATAACTTGTTTGATGTTGATCGTGACAGGGAAATTCTTGAAGACGACTTTCCGTTCAAAGCGGAACCCATTATATTCCGATTAATAATTAATACAGTGAAACTACGGCTAACTTAATAACGTCAGCTTAATGAAACCTTTAGGTGCGCCAAAAAACGAGCAAAAAATATGAACGAAAGCTCTTTTATTACAAAATAAAACTACCCCGAGGACAAATTATTGTATTCAAAACATATATTATCGCAGATTTAAAAAAATTACAGTGGTTTATCTACTGATAAACAGAACTGTAAATTACTCCGAACCGAATTATTGAGATACCAACCGAATTTTTTTAATTTGAAATTCAAATTCAAAGTCTCGAAACTTCTCCATGATATTTATTCATAAATTCCTCATTATAATAAATTGATTCATTTCTTCGTAAATCAAACTTTAAATATTTCATAAAGTTTAAGCGATGTATAGAAAATTGTGAATAAAGGAAACATAAAATTTCAAAAATCACTTTCGTCGTCTGAGTAAATATTTCGAGTAATTTCTCGTGCAATTCTCGAATATGAAATCACTGTAAATAATTCTTGCTGAATGTTCGAAAGCTTTTCGAATGGAAGCGTATAGGTAGTGAATGAAAATAAAGATACATATGTATGTCGTACATTATAAACTGTACAAGCAAATCAAATAGAGTATTCTTTTGTTTAAATTATGATACGAATGAAACATTTATGAAAAGTAAACATCTTTTTGGTTGGTAGAACAATAAAAATGTCTGCTGAAGTTTTAAATGTTTCATGCGAACCGCGGCAGCAAACATTAAACTCCCGTGCAATTTTTTGAAATTCTACAATAAAACGTAGAGCTACTTCCTCATCTTGTCCTGATACATTAACAATAACTTTACACTCTCCACTGACCTTTTAGTAATGTCACATTTTATTTTTATTTCCAATTTATATAATACACTTTTGAGAAGTATGGAGTTTTCCTATTTCTTCTCCCTTGTATGTAAGTAACGAACTATGCTTTTGCTTGTTAGCTTACAGCCACAAAAGGAAATTGATAAAATTCTAAAACTCTAAAATGTTACATTTTTTCCCATCATTATTCTCCTCTTCTACCAACATTTTCACTATTACCAGCTATTACATTAACCCAACAAAGATTTCCTCACTTTATACACGAAATGCGACAAAAAAATCTACTGATAGAAACTGATGGAAACGAATAAATTCTTTGTGTTCGAAAACGTTGCTCAAGAAAACATTCATTGTTAGAAACGATGAAATGCACGTGAAAACGCGTAAATTTAAAAAGAAATACCGACTTCAACGGGCAAACGCTTCCTGACAAATTGATCGCCAGATATGTGTTATAACAAATGGAATATCCGATGGCAAGCCTATCAAATTTCCCTTTTCCGAACTGTCAGTCGTAACTCGATAATAATTAATAAATATTTTTCCCGCTAGGTGAATTCGTCATAAGAAATCTCATGTAATACGAGTAATTCGTAATCCCATTCGTCATCAAGATTAAATTCGTAATTCCAGTGAATTTTCCTTGTTTGTTTCTTATTAGTACATACTAATAACATATGTAAGTATTTCCCAAAATTCATCCTCATCTCCAATTTGTTTATTCCAAAGCAGCTTATTCAAAATATTCCCTTCGCTTTGGAAAATCGTTCACCGTGTTTACGTGATAGAGCGGTGTAGTGTTTACATGTCATTTTTTATTATATTATAAAAACATTTTTATAGTTTACAATTAAGTTGAAATACTTTATCGCCCCCATTTATCGCTAATTACAAAGTATCGCATGTAATGAAATGATTTTTTCGTCCATAAGTTCAACATCTATCAATTCAACAATGTGGTTGTGAAGTTGATAGTCCTTCGGCATAAAATTTAAATTGCTGCATGAAAACGTTGCGAGTTATTTTATCAACGGCAAACATAAAACAATGGTAAACTGGGGCGCTGTGTTTTATACGAGAATAATTTTAACGAATGCAGCGCAGAGGTCTCAAATTAACAATAATGTGTTATTCAATTAATATTAGTAATGTGGGTAATACTAACGGTTTTATGCAAACAAGCCGGTGAATTTCGGTAGTCTCTTAAAATTAAAAATTTGTAAATATAATCAACATATGCCCTTTAACAGGTTTAATTTGAATTTGAATATCTCTCTATAAAAATTAGTTTAAGTGCTTTCTGTTTTAATCAATTATTGCAGTTCATCATTAATTTTATAATGTTTATGTAAAATATTACAGCGTAAACATTTTTTTTTCTAATGGTTTATCTTTTATAAACTATGTATACACGAAATTTATGGAAATGGGCTGAGAAGTAATCAAATTATCCCGGATTTTGGCTAATTCCCTTTCTGTGTACTTTTCGAAAATCTTGTTCGTAATGCAATTTACAACTTGCGATTAGGCTATTTACCCTTATAATACACCCAAGGCGATATTACTTAGGAAAAGCTTTCGGGGTGATCTCCTTTATTCCTCAAAATAATAAGCTTTAGTTCTAATAGCGCACCCAGTTTATTGCATGTCGGGGGTGGACTAGGTTGACAAGGGCGGCTGATATAGTGTTTGTCGTCTCGACATTTACTCTTTCCTGTACTTTCCCACCTTTCCGGATTCCTAGGCCACGCTGAATAAAAGTTCTCCCAAATTGAATGCTCCGGTCTCGCCGGAATTACTTTACTTTTCCAGCACCGATCGATAATAAATTCTAACTTGATTACCTCATATTTTAAATATTACAACTGAATTTTTTTCCGTAACTGTATCAAATATTTATTTCGATCAACTTAGACCAATTCATCAATTTCATCATCAATATTTGGCATTTCATTTTTTCTAGCGTATACTCTTTTCGAATTACGACACCATCAATCAAAATTATGGAGTAGAACACGTCAAATTTGTGGTCTAATTTATTTAACGTAACGACGTTATTCTTCGGTAAGATATTGAAAGAAATTTCGAGTAAGCATTAATAAACTTGCGGTGTATATTACGAGTAGATAATGAACCAGTTCATAAATATAATTTATATTTCCCCTAAGTTTGTATCTTTATACTTCTGGAAAAGTCTGATATACAACATAAAGTTAAGTTTACGGCAATTAATGACTTCATAAAAATAATTAGACTAGCGCGGTACCCAGCTGTAACTTCGTTGCTTTTTGTGATTTATATTGGAATTTTCTCACGTTTATTCCTTCAATTTCGCGAAAACTGATCCGTCATAGGCCTACGCTTCGCTTCGTAAACTTACACTTATTGATTAATGTACTGGTTACTACAATATTTATAGGTTGAAAAATTGTCACGGAACAAATTAACTTTTCAGGCGTAGATCTTTCGCCGTTTCATTTTAAATTGGGCCGCAGAAGTGTTGTATACAGCATCAAACCATCCAGGACCGTTTTACGACAGCATGACGTTAAACTCGTAGTCCTATAAAACTTTTATTTGATGTACAAGAAAAATGCGAATACTCTAAGATCCCTATCAAAACTAAGGAAAAATATAAATAAAGTTGATCCTCCAGTGTACAATTCGGGCATTCTTTATTACATCGGGACTCCTCAAAATTGTATCACCTATTTCATTTGTTCCTAAAATATTTACGCAAATTGAACGAAACTTGAATAGACTCGTTTGATTTCACTGCGCGCTTGCTGTACAAGAAATTTTAGAAATTCGGAAATGACTTGACTTGTGTTAAAATGAATCTGATCAAATCGAATTGAACGGACACGGACAACATAAATGCACATTCGCTATCAAAACGCATACGCCATTGTCTTCTAAAATTCGACATAGTTCCTGCATTAATTATAGCGAACCGTGACGTAAACAATTCACCACTGGATACAATGGAAATATTTTGTATTTATCTGCGAATACATCTGCATTCAGTTGTATAATTTCGAATTATTGTCTAAAACTTCGTTATGGCGACACCGTCGCCTCGCAGTAGCTCAAACAAGATCAACAGATATAACTACACCTTTGTTCAAGTTATTGCTTTATATGCTTGCCCATTATGCACAGAAACTTCTGCACGATTATTAAGTAGTGACTAGACTTTTTGAGAGATTGGTGGAGCTACAAATAATAACATACTGTTAATATTCTACTTGCCAAGTGTATATAGCCTTAACAATAATTATTTGCTCATTGTTTAATTAAATTTTTACTTTAATAGGTATCAATGCAGAGCTCTTCTACGTGCACAAAGGAGTAGTGAACAACTACGCTCTCAATTTCGTCGTGATGATACCATCTCATATAAATGAAATCCTGTTTTCCTGGCAAAGTCTCTTGAATTATTCGGTAAGTTGTGATTTTATTTTTGCACGACACGATGTACCAATCATTAAATTTAAATTTTTAAAATCTTGCGGGTAAAAAGTACGAATGCAAATGTTATGGTGAATTCTCTTGAGCATTGTGTATCAAGGAATATGCGGACGAGTTGATGTCGGTTTTGGCGTCGCAAGCTCAACATGACGCCTTGCTCTGTCTTCGAATGATAGACTACCAAAGCTACACCTTATATTCAACTTAATATCATGGAAATTGCGAATTCAAAGAGAAGAACAATTGAAATTGATCACTCTCTCGGGTTGAATCGCGGATTTGTTTATCGAATTTTCCAACTGCTTAATTTCAAGTGAACGTGCATTAATAAAGTTCAATCCTAATTGTGATTATAATTCAATCAACTTGTTGTGTTCAAAATAACGCAATTACTCGAAATGTATGCGAACATTTAGTAATTATTCATAGAAAATGTGCGTTAAAAACCGTAATTCGATTTACATGCCGCTGAATTTTATGCGGAAAATTTCCGAAATTGTACGCATGACCGAACAATTTATTTTATTTACAATAGCCACTGTCACGCCAATGTTAACCCAGGAAGTCTATCACCATAATCATCTGCTTCATTTGGTCGAACAAAAAAATAAATCTATTCAATCGCCGGTAGTAAATTCTTGGAAACACCATAATCCACAGAGTTTTTGTCGGCAAAAATAATACATTATTTATAAAAGTAATCCGAATAGGTGTATTAGATTTTTTCAAACCCGCTTCAATTTCCCTAATGGTAGTTGATAATGATGAACATACAGCAGGAACTAAATAAAACGTCAATAGCAATGTAAAATTGGTGGTGAAATAAACTTAAAGTCAAGGGAAAAGATTTAGAATTCACGATGTGAACAATGAATAACGTGAGCCGCCGAAAGAATTTCATTAATTCGAAATAAATCGCCATTAGGCAAGCGCCGGGTCAAAAGTTGCCAGGAATTCCGAAATCGCGCGAACCCCTTTTAGTAAGCCAAGTGTCATTAGAACGCCATTTAATGGGGCAATTTCGATTCGGCCGAAATCGCGGAAAATCCGAATTCGCAGCGACAGTAATTAACAAAAAGGAAGGGCATATGTGTGTGAGGAATGCCGCCGTGTCGATGTAGAAGAAACATTTTCGTGCCTCCTAGCAATTAGGCTGGCTAAATAACGTCGAGTGACTGTAGGACAGAGTCGACGGAAATTACAACCATAGCTCTGCACTCTCTGTCGTTCTGCCTGTTTAAATTTCCTCCCCTGCGGCCAATTAATTATTCTTTGATTTTAAATTACTGACGGTTGTTTGGAAAAAATCAATGAACGTAGTGAGAGAGATCAAATTAAAACGATGTAGTGTAGAAAGACAACAGAGGACGACCGAAATTCCAAAACTAATCGACTATTCATCAAACAATCCCCAACTAATAAGATACCTGACCGATCGTTATAACAAGAAGAGGGAAAATATTGGATGACAAAGGGACGAAAGTAAGGTGTTCCGTTTCAAATTTACAAGATATGCTTGCTAATTGATACATTGGATGACAAACATGATGCTGTGAATATACCAAAAAACCTCTAAATCAACGGCTTCATACATTGAAGAAAATCTAATTATCGGTTACACCGAACGAAAAATATTTTATATAAAATCCGGGTATGTCGAGTTTGGTTTTTATATTTGCACGAACAAGTACCTAAGCGTTGTTTGCTTTTCCACCAGTTTAACAACATGGTATAGTAGTTCAATTCCCTCTCAGCCGAACCGTGTAGCATATTTCAACTCAAAGAAAATATAAGTGCTTTTGTTTGAATATTATTACTTGTCGGATTTCCTTTTAACATTTACGTTCGCTCCGTCGTCAGTCAGGAAGACGCACTTTTATCGCAAAAATTTGATTCGAAAAGAAAATATAGCTGCAGGTATACGCTTTGTATTGTATACCATACATATTAAAGGCAAGAATATACTTTTAAAGCCATTTTCGCAGAAATGACAATTCCGCAATTTTGTCAATCATGCTAATATTACTCTTGTAAAATTGTTCAGCAAAAATAAACGCTTCACCTAATCGAAATTTGAGTGAAATTATAAATTCTATTATTAAAGTTTGAGCAACCTTAAAGTTATCCCCCTAGTATGAACGCACTCCAGAATACAATAATTTGCTTCACAAATTATTACATGAGCATTTGGAAATTTACTCGGTTATTTGGAGTGGAATAATGTATTCCGGCAAATATATTCAAATTCTTGCGAAATATGGAAAAAAGAGCAGAAGAAAACAAGTGATAAAATTGATTTAGTGGGTTATTATGGCGGTTCGAATAAATAGTTTTGTTCCACTGGAATCTAAATAGGCTTTGAAATTCTCCTAATAAACAAAGTTAAAAAAATACTGCTATTTTTAAAATCATTTAACCGAATTAATTTATGTTACCAAATTGCATTAAATAAAGCGAATTTGTTATAATCGATTTTCGCGTTCGAATTGAAATTTAAAATTTTCAACCGATAGAAGATAATCGAATTAAAAATTTCATTTGATGTGATGTTCAAACCGAATGGGAGGGTTAAATGGAATAAAAGCGACTTTGAAAATTAACCACTCATTAAATTCGATTTAATTTGCATAAGTCGCTTTGGTAATTTTGATTTATGCCTACATTCAAAAACTCAATACAATATAATATGTATAAATAATCCGTACACATATAGCCATTTTACGTCCCGACAGTTCTCCATAACGAAGTTCTCATATTTGACGCCGGAATTCCTACACGCCTACACGTTACCGTTAGTAATAAAACCACTATTAAACTCATACGTCGGGGGATGAAAAACTCACATTAAACTGCACAGAGCGCATCGCGCTGAAGACAATCCAAATAAATGATCTGCGAGAGGAATAAGGAAATCATTTCGAGCTACAACGAAAATATGAATATTCATGGGTCGACAAAAGAGACTCATTCTGCGAAATTTGCTGTTATTGTCACTAAATATTCAGCTCATGAGTCAAAAGAACAAAATTTTTTCACAACAAACATTTTAACGTACCTCGAGCTCGGGTAAATTTTCCAAACATTCCGTGTGTATCTGCAGGAGTATAGTATTCTAAATTAATTTCTGTGAAATGTAAGAGCTGACAAAGCGTCTTAGTAAAGCAACCTCTCTTGAGCTGAAAGTAATCCTCGTTTTTCCGCGTCAGGTTCGATAAATGGAGGAGAAATTCTTGTTCTCTTGTGTATACTAAACGATGGATTAGTCTCGTGTAAGCCCAATAAATATCAGAAATCTATTCAACGTTGAGACCGGAATGTTCGGCATTCAATTAAAATTGTTCGTTGTCATTGAAGTGTCGAGATTTGTCTTTAAGTTCCGTCTCTCCCTTGGTTCTCCCAATGCGGTTCGCCAGTAGATGTTTCAAACGCCCAACTTTGCATCACACGTAGATTACAACATGTATCATGAGACTAAGTTAATATATTTATAAAATTTGATTTACCGATTATTGTATATAATAGATAAGTCTAACCTACTAACTAACCTTATTTACTTATCTTTTATTATTGTAGTTTTATCCCTACTAAAGGAGTCATTTAGCCCGTGACGTTGGCCTTAATAATTGATCAACAGGTTTAAAAATGTATAAACAAAATTATTCCTTTTTCCTCGAAAATCTTGAATTCTTTCCACAATACCTTTTGACTCGGTCGAGTTGAAAGGGAAGGTGTGCTAATTACGATTTTTAATTGGTTGCTTTCGAGTCAAAATAAATTCGGGGAGCGAGTAATTAAAGGCGTTTCGACGATTTACACGAAGCCGTAGAATCTTTTCACTTGATGAGGCGAATTCTCTAAAGTTTGAATGTTTGTCTAATTTTTCATTTAATAATTAACTTTTTCGTATTCGCAGTTAGGTAATATCGAATTTTATAGAACTCGATTCAACGTTAGGTAATTAATTAAATTCGTTTGCACAAAATGAGCATTAAGGAATGCGTAACGTTTTTCATTAGTGCGCTATATGTGTATGTATAGCCAATTTCAATTGGTAATTACTTTCCCAATCGAGCTACTAAAGCATTTTTGATGCTTGGGAAGCTGATTGGAATGCTTATTTTGTAATCAGGGCTAATCATTTTTCGATTAATGCTAAATTACCTATCGATTGAAAAATCTGTAGAAATTTTAAGCATCCAATTTGCGAAGTTTGAATTGTATTTTTTTCAGCCGCGTTATGAAAAAACGGCCTAATTCGGTCGTCAGGCAGAAAATCAAAGAATACATTTTTTTCAATGCTTTACCTAATAAGCCTCGGAATTCGCATTTGAAACGTATGGAAATTCTGACGAAATGTATATTTTTATTCCACCCTTGTCGAACCACTTCCCTCTGTATCTGTGATTTAGGAGCAACTTCAATAAACGGTTACCACGGGTAACCAATGTAATATAATTGAGAGTGAATGCATTCAACCGAATATACCATTTTCATTTTGCATTCACTCACAAGTGAATGGTGTTAGTCTCCGAGCATCTAATTGGAAATCGTTCATCTGCGATTTTCTTTGAAATTGATAGAGTTTCTCTCGGCATCAGAAATGTTTCCTACTTATACAAACACTGCTATGTGATTTTTCTCACTTTTCAACGTATCACTGATTCAATATATCCCGCAGTAGAAAAAGTTCCTCCAGGATTAATTTTAAATCAAAAATTAGCCGTATTATAACCAGGGTTGTAAGTGCACTTACAGACCCTCCAATAAGTTCCCCAAATATTGGTTTTGATTAATATCTCGTGAACCCCTACAATTTCTAGTTGAAACCCTATTTGTATTCCATTACTCCATTACTGCATAGTTGTATTAAAATTCTTTTTTTTTCTTGGATTTAAGAAGTTAATTACTTAACATATACCATAGTCAAGTCAACATATGTAAACTTACCTTATCTAATATACCTAAATATCATTTTAGGTCAGTTAATTTCTAATATGAATATGGATGAGACTGAATGTAAATAGACCTATTCTGCTAATGAAAATTCTATATATGCAAAGTAGTTAATCAAATTGGCTTCAAATTAAGCGATGAGCTCTAATGTTAGATCTTGCAGAACCTGATGCGTTTATATTAGAAGAGGTTTAGATAAAAAATAAAGCGGACGGAATACGAAATACGGAATTAATTAAATTTCTCTCAATCGCAAAAACTCAATTACCGCTCTGTTGGAAGTTAAAGCCGCTTCTGAAATGAACAAAAAAAACAAAAACCATCGCGTACACGGGAATTATGGTATAAATACATATAAAATCGTTACGACTGTGGTTTTTTGTTCCAGGTGACGATTCCCAAACGATTGTTTTGTCCAAATCCCTACAATATACAAAGTATTATGAATAACATAATACGTACGTTTATAACAAACATTGAAACCTCTTTTAATACTTCGAACTATTATGCCTAATTCAATGATTAAAAAAATCCGCATCATCATGTCGCAGTTATTTTTGCCTGCGGGAAATCTGGACGCCATCCAGCTTTTCCAAACCCTCAACAATGGTCGACCGGATGATATACGCGTCAGCGTTATAATAACGGAAAATTTAAATTTCTTTGGCAATATTCGAATGCAGCATGCACTCCTCGAAGGAGTTCGGGATAAATAAATCGATGGATGGAATATTTGTTATTGCCAAAAAAGAACGACATGAATAGAACCGTATGAGTAATTTATTACGCTTACATGCAGGGATTCTGCGAAACGCAATAACTCACTGCGAGTTTCTGTTGCTCAAACTCGAGAAAACGGAAAGTTTGCAGCACACGCCCTACCTCACGTAGATTAGGCGTAGGAAAATTATAAGTTATGCAGTAAATGCAGCCTAAACTGGTTCTGTGGGAGAGATCACGTTCCGACCGGATCTCTTATTCGAGCCGAATCCGCGAATTGCTGAAATAAATGTTTAAGCCTGAACGCCGAATTCTAGAAAATTTAATCAAAAGTAAATGGATTTTGCATATAAGGAATTGGATTTATAATTGTGAGACCTGAGGAATACTTGTAGACTATAATGCAATGGCAAACTCGTTATTTTATCAAGTGTAACAAACTATTGTTTGTGGGAAACCTGGAGTTTCCTCTAAAATAGTTTCTCTGTTTATCAGACGAAATAGTTCCAGTCGTATTTATTGTTTTATACGAGGACAGCCTTACGGAAAATACCCAACATTTGTTATCGGAAATAAAGGATTTACCTCATGCCAAATTATAATTAATATGACTCGAATGAAGTTTATTTTATAGAGTAAATTGTTTATACTTTGTTCCATTCTGTTAAAATTATTTCGCATCAACTTCCGATTTTACGGAACGCTAGTCGAACAGTGGAATATGAGAAATGAATAAATTTTGTATCAAATGTTATGTAGCATTTGCTTTCCTAGTTGAGACACTCAATTCTAAATATATTTCATAATTGGATAAATTCATTAACTTAGCGAATTCTCGCTTTAATAATTGGACAGGCCTTGTTGTCCGGTTGTCGACTATTCGATATTTCGAAAATTTTATTTCATAATAAGAACGCTTTATTGATAGCGAAATGATTTAAATACGCCTAACGAACTAGAATAGTGAATTTTCACTATACGATTACATTATGATGAAATTTACATAAAACATTTTTCCAATATTTCATATTGTTACTATTTCGGCTTAAAGTATAAAATTGTGAAATAGAAATTGGAAACAATGTTGCTTTATGGGGCATAAGCGTTTTATTATCGTTGCTGCCGTCGAGATAAGTTACTTTTACATCAAAATCTGAAACTGTGCCGGTCATTGAGGTGAGCACCATTTTACGTTCGGATTATTTTTACAATGGAAAGTAAAAATATATCGGCATTTACCACTATACACTTTAGTTTTAACAACATTACCCAACTATGTCCTATAATCGTAACTATAGTTAACACCAGTTAGCACGACTTGAGTAACTTTACAGGACATTATAGAATTCACAATGATTTGCAAAATATTTTCAGGAACTTTCCCCTTTCAATCCGTTCGAATCCAATTAAATTATCTCGACATAACGATTTGAATTTCTGTTCTTGACTCGACGATATCCAGCAGTTTATTCATTACGAAATTTTTCATTTGACGTGTACTTGGACTTAAACAGAAACTCTCTATCGAATAAGTAATTTAATTGGCGTGTAATTCGAACTTTTAATGACGAATTGTCTTAAAGCGCCAGAATTTAACTAACAAAGCGTAAGTTATTAACAAGAACGTTTATTAAATTCCGTTACGTTTTAACGTAGATTAAGGCGCATTTGAGGTTGAAATGACCAATAAACTCTTACAATTTAATGATCAATACTGGCCGGTGCCGGTACATCATCGCGTGATTAGCATTCAGGTTTTTACTATCCAGCAATACAATTTACTATTTACTAATATTGACGTTTCAGTTGCCGTACGTAATAGCATTGAAGTACAGCCATGGAAGTAGAGGTGCTCTGCTACCCCCGCAGATGAATATTTCATCAACTGGTGTGATACCAACATCTGTGCAGACATTCAGGTTTGTATATCGAACCAGGGTTATGGGATATCAGGAAATTATGTGAAGTTTCGTATCGATAGAAAACGGCAAATCCAATTTAAGCGATATCTTATAGACTGGATGTAATTTCCACGTATTGAATTCGCTAACTGCTTAATAATATTTGCAACTTTAATATACCTACACCAGCTTTGTGCACGAATGTTGACTTAATTAACTAACAAATTATTGTGTTTCAACGAACTATTTGATTATGTTGTACGTATATTTTTGTTAAATTCGCTTTAGTTTAATATTTTTAAGGAAACTTTCTCTAATATATCACCCAACAGGATTAAATTTAATATTCCCGTTATAGATATTACCTCACAACGAAGGGAGGCAATTTAATTTCATCTGAGCCACTGCGAAATTTTCCTTGTGCTTTATATTGTCTTTGTTTTTCGCTTTACCAAACTTTCCCAAACAAAATCCAGCACCTTTAATCATTTTTAAAGTTGTTCAGGGACGTAACAATTATACAGCTTTGAAGCGGGAAGGGTTTATTCTATATTAAAAATACCATGCTAATTAATATTTTTCATTGCAGTATCAAACTAATATGCACAGGAAACAAAAATGCGGAAATAACCGTTGAAATTCAGCTCAATGTGAGCACTCACAAACACAAGAACGCTACAACTCTTCGATTTAGAAGGAACAAGATCTGCCTCAAAAGTAAGTATTACATTTGTGACTCTAAATATTTACAGGTAGCGTATTTTTTTGGTACTACAAGTATTACGTGCAATATTATGCTAATTAAAAACTCTACCTTTCCCGTAAAGTAATTATCGAAATAATTTGTTTAGTTGAAAATTTAATAAGCACTAAAATTTACTACAGTGATATTGACGTTGAAGAGTCGGGCATATACATGGAAACTTTGTCGTCGGGAGGGTACTTCATTAAAGAAAGTTTCGGAAACAATCTTGCGTCGGTGGTTTGCATTATTACGTTTTCTACTTTCTATTAATACGTTATGAATGAAGTTTCGCGCGAAATCTTATTACACTGCGGGTGAACTTAACAAACGTAGTAATACAGGTGACGATTTTGCCTTAATAAAATAACGATTTGAGTGCTAATTTTTGTCGTTATTAGCGGTTAGCAAAAAGTTAGAAAAAAACACTTCGAAAACAGGTCGGAAAATCCCTCTATCCAGATCGTGCTTTCCGAACACAAGAAATCAGATTAAACCGAAAACATCGAAACGTTTCCACATTCAGCGATTCCTCACCTCAATCGTTCTTTTTTTTACAAGCTCGCCAGTCGATTGCGTTTACTCACTCATCCGGCGATTCCGTTGAAATTTAAACTTGACGTTCTGAAATAAAACGAAAACATCGAACAATACCAGGAACGTTATACAACAATTAATTAGTATTATCCATAAAGTGAGCTTTGCAGTTTTAAGGAAAATAAATCTCCTTCAAGCGATGGGTCAATATTAGTCCAACAACAACATGTATATGGTTCAAAATTGAATCAAACTAATCAAAACTACGTGGGTTGATATACTGGCTTTTCTAGTTCCCAGTATTAATCGTTATTTATTTAAACTTTTCCAACAAGCATATATGTTTGTCTCAAAACTTTGCATCAATTTCCCACCAGTTCCATCGTAATTAGATAATTATAACTTCACATATTGCCAGTGATTGTTTGTGATATATATAATTGAATTCCACTGATATACGTTCCGTCCCGGAGAGGAAACTGTTCATTAGATTTACGTATTAACGTAAGTTATAATGGAGTTTCGCGGAAGTTGCGAATAGAAAACGAAGATCTCCGTATAATTCACACAAAAATCACATTCTCATTCGACCTAATCAATTCCTCGCATTCGCCTCGCTTAATTTAATCGAAAGCTTGTTGCACGCAATTTAAAGTTTTTTATTGCGCTCCCACCGACGCGACGCCGGAGCTTTAAGCGAGGCTTTATTACCCGATAGCCCTCTCGTAGAAGAGAACATTTTTATTAGATAACGCTTAACCGACTTGTAATAATTTAGATTGCCTATGGGGAATTTCGCACTTAAAGTAATTGTGGCCAATCCATGTTTACGATGTTAGAGTAATTATGTGTCGAAGTTGTCTCGCTATTCCCCTGTTGCTTTACAATATTTCGGAAATTATTGTATTTTACGATATCGGCGATTAAGAAAAATATATATAATTATATTATGACTCATCCAATTATTACTATAATGTTATTATTATTATTATTATTATTGTTATTATGAGCCAACATTGTATATACATAAATTTCAATAGAACACCCTATATAGTTACTATAAAAGAATACATTTGGTATAGGGTACATAAGCATAACGAGCTTTTCATAACTTATTGAATGTTTGGAAATTTATTGTGGAAATGGAGATTTAAAGACAACTTAGAGAAATTTGTTATTCAAATATGTAGCTAAAAAATACAAAAATATGTTTTGTTTTCCATTATCGTGCAGGATGGGAAAAGGGGCATAATGCATAGAGATTACGTGAGGTTTTGTATATATATATATATATATATATAGTTTTTCAGACTCGGAAGAGTTCATCTAAATTTAAATGGGATGCTAAATTCCATAACAGCTTTTGCACTTCCCTCTTATATATTTAATTCTCGGATCAGGCACTTAACAGAGCAGAGATCAGAAAATTGGTTAAACATGCTGTAAACACTTTAATAACTCGCGGAGCTTTGTATGCGCTAATCTAAAGGGAAATAATAAACTAAACGTTCACCCATGGGTTTATCACAAAGTACGCTTACGAATTTTCGTACCATAACAATTACTTAATCATTTTAACGCCAGTAAAAATAATGATTAATTCGCCCGAGTCCGAAAGAGGTTTGTTTCCTGTTGCGTATACTAGCATCTGCTTCGCAATATCTTGAAAATTTATCATTCCGGGGCATTATAAATTCATCTCGAATGTGTCGAGGAATAGCAAACCGCAACTATGTTCCCCGTAAACCTGGAATCTGGTAGAGTTTTTTCCAGTGCGAAACAGCAAATTGGACATGCGGATATCGTTATGCAGAGCGCATCGTCGCGAAATGGCGCAGGATGGGGAACAATAACGTCAACAACGATATCATTTATTCAGTTGACCAGGAAATACATCTAACCTGATCGCAACAAGTGTTTTATAGTCCCAACAAGCGCTGGTATCGGAAACGTTTATTGGGTTATAAACGTTTCGTTTGGAGAGGGTGTTGCTTCGCAAATTTTACTGATTTATACATTAGTTTCGCGTTTCCCTTCTTCGCGCTTTTTACTCGATTTTATGTCTAAGTTTTTTCAATAATACTAGTGTAGGCTCTTATTTAAAACATCATCCTGGTTTGGTATCCCCACATTGGAAGCCAATCTAAAGCAATCTTCGTATCCAATATCTAACTTAATTTCCTTTTTTTTGATGAAACGATTTTGAAACTCAAGAAACAATTACGTCAGAGATGAGCTTTCATTAAGCGAGCGCTCAATTTGGTTTCAGGTATCGATACATCTCGAAACGATTCGATCCGATTCGAGGCCGGAACATTGGGAGCAACAACGGGGTCTCTTTATGTAGCCGTTGCCTGTGCTCTTGCTATGATTACTCTTATTGTCGTCGTGACGTCTGCTATTTGTGTGAAGAAGAAAAGTCGCAATCAGGAGCCCACGTGAGTATTTTGTAACATTTTAATTCAGCAGCATTAAGATGACGATCGAAATTCCAATAAATCGTCGAGCAAGAAAATTCCTGCTACTGCAGGATCTCCTTTGTACGAGTGTTTGATTTATTCGAGTAAACTAATATCTTCGAAACAAGTTAGTTCAAGTGCAATACATTTCAGCAGATAAAGAAGTTGGATGCGCTCATATGAGTCATTTAAAGGAGGGCCAGCAAAGATAAATTTAATTTATCAGTCTATCTGTGATTTATAGTTTTATTAGTCCCGAAAAATAACAATGTGGAACATTGTAACGATTTTTGAATGATACATAATAAGCTTAATGTCTGCGTCGAGTAAAGTATAAATTAATAAAATTATCGAATTACCAACAATACGCGTGAGGAAATACAATCAATGAATTTCATTGACCCAAACAATATTATACATGTCGAATAATGTTTTCAGAAAACCGTAGAGGTCATTTTTACCTCCGATATTTGTCGAGCGTGCGTTTGCATTTTATTAGGAAAAATTTTGTTGGCGTTCATTAATGTGATTTCAGGATTTAACTAGCGCTATACAAATCGAAAGCATAGGGGATGCGTTTACTGAACGATATTGTTTACCAATTAATTTGCGATGGAGGTAAATTCTATCAATATTTCACGCTGTAAATAATATTGCAGCTCTAATTGTGGTCCTTGCTTATTTGAAATATGATGGCTTGACTAAAAAAAATGATATTATAACAGAGAGTAAGTATCATCTACAAAACCTCCGTTGTTTCATTAATCTGTATCTATCAGGTAGGTGATTAGTTTAATCATGTCACTACCCTAATTAATTAGTTGAATATACGAAACCCTACATATCGGATTAATGAAGTCATCATGTTCGATGAAAACATACATCAAGCTTACATCAAAAGGATATTGTTAATTGGTTAATTAACCGAGTAAAGATCCCACTGATGTGCCATAATTAATGAAGTCAATTTTTAAACTTCAACAAGAAATTTTTTGAAATATTCCATGTTCTTTGAAACAGACTAAAAAGACACAGTCTACTTTGAGTGGGAAATGAATAAATTATAATGGCTCGGTTTTCTCCGTTTCCACCAGCCACTACCTACTTCATTACCGATTTCATTCGGCAAAAGGGACTCCAGCAAGGAAAATAAATTTTCAATTTGGATTAAAAGGAATAACGTTTTATTACAAAGTAGTTGGGATATACCGAAGAAATCCATCAACAAAGTGTTTAAAGCGCCCTGACGTTTTGATTTAAGAGTTAAGCCGAAAGTTCGGTTCCGTCGCCGCGGATATAAAGCAAAAGTCATAATAACTCGCTGGAAAGTCAAAGGAAAAGAGAGGGTGGATTTCGTTAATGCCGAATGAATTCCGAAAAGTCATTAACTCATCTTTGATCCGAATCCATATGTGAGAATTTATTTCGGGGGTATAAAAAGCCAATTTTTGGATCGAATAAAATTCACATGCAGGCATCTAAAAACGATTTCAGTTATAGAAAGCGCCGAAATGGAAATAATCTCATCATTCACCTTCTGAAAATTGCCTGGCCACGTCCTTTGAGTCGAATTTTCGTCATTAAACCAGAACGTTTCCATTGAAAACCGATGTAAATATTGCGCACCGATACCGTCCCTTCAATAGAGGCCTCCTCTCCCTTTCGATGCCCGGAGATCGTTTCCTCGTCTCTTTGATATTATAATTCGAATTTTTTAACTTTCCAGTTACATGACCGCCCTCTACGACAGCAACCCGCACATGTTCCTGCGCTCGGCCCTGGGAAGACCGCCAAGCGCCGAGAGTGGCAGCTACGCGACAATAGCTAGTGTCCACAAAGGTCCCCCTTCACCTTCTCCATACGCCACCAGCGACGCTTGCCAATTTTATTCTTCGAGCGATGCATGCAGAGTTTCCTATTACGCTTCATCACAAATCATGTTGATTTCCCAGGTTCGTTAAAAATTTTATCAATAATCGCAATATTACATGCAAATTATTACACAGAAATCAGCAAAGCAAATGTAATGTATGCATTAGGATCAATTTTAGGCAGTAAAAGGTTTATCATTGGAACTACCTATAAAGACTCCCGGTTTGTTGATTATTGACGCTTCGTTTTCGACGAGCTTCGTTAAGAGATATGAATGTACCCGAAAGGGACGCTCCTCACCCTCTATTCTTTATAGTTAAGTGACTACTTGATCAGTGTACCGTATGATTACGAGTTAATCGCTTTTCACGCAACGCAGATGTCCAAGAATGATACAGGTACACACAAGAACCTCGGGGAAAGCTAATTTATTACGAAATTGTGTTTGTACCATCGGTCTAATTATACAACTTTTATGCCTAGGAAGAAGACAATCTAATAAATACAAAAAAATTGTACTAGGGACAGTTTAAGATTTATTTCCACATAAATAAATTAATAATATTTGAATGAATATTATTCGTCGATTATGTCGTTCTTACAGCTATTATATGAGAGTTGTTATTAAATTTTCATTATTAAACAATTATTTATAAACTTATCAGATGAATAATGTAGAAGTATAATTATTTCTTCATCGTTCACTTGAAGAATATGTTATTTTCGGAAAAACATGTCGAACCTTTCTTCACATCTCAATTATCTTTCGTCTGGGATATTGATGGATTTGCGTAGGAGAATAAAAAAATCGGCAAATTACGACCCGGAGTGTTTTCGTATCTCGCGAAATGCAAATCGAACGTCTTCGCTTGTGTACCTATGAAAATATCAGGTTAAAAATGATGATTCCACATCTCAAGAGGATATAAATATATCGCGTCTCAAGCGAATATCCTGTGGAGCGTATTGATGGATACATCGTTTTCGGTAGTTCATTTGTATTAAAAATCGACTCGTCACTTTTTCGCAAAGATGATACTTTTAAAAAATACATCGAACATTTCTACTTAGAATTTCTACAAAGCCGTCCAATAATTAACATTCTATTATATTAAATTACCATGGCGGAAATTCGATGAAGAGAAAATGCTTTTTAATTACAGACCAAGACGCTCAATTACAGCACCCTTTTTATGTCCCAACGATTATTTATAATAAGAAAACCAGGCCTTAATTATAAGCCCTTCTGTGCGCAACTTAAAAGAGTTTCTTGCGAATTCTGATAGCAACTTTTGCTCAATATTCTACAAATACTAATTACATAACTATTGAAAGTTGGCGATTTGTCGGTGAGTGCAGTCCGTGATTGATTTCGCACAATTCTGGAGGGTGCTCTTATGCGAAAAACAGATAAGCTTTAGGGACGGTTTGAGAGAAGGAAATTCAGTGTCTAGAGCAAACAGTATTGCTTGAATTCTCGGGGGATTAACATGGCGCTTTCGGCTTAGTCATGGAGATAGAGCTATCAGAGGCTCACGAACATCTGGAAGTTGAGGCTCTGGCTAAGATTATCTCGTTATTTCTATTTAGAAAAAGCATACACTATCCTGTTTCGGGATTTAAGAGGTATTTTCTTCAATTAAATCGACTAATCGATTCCGATGTAATTACAGTTATTTATATACGAACTAGAGGTATTTACTACCAGCGAAAAGGGATTATTTTATTAGAAATCAGAATCGGATTTCGGCGAATACAAAGTATTTTTTATACAGGGTGTTCTCGAAATCGTATTATAGCGAGTAATAAATTCCTAACATTTTAGATTAGTAAAAGTTTTATATCAAATTAAAAATAAAACATACACGAGTAGGTTCCGTAGGTTCCTACCCATACAAGAAATTTGGAATATTTAGTTCGATATAGTGTTAATTATATTTTAATTTATATTCTATCAAATCATAACATATTTTTGGTACTACACTGTTAAAAATTAATCCGAAAGTTCAACCACTCCCTCTATCCATTGTTATCGTTTTGAATTTCAAATTTTTTTGAAGTTTCAAATACTAAATAATGGAAATTCATAGGAACGTACATATCTGCGTACACGGTAAATAACGAAAATTATCCAACCTTTCGTATATAAATGAAAAATCCCCGAATCATTAGTGACGAATTCATTAAATATGATGTATTTTTAAATGTTGGATGTTGAAAGGATTTTTTTCATTTGAACAGAGTTTTAATAAAAAGCACTGTAGAAAGAAGAAGGTAGTTTCGTAATTAGAAAACATATTTTTTACATAATTAACGCCAGTATTTAATTAAATTTGTAAAAACAAAATAACCCTTTAAATTTTTTAATTAAATTAAATCTAATTGTTCTAAAATATTGTAAAAATCGTAATATAATGAATAAAAAATTACATTTCACGTTAACTTCTTCAGGTGTCCATGCAGGATCCGCGCCACGTGGACCCGAGCAAGCGGTTGCGCTCTCTATCGGTCCTGCGAGAAACTATTACGTTAGATTGCGTTTTGGAAGAGGGAATCTTCGGCAGGATTTATCAAGGCACTTACAGGCAGCAGCACGTTATAGTGAAATCTACGAAAGGTAAGAAACTCTGCTAAATTTGAACAGTTTCCTTTAAATTATTCATACAAATTTTGAACTTTTGCACAAAGATGAATTAATTTGTTTTCTCATTGAATATTTTGTTTAAATTATCCTGTGGGCAATATTATGTTTTTTTTATTATTCAGCTAATATTTACAATTTGACGGTAATTTGGAATAGAACCAATTAATAAAAAAATAAATTTGACTATTCAATGTAACAACTTACATATTATCTACCAACAAGATGTTCCAGGACTCGCAGGAAAATTTTCGCGCGAAAATATTTTCAGATTTTAATCAAACGTTTTGAATAATATATTTCTGTAACATATATCCCATTTTTTTAACTTAACTACTGCCTAAATTATCCTTATTATTAGACCTGTGAAATTGAAACTTTCAAAAAATATCCAAACAATATAATGTAATAAAAAAATAAAAAAATATCCAAAACTTGGTGACTTTCAATATTGTCATAATTATCTATCTTATAAAAAACTAAATTATTATCCATTCTACATTAAGGGTTGTTTCAATTTCACAGAGCTTATTATAAAATAATTATTATTATTCATATTGTGATGATTAATGTGTATGAATTTAATAAAATTAGAAAATGCATCGAAGCGACTGATGAGTCTCTTCCTGGCAGAAGGATCGATGATGTACGGATTAGAACACAAAAACGTCTTGACCATATTGTGCGCCAACCTGGATGATCCCAAGCAACCCTTGCTCGTTTACCCTTACTCTAATAGAGGAAACTTGAAAAGGTAATTTATATCTAAACAAAAATTAATTAGAAATGATATTATGTGCACAATTAAAGAATTTTTAGAAGAAATATGTAGAATAAATGTTCCGAGTTGGAAGTGTCCGTTTCAAAATTTAGAAAAATAGTTAACTAATAACCTTCCTTTACTTACACGGTATGATTGAAACGTAAATATAACGATCGTCATTTTACACACTTTTACTTCTCAAGGTTTATTTTTTACGCTTCCGCATCATACAATAATTCTTTTCATCACTTTTAAATTAACACTTCTGAAATACTGAGAAATGAGCGCGTAGCAACAACAATGTCATTCAAAAAAATTCGATCGATTTAAAATGTATCTGAAAATCTCATTAATTTTTTTGCTGCAACCGACGGAAATGTGAGATATTACACGATAAATCCGAATGGAACGTTTTCTGCATCTATTTTCAGGTTCTTAATAAAATGCCGTCAAAAGAAGGAGAATAACATTGTGCTATCTACCCAGAATTTAGTCGACATGGCCATACAAATCCTCTTAGGCGTTATGTATTTGCACGGCCAGCATATTTGCTACAAAGACGTAGCGGTAAGAAACGCAGTGTAAGTTTCAATTTTCTTTAAAATACAAAATAAAGAGTAAAACTCATCCAGTAAATACCTACATATATTATATATTAATATTATTTTCCTCCGTAATCTGATCTTTGTGCCGAATAAGTTTTAAGGATTTGTACTTGACAAAGCAGAGATACCCAGAAAATAAGCCGCTAAAAACTTTTGAAATTGAAGTAGTATTTTCCATAGCATTTCCGCCAAATATTTTTAGTTGTAACCGGATATTATTTTCATGGATTTTTCTGCAAAAGAAAGTACGCAATTCGATATAAATTGCAGATTACTACGGACCTCCCACATAGCGTTGCTAACCAACTTTGTTATCGATTAGTTTCATTATATTAACCGATTTTCATACAGGGTAGACGAGAAACTTCAAGTCAAGATAATGGACAATTCTCTATCGCGAGACCTCTTTCCCAACGATTATTTTTGCCTGGCCGATCAGGAGAGCAAACCCATCAAATGGATGGCTTTGGAAAGCTTGCTTTACAATCAATTTAGCGCTGCTTCCGATGTGGTAAGTTGACAGTGACAACCCTGTAGAGAAACCGATTTTCAAATCACATCTAATATTACTGTTTAATACAAATCATGTTTATTAAAGTTATGAAGTTAGCGAAAGCTCTATATGAAACGCGCGGTAAGTAATATAGTTCAATAACATGCAATGTTGTGTGTCCGAAGCGACCAATTAGTCTTTCATTATTGCTATTGCATATGTGTCACTCGATTTTCCAGCCAATTAGGTTGTATTCCTCAACTATTGGAGAAGCCAGCGAGTGGGATGTATTATTTTGCATGCGGCGTATTCCTGCAACGCATATGCATTTATTGTTGCAGTTTGTTTCCAGGAATTTCCAATTGAACGTTCACAAAGGAGCTATATTAGGTGCCTACGCATAGTAGGCGGATGAAATCGCATTTTCCATTAAATCGGAATAATACCTATTCTGGATATTATTGCGAATGTAATGGAAACGTCCAATTGAATTTATGCTAATCCTTCATAGGGTGCCATTACAATTTTACCTAGGATTAAATTGTTATAAACACATTTTGCACATTTTGTTAAACTATTTAAACGTTATTAAAACGCGAGAATTCTAAAGTCTGAATTTTCATTAAATTTTCTTGAACGACTGCAGGAGTTTTTTTTCTTGTTTTATTTGGAATTTTGTTTCTGACATGAGATAAATTAAACGATCTATATTTAGATTTCAATTAGTGGCAACAAGTAAATATTTTTTAATCGTACAAAATACATGAAACCCTTTCGAACGAGACTAATTTAAATTGTTTCATTACGAGTATACCTACTCGTAAATATTTGCATCAATTGATTGTCCCAATTAATTAGTTAATTAATTCAAATGCATTTTTGCGTATTGAACAAAAATCAATACAGGTTGTATTTATTTTATGAATCAACCCCAGTCATTCATATTTATAGGCTTCGTAGCCAGGTTATGTCCAGGAAATACCGATCGCATTAGGATGAGAAACTGTGTTGCCCACGCTCGAAAGGCGGAGCAAATTCTCTTTCTTATTGGTTTAAAATTATTTGTGAGTACAAAATTTCTCCCTGCACTTTCCTACAATACGAAAAACAAGTATTATATGACATTGACCGTGAAACGCACAAACGGAGGAAGTTGTTTTTAATTATGCCAGAGGCAATTTTAGGAAAAGCACTTGTCCTTATCTATCGTTAAACATCGTTATACATCCCTATTATTGTTATATTATTCGTTACTTTGTTAATATTATTTTGCAAAATAATTATACATGTAGAAATGATTATTAAATTCATGTAGAAGGTTTGCAATAGTGAATAAAAAATTAAAAAAATGTGAAATGCGGTTTAAGATATCCAAAGTTTCACAAAATGTGTATGCTTTTTTTACACCAGACACTAATTTTAAAAATTTTGCAAAAAAATTATAAATGGGAAAACGTAGGTACTACAAAAGTAGCGTGAAACCTAGTACATTTCATTGGTTCGATACAATTCACAAGGATTGCATAGTTATTGTTAAATTTTGCCAACTAATTTAAATTTCATGAATTAATTTATATCTTATACATTATTACGACGTTGTCAATGATAGCGTTAGGAAGACAAATAAACGCTTCTATACTAAGCTTGGTTGTAGCGAGAGAGATACTCAATTTAATTTCAAAATGTATGGAATGTATTTAATATGTATATTCAAATTTTGATTAATTTCTTTGTATCTATCAAGTCAAGATTATAATCGCAATGGAGAATTAAGATATAATTGTCTGTTACAAGATATACGATTAACTTGGAAAATGGCGGGAAAAAGTATCAATTCCAAAAGATGATAAATTATTGCACAATATTATAGGTTTTTAGTTACCCTATTAAAAAATATGTAATAGGTAATTTACAAAAAGTAGCTCTCGGTAAATGTTGAATGAAAAAAAGGAAAGTTTTGAGAAAAGTGCATAACGTTATACCAGAGGCCGTCCTTTGTCCTCTGGAATTCTATTTATAGACGGGAGCTCTGGATCAGTTGATAATGAAACTGCAAGGACGGCCCATTTTCATATATCCCACGTTGGAGGTGTGGCCAAAATGTTAGAATTATTCCCCATTGATTCAAATCATCCCTGCGCCGGATCCTTGAAAATGCATCAAAACACAAGGGAAACGAAAATATTTATTCATAAGCTTCTGGTCGACGTAACACGAGGGCTCTTGAACTCGTGAAAAGCCGGTCAGAACTTTGAAATGTTTAGCTTCATGAAGAAGAAAAAGAGACGCAGAAACGTTTTTGAAGAACTGATACATTGGACCGGTATGTTTTTATTTATATTAATTGCATTTTATGATATTCTTTAATTACTCATTATTTTTTTTAAATACAGTGCTTATACAGTGAGCGACATAAAGTGTCGAATAAATTAATTTTTGGCGTTATTATTACCTACTGTTTATAAAAAACCGAAAAAAAACCGCTTAAGTTTTGTTTTTTATTTAAAAATTATTAACGTGGCTATTTTAATTCTAAAGTGAATCCACTCGTAGGTGTAACAACCCCTTCAAGTTTTTAAATTATGAAGGGTGGCTTGTGATACTTCGTTTAAAAGGAAATTTAATTGTTTATTTAATCATAGGTTACTTTTTTAAATTATTTAAAAATATTTTAACAAATTGTCAATTACTGTTTTAGGCATTTTTGATAAAAAGAAAATATTAACGCTAAAATTTGAATTTATTCATTACTTATGCCGTTCACTATAATTTTCTCCCGTTCGAGCGCCACTGCATTAATCCTATTGTAACCGACGCTAAATATCTACCTTCAACTTTATTCTCATCAGTCTCTTTCATTTACTTTCAAAGTAAAAAGGAAATGAAAAAAAAAATAAAAATATTCCTTTTCAAGGTACTCAACTATCTCCTGATAGCTTTCAAAACGAGATATACTAAGTAGAAATTAAAATTCAGGTAAATGTCAACCTCGCCGATATTTTTTATGATACTCATTTTTTGTGCAAATGAAGAGTTGATATAATTGTATTGTCTAATGGGAGGAAATTCGGTTTGTTCACCTGAAAATACCTCGAACATTCACATTAATTTTCTACAAATTGTTGTGAACAAAATTTATGAAAAATGAATTATTAAAAAAAATAAATATTGTACATATTAATTAATAACCAACTAGAATCATTCCAGCTATTTTCAACTTCAAATGTTTACTTTGCGCTTTCCCTTAACCTTCAACGTAATTTATAGAAAAGCACCTAATAATAAACTAATACATATCGTAAACGCAACTATAAATAATAATGTTTGTATAATTCGCAGAATGGGATTGTGATGCCAATAATTAAAGGGAGTTATAATTTATTTGATTTGAATTTTTCAATTTTTTTTAATTAGTTACTTTCGATATGTCGCGTTTCGAGCATGTCCCGCCGATTTAACGCGGTGACGCTACAGAAATTAAACCTTTTTTTTGAATAATTCGTGCTGCATTTTTATGATATAACATCATGTGTGAAGCTAATTCGCCTTATTATGATCTCAATGTCATAATTTGAAGGTTATTCCATAAAAGCAGTCGAACAACAATTGCTTAAATTTTGCTTTTTTATATTCATAATTTAGTCGGTATGGTATATTGAGAGGAAATCAAAAGCTAAAATTTTAAATTAAGGTATTGATGCATAAGGAGGCTTTATCTATTGAATTTAATATATTTTGCTGATTTTTTTAACTTAAATTGAAGTAGAGAAAATTCGCTGAAATCCGTACATTTTTTAGTAATTATTTCATTGCTTGGTTGGGCGAATAATTTACAACAGAATAAAATTTTTGCTTCAAACACTCTGTAATAAAATGTAAATGAGACGGATAGTTAGGAGGCAAAAATTGGGTGACTTTCCAGAAGGTAATGTATTACATTCTATAAGGTGCTTTTACTTAGCACTAAAGAAAATTTCAAGGTAACACGAGAGGAGAATAGAAGGTTTTATATTTTAGATGTTGCCATGCCGTGAGCAGATGTATTGTTCTATTAAAATGCTTACTGTTTTGAAATTTCCTAATATAATGACTACATTGTTGCGATAATTTTGTTAGAAAATGCGTACATGCTTGTTTCAAAAATACCAAATCACCCCTTTTAAAGCATTAAGCAAGTTTAAATTGCCATTTTAAAATTTTCAAATTTGAAATATCTTTCCAAAATGTTTTTGGTCATTAAAAAACAATACGTATAAAATTTTACATGGGGGGTTGAACATGAGGTTTTAAATAATAAGTAAATAATTTTTATTATTGAATTCGCTTTAGTTGGTAATGTTAAATCTAAAATGTGTGGTAAAGACAATAGAAAATTTGCGAATATCTTTGTTATTTATTAAAATTCTGCCACACATATTTGGATATTTGAAGAGCACAAGGGTTCAGCAATCGAATTTTCAGTAACAAATAGGAGAGTTCCTTGTAATAGTATCGAATAGTATCAACATTTTTCTGTTACAGTGGTCTTATGGAGTAGTGCTGTGGGAATTATCAACCATGGCGCTACAGCCATACGTCGACGTGGACCCTTTCGAGATCACGACGTACTTGAAAAAAGGTTACAGACTTAGCCAGCCTCTTGGATGTCCCGACGAACTGTAAGTATTATTTTATTAGACATGTTGGTTTCCTGTAGGTGTAGGCGATGATACTATCGAAACTGTCGAAGCAGATGATAATACTGTCGAAAGAGAACGTAAAAAAATATCGAATACGTTTATTTTTCGTCGAATTCGACCATATTCGTCGAGTTTTGGGTCTACAAAATGTGTTTCACTTTCTTCTCATAAAGACCACTTTCATTTTCATTCTCTCACAATAATGTTATTTAATATACAAACAATGTTTAAGTCGTTCGAGATATACATATTGGTTAATATTATGTAATATTTGATATTTATATCTCGCAGAGGCGTGCGAGTAATTATAAAAACAATTTTAATTTCTCACATATCAACGAAATAAAAGATTATTAGCTATAAAATTCATGCTAAAAGATAATTATTAGTTACACATCTGATAAATTACGAATCATTAATTTTGTGGTCCTTGATTCAAATATTGATATTTTTTTTCAATTGGGTGTACTTTTACCATTATTCGAAGGTTATTTTCGATTTAAAAAATCACCACTTCCTTCTTTTCATCAATCATATACCGTAATTATCATAATTATATGTTATTAGAGTTTATTTCGTTTCAATGAGAATCTTGAAAAATAGTAAATGAAATTATTTAAATGATGCGCATTCTTGGAATTCTAATGAGAATTTAAATTCTTTAGGTGAATTTGTATAAACTTTGTTGAAAATTATTTCCAGATTTGCTGTCATGACTTACTGTTGGATGACCAGTACTACTGAGCGTCCACAGCCTAATCAACTCTTAGCGTACCTACAAGATTTTTACACAGCTTTATGTAGATTTATTTAAACAGGGTGCTACAGCAACTAGACCAGGCTTATACACTTTCTTATTATCTATAAAAATGTGAGACTGAAATTTGTAAGACAATTAGCGCGTAGTAAGAGTTTAAATGAGATGAAAAGAAAACTTTTAAAATATTTACTTCCCGAATGTTTACTGTGCAAAAAACTTCACTATCACCACATATTTAGTAAGAGTTTCTATTTCCACGCAGCTTTTCGTTTCGTAAAAATCTATTTTTAACTTGATGAATTTATTAACATGAAATATTTCAACATATCGTACTATGTACTACTGTTTATCCCATTTTATTTATTTTTGGCGCGAGTTCGTTCTGCCTGTTCATTGAAAAATCTGAAAATTTTCCAACTTACACTACATATATTATTCGTGAAAAATGATTCATCGGGACCCGGTTTTACTTTTCTCGCAAACATTTTACGTATGAAGTCATTTCCTTGAACATAAAAATATGTACTTATGTATGTACATACAGTGTGATTCCAAAACGTGCTTTATTTTATCGGGATGAGGGTATTGAATTCGATCAAATCGAGTAATTAATAATTATCTTTATAATTAATTTTTATCTTATAAATACGTACCTTTGCATACCTATATGAGTTTTAAATATTTGTCAACAAAAATTTGATTTATATCGTGCATAAGTATAATAATAATTATTATTTAATGCAATAATTAAATGCAGGGTTTTCTCGAACTGATGCCACTAAATTATAGGGGTGGTAGTTTGCATAATTTGAGACCGATTCACAGATTTCATTTTTCTAAAAAAATTATAATAAACAAAATTTGGAATATTAAAAATATTTCAAAGAAATGCGGTCCTGTACATCGGTTGAAACCCCTCGACCGCGCGATAGATCGCGTTCACCGTAGGTTAGAATCGACAAAATAATGATTTATGTATAAATTAATACCTTATTTGAATTTGTTTATTACTTATTTCATATTAGGGTCTCTAAATTTTTATAATCATGGATAAATTAAGAAAGTGAACCGGGATTTTTAAACAATAGAAGAAAATAAACTTTAAATTCTAAATAAATATTAGCTCACCTATTTTGTTGTCGAAAAATAGTGAAGTTCACACTGATTGTTTTTTAATAATCCCATTGAATGCGTGAAGCATTACCAATATTACAATTAATTGTTCCAGAACATCACTAACATAAGAACTAACTAAAATGAGAACACAAGAATTAACTAAATTAAAAAGAACACCAAGAACTAAACAATCAACTATATCACTAAAGTCTAATTACAAGAATCTATTTAACCCCGATTTTATAAACAAAACGACACAATTCGCACTAGAAAACAATCGTTATCGGTAACGTTTTTCGAAAACTGGAGGGCGGAGGGGGAAATTTGCGCTTGCTGATAAATACACCGCATCTGTTTTTTGAGTTAAAATTCCGATTAGCTGACTATTGCGGCCAGGGATACATTCGCTCTTTGCATTTATTTCTAATTAATAATAGAAAAGTGAAATCAGCGAATCGGTCTCAAATTATGCAAACTACCACCCCTAGAATTTAGCACCATAAGTTCGAGAACACCCTGTATAGTTGTATCTTGTCTCAGTATCTAATTGTTAGTGTACTTACGTATCCTATATTCTCTTTCTCTTCATTCCAATCGTTCGATCGCACATTACTTTTTTGTATGAAAAAGTATCTTTTTACCTATTTTACGTGAATTAGATATCGCATAACGTTCTTAAAATAAAGTGAAAATATTAATACCTATTTGTATTTCATATCAACTAAATCTTCACCAATTCATGCAGGTTTTCTAAATATTAACCAACAATGGAACATCCTATATTTTGTAATTATTGTACCAAAATGTTTTCTTGTGTTTGGTTTAATGTATCGAATTTTGCCATTATTTTAAATTTAATTTTTATTGAATTATTTGAATATTTATAAATTATTTCATTAGAAATAAGGGCACCAACAAATACAATTTTTTAATACTTTGGTATAAAATGGTCATTTCATCAATAGTATTTTTTTTGTAAATTGCTTCTAATTTTTATTTTTATTTTGTAGACTAGTAAAGTGTACATTAAATTAATTTTGAGAATATCGACATTTTAATACCACTGTAAATAATCATTCTCAAAAAGTTGACTGCTTCACAAAAAGGCCTTAATTTTTTATTTAATTGTAAGTTCTTAAAATATTGCTATACAGAGTGTACGAATTCTTCCGCTGCAAGCGTTAGAATTAGAATCTCAATCAATACTATAAGATAGTAAAGAACAGAAACTTGTTTATCGGTTGCCGGCCGATATTAGAATTCGTCAATTCGCTTCGCTTCGTCCACTAGCGAATAGCGGGGATAGCGGGCGTGACTATTTCGTATGTTCTCTTTATTCCTTACATAGCAAAAGTTAAATTAGCTATCTCATTATTCTCATTATATGCTTGCAGCGGATCAGTTCGTACATACTGTATAGTAAAATGTACCAAATTATAAATGTTTTCATGCTTATTGTTAGATATATAGAGTTTCCAAATTAATTGAATATGGCATGAATTAAAAATATCATCAATTTTCGTTTGACAAAGTAAAAGTACCTCAATTATTATAAACTTAATAGTTTTATTCCCTGATTATTAACAGTTTCTTTGCTGAGTTCAACAATATGCCCTAGACATTTATTATGATTACAAAATATTCCACAGTAATTTGTAAATCTTGTAAATTGTTTTAAGTGTAGTTAAGTATATTCAAACAGTTCAAAATCAAACAGATCGTGAAAACATCTCTAATTATATCTAGTAGCATGAATAATCAACAAAATCAAATCCTTGGATAGCAGATAAAACAGTTACAGGAATAAGTTTAACCATATTTAAATGACTTTGGAAAAACTGTACAATTAAGTATTAGCGGCGATACTGTACCTGCTTGATAAATCCGATACGCACAAGTTGAAGCTTTAAAATTGACATATCAATTCGCTATGCAATAAATAAATGTTGTGTGTAGTGATATTCGACTAACTTAAAAGATTTCGGGTAAATATTTGATGTGTAATTCCAGGTATAAAGCAAACATAGTTAAGTTTATTATTTTAGAAGCTTTATTAAGTTGTATAGTCCAAGATACTCTCGTATATTAGCAGTCTTGCCTGTGATCGAGAAATATGGAATAAATAGGGTCTGCGTTTTAAAATTTAAACGATAATGTCTTTCTGTATATAATATATGTTTATAATAGTATTTAAATAATTCTTTAAATAACTAATTTCTTCTCTACATTCTCATAATATAAGCTAAAAGCGAATTTATTTGAAGTGTATGCCTAATGCAAGTAATAATTATTATTTCTATTAATCCTAATTATAATTAAATGGCAAATATTAGAACAATAAATCAAGTATGAAGACAATCAATATGCTCATCAAGAATTGCTTGATTGCTGCAATGAAGCTATACTTTTACCTCACATAATAAATAATAGAATTTCAAATCTGACATTTAACAAAAAATATAAATTTTGATATTTCACTGATATTAAGTATGTTCTAAAATTATTTTCTAAATTTAGAGAAGATAACAAAAAACTGTGTACTTTATATTCCCGCACAATTACATAAAATTTTCCGCGGAAAAATAAAATAGAAATTTATACCAAAATTAATATGTTTTGTTAGCACATGCCAAACCTGAAATTTTTTCTAATTATTGGGATATACATTATTACTATCCCCTTCATTGATAATAAACCACGTGTAGTAAAACTTAAGAAATTGTATAGTATATTTATGTATTCTAACAATAAAAATTAGAGCCCAGTTTGCAAGTAAAATACAGTATGTTCCATTTTATTTCTTGAAATTTCGTTTATGGAAGTGGATATTTAGATACTAAATAATTACAACACCATGAAAGAGGAATCTAAACATGAATAATATAATAAAAATATTGTTAACTGTAGGTATATTATTTGAGAAATATTTATTTTCAAAATAATAATATTTAAAATTTTCGCAAGATGGGAACAAACATTTACTAAATATGCGGTGATAAAACAACTGGCAAATAATTAAGTTTTCACAGTAGATTACTTAAGCGGCCTAAAAATTGGAGATAAATAAATAATTTTGATATTTTAAACTAGAGTTATAACGGAAGTACCTAAAGCTTTAGCCAGGTAGGTCGACCCGAAAAATTATTTACAATGGCCATCTAAATATCTTATTTATATTTATCCTAAGAAAACAAAAATCTTGAAATGTTAAGAGTCTTTGTTTTTGTAATTAGAACTGTTGTAAAATTCGGCTTCTTAAGTTAACATAGATATGAGAAAGTTTACATTATTCGTTGGATTTACAAATCTGTAATCAGTCAAAGGTAAGAGAGACATTAAGGAAATACGACGAATTGTTTTAAACAGAACGAGTTTTTTTAAATGTTCCTAAAAATATGCTTATAAAATACGCTCAAAAATGACCTAATTAAAAATTTTATACAGTAGATGCACAACTAATAGGAGGTTCATCAGTTACTACAATTTTAAATTCCGAATAGAAAGTAATTTGTTATATGTAGGCTATTTTAGTTTATCAATTCGAAACATTTTCAAATTTGTCGCAACATGGTACGGTAATAAATAATATAAAATTTGTAAAAAAATAAAGTAGAATAGCCCAATAATATCAAATTGCCCTAATGAATATGAATTATTCATTTGATTCGTCAATTAGTATAATCTGTTTTGATATTAAGGTATTGTGTAAATAACGTATATTAATTACCATTTTCACATGCTTGACAATAATATGATTTTCCGATTTAACTTAAAATGCATCTACTTTTTATGCGTCGGACCAAAAAAAATATTTAAAATTAAAATCACTCAAAGATCAATACTATTTATTTTCATTCATATGTTTTATTACAAACGGTTTACCGCATAATTGTTTTTTATTTACCATTAAATTATAAACAAAATATACAGGGTAAAAATATTTCTAGTAAATATATAAGATGTTGTACCGTATTTACTTACCGCTAACAAATATTAGAGACTTAAGGGGAACAAATGCTGTGTAGGTACATTAAGTGTTACGTAAATGGATGTACCTCACTGTTTAGATAATATTAATAATCTAAATAACAAGTTTAATAATAACTTCAGTTTAAGATTTATTAATAAGATTTTTCTACTGTGCTTGTCATTATGTTTCTTAGAAAATGTTTTTAAGAAAGTGCTAAATGACCTGGAATAAAATTGATGTGCAGGCACATTATCCAGGAATTACTGAAATGACTCATTTTTTCATTCCAGAAGCTCTTATCTGTTCTTGACTGGTTCAAGTCGGGTTGTTTTTGGATTGTCACAAGTATTGAAAATCTAATTAGCATTTTCTTAGTAAGTGAGGCTGAAAATTGTACCCCAGAATGTGTTCTAATATCGAATACAAAATTTAATCAATCAAGCTATTAAATTAAGCCGTAGCAAAAGAGTGAATTATTAGAAATTATTACATTTGAATTATTGAAACCTTTCATAATACGCCTCAAAAAATATCCTTTATTGAACTTGTTATTTATTCGTAGAGATTTATGTAACGAAGGTTGGCGCATTGATATTGAAAATATTTTTTGAGAATCTTTAACGGAAGACAAATGTTTCTCATTTATGAGTAGCATTTAAAATGTATGTAAATGGCTAATATCAATGGGCTATCCTTTATTGATATACGCATATATATTTCTATATTCTATATGTTACGTGTATGTACAGGCTATAACACCAGTATCGAAAACAAATTCAAATACCAAAATTCGAGTTTACGTAAAGTTATCAGGTGTTACAATTTCAGAGGAAATTTTTAATTACGCCTTGAACACAGAAACCTTATTTTCACGATTTTAATTGCGTGGCATTTAACTGCAATCCACTGCATTTCCACTAATTAAAAGAAACTTTAAACAACAATTATAATTGCTTAAAATGCAGTGGGATTTGTTAATTAAACTAGTGACCCGTATGATTCGTTCTGTATGTGTATACCTACTAAAGTTTTCAATTCGTGATCAAGTAATTATTTCATTTAATTGATATTCCTGCATTAATTTAATTAGACAAAACGCCTTTACTCACATTAAACCCGACGATATTTCATGAAAAATGCAATTTAAATCGAAATCTTTGATGATTGCACTTTCTTCGTCAATGCTTCTGTTCAATTCACTTATTTTAATGACAGAGAGTTCCCTCGACTTAGATGATAAAGTTGGATTGTCAAACAATAAACTATTTTCATACCTATAAAGTAGATTCCTATAAGTTAATGATGCCCTATCAAAAGGTCTTCCATCTATCACTATTCCAATGTGATGATGTGAGAATAATGCAATCTATATTAAAGGAATATCTAATTTAAATTTCATTTCCTGTTTTCTTATATTTCCCGTTTAGTAGTTATAATAAGTGCGTTTAAAAAATTTAAGTTAATGAAATATTTTTGATTATGGATTGGATATCTATTGGTCATCAGAAATCCACCACAGAATATAACCTGAACTTGGAACACTTAATAAATTTATTTAATTCAACTGCAAAAACTTACCTACATCAAATCTGTTATTAGCTGTTGTATTGGCCGAGATATGTTAAAGTTTAAGAAGAAAGTATACAATTAAGCGTTTCAATCGAAATCGGACCATACACATTACTCTTATGCTGTACTCTGTCTATAGTATTGATATTTTAATATAAAGTATAATGTAATCAAAATATTTAAGGAATTGCTGTTATCGATCGGAAATTTTTCTATTCAAAATTTACCTTTATAAATATTTAGCGTCACTTTCAACAATTATATGTCTATGTTAAAAAGATTTTGATGTTATTGCTGTAGCCTAAATAAACGTATTCCAAAAATCAAAATTTGTTTTACTGTTTGTCCGTGATGAGCCGAATCATAAAAATGTTTCTTGAAAGTTCCTTTTCGTGACCAACACGGTAAGAATTCATTTCTGGTTTCAATCTAAGCGTGTTTAATTGAGTTCGATTAGAGATACATTTGTAATATTTTCTTTCAGGTATTACCTAATAACAATCAAGGTTATGTATGGATTTGGTGTCAGTGTAGTGCAAGTAGTTAATATACATTTCTAAATATATGCTTTATACATTATATATCTAACATTCTCTTTTGCTTCTAGATACCTTACCTTTTACATCAATACTTATTGGAATTTAATCAGCTAACGATTACTTTCATTTTCTACTAGTGCACACTAATCTGAATTTGACAAAAGTTGATTCGCGCTAGTAGATATGGCTATTCAAATTAGAAATAGAATTTGTTACTAATAAATATTTAAATTGAAAAGTATGTACGTGGTCGAGGATCTAAATTCTCGAAATGGAAAAAAAACAATTTTTAAATAATGGGTTTCGGCTTCGACTGAACAGCTCAAGGTTCTTTCTAAACCATTGGCGGCGATCAATGGATAAATCCAATTAGTTATTATGCATCCATTGTTTATAAATCACAAAAATACCTACAATAATTAACGAACTTCCTCAAACATTCGCGGAAAAAACCATAATTGAGTTTAATAGTTTTTTACATTGGCTATTTATCAGGACGAATTGACACTCTACACTTGGACAATTCAATTATCGTAATAATACGAGTGAAAAATAAATTTGTACTAATATTCGATGCGACCATGTTTTTGAACAAAAGTGTAAATGAAACATTCACAGGCTACCTTGATGAAATGATAAATATAAATTAAGGAGACAGACATTACTTGGACGTCCGCCACAACATTTACAATTATAGGTATTTTTTGTAATGTCCGCGTAATTAATATCATTAATTTGATCTCGCAAAATAAAAAAGTTTAAAAATATTTAAATGTATAATCTGCGGAAATTATATAATAATTATAGGTAAGATGTAAAGGTTATTCGAAAATTGGGGGCCGCCAATTAATTTTAAACGAAATGTATGAAACTTCCTGTATAAAAAAATAATTCATCAATAATTTGCTTCTATTTTTTATTAGATTTATCTAACCTAAATAGTAGATTCAGATATTCTATAAGTAATTGGGAAGACTAGTCTAATACCTTCATAACTAAAAATCAACATGTATGCACAAATAGGACTATATTGCAGAGGTGTCTTTACAAGGATTATTATTGCCTACAGTAAATCAAATTGCACAATCTTTCAACCCTTTGAAGAATTAGTGCCCGACTACCGTACGGATCGCGTCGGAGGTACCAGTATGGCCTGCCATTTATTTTTTCTTCTCCTGGATGCTGAAGACGACCATAATAAAAGTGAAATTATACTGTCGGTCATAAAAATTCGGACCAATCGTAACCGGGAACTTTTATCTCAAATATTTATAGACCCCGACATTTATGTTTGCACTAGTGATTTGCAGTCTCCCTCCTAAAATGTGAACAAAAAAGGGCATTTAACGACGGATGCTGCATTAAAATGGCTTCACTTTCAGCCGAATTCAATGAAAGTGAAGCCATTTTTTTTTTCAAATTTATAGCTTAGCTATCATAAAAATTACAATATGGAAAATATTTCGAACCCTTCTGAGCCTTCTCGATTGCGCCCAAAGAAGAATTTCGTTTGATGTGCATCCGTGTTGACAAAAACTGTTTGCCTTCCCATGTCTTCCGCTTCTTGATTTAAAATACAAACTGTTAGAAAATGTGTCAGTTTTTTCCTATTCTAGCTTCATTAATGGAAATAATCCCCATTCTCAAATTATTAAAACAAAATCTAGGCATTGTTTCATGGATATTAACGCATTTGTAAGTCGAAAATCCAATAGCATATGCACATGTAAATATATGGATTATTTATTGTTTATAATACGCCGAGAATTATTAATGAAATTCTACATGAGTGAATAAAAATGACTCGTTCGGAGCAATAAAAAATTACACTCTATTGTAGATTTAAATAAATATCGGCACTCCCTGGTATCAACTTTATTTCAGTGTGTGCACAACAAAGGCTGGTTAAATTTTGAACTTGTAATTTTTCCAGTCAAGGTTAAGTAAGACGAGAAATTAATCCCGAGTGTGACATTGAAATGTGTTTTTCAAAAAGAAGAAAGGATCGGTTATTAGGTATTTATAACAACACGTCATTTAGCGTTTCAGCAAGTTTTTTCTTGGTCTCGATTTCCAGCCATGATTAAATACGTCCTTAACAACAAAAAACCGCCAAAAAAAAACTATACGCGCTCTCGTGGAAGATTGTTCGAACTGGAATAAAATAGCAATACGATTTTTAACAACAGTCTTCAGATCAATCTAAGCTGTTCAATTTGATGTTTGTTAGTAATTATCGTAATTTATGCATGAAAATTTACAAACACCGACACCGTTTTATCCATAATATTTAAAAACAATATAGAAAGCAAGTATAATATTTATAAACCAGAATACATTAATCAATATGTCAATGCCAGCACACATTCTCCATTATAGTCGCTATTTCGCTGCAAGAAAAGAACAATAATGTAAAGAGATAGTAGGTTGAAATTTCTAATAAAATAAATTTATGAGAACCTGGCTAAATTCGCGAGTAAAAGTACGAAAATCATTATGTCATGTAGGTTTTGCTCCACTTTCTGGGCGATCAAATATTACATAATTAAAATAAACAATATCCATGTGCAACCTTTTTACAAACGTACTTGAATAAATGCTGCAATTATTAAATATACAAACGTAGAAAAGTATATACATATGTATGTATGTACATACAAATACAAAAATGTCCCATACATAACTTTCAATAGCAATTAAGCCGTTGCTCTGCTAATTGTTTACATTACCCTCAATTTCAGTACATGTGCATTTTCAGTAAAGTTCTGAAAGTACTGCAAAAATCAACCTATTTGCACCAATTTTTTTAGAAATAATAAGATTATGAAATCATGCACTCGGCGAAAAGACAATTCTAAATGCTGTAATACAAAAAAAAAAACATTTATAGATGCTAAACTAGATGATAGGATTGTTGAGGTATTATTATAAAAATTGTTTGCCTATTACATTTTTTGCTTGGGTTATCAAGGGTTTACAATTTTTTTATAAAAATTAGATATTAAAACTAATTAGGGTAAATTGACGATGAGTTATGTACAATTCTTCTTCTTAATCTGTAGCATCTCTCACACAGCAATACCTACAGTTACATACCTTTTTCGGAATTGATTTTAAAATGCATCTTAAATTAATATTGTTCTTGTTTGTAAGGATTAAATTTAAAAATCACTCAGAATACAACGATTTACCAAAGTAGATAGCACAGTAATGCTCGACGGTGTAATTATATGGTGTTCCTTACGAAAGTTTAAGTTTGTGTTACAAACATTTATCTTTAGTATAAAAGTTGGCAATGACCTAAATACTAAATTGGAGGTATTATAAATTTAAATGTTAAAATCTAAAAATTATCCACGATCATTTGGGAACGATTCAGATTTTCCTTTAATTAGGTCAAAAGTTTTCGATTAATAAAATGTAGAGCACGTTCCTTGTGGAACAGAGTACCTAATGAGCACTTTGGTTTATAAATAACTTATAAGTCTTCATTTAAGTTAAAAAAATATTTTGCTTTTCAAATGCAATAATATTGAATCACGTAATTCGAAGAAGAAATGATTTGTTTTAATCATATATTCGGTATGTTATTATTACTTTTTACTTATTAGTAAGGAATAAGTCATCTTTTTCTTTTCGTTACGAGCTCTGATTTATAACGCAGAATTGCGAAAACAATGCACTGCTTACATACCGACATCGAATTTAAAACGTTTCAACTTTGAATCATAAAGAAAAAAGAAAATTATAATTGTTTTCCTCTATCGAATTTTATAAAAGTGGTACTAACAGCCTAAATACACCATTCATTTTAACATATATGATGTTTCTTAATTAATATCAATTAGTACGAATGATTGCACACTTGATTTACTGCGTTTATGTAAATTTTTGATAAAGTAGTGTTTTATTGTCCATATAATTACTGATAATACGAAGAGCCGGGGAGTTATCTGCTTCATGTGTGGCCTTTCACTCCATATCAGAGCCGGACTTTGCAAATGCTTAATTGTGAAAAAAATCTAAATTGCTTTCATTCTAATCTCATGGTTAATGCTTAGAAATAGGAAAAATGATACTGAAATAAACTATTACGCCTTCCTTTAACCTTGATAAAGTTCCAAAATTATTCTTGATGCAATTTAATATGCGTGTAAATAAATTAAACAAAATTAACAGTAGGATCAGATGAATGATGTTCGAGTTAAAAGCTAAAGAATAATTAGAATCGATCATGAAATAATTACTATATCAATAAATTAGTTGAAAAAGTGTTATACTAATTGTTAATGTAGGATTAAAAATCATAATATTTTCATAACTAATATCAATTTATCTAGTTTATGTAAATATTAGTAACACCGAAATTATTGTAAATAGAGCATCTGTTCTGTTCGCTGTTGCATTGAGAAATTGCCTTAGGTATCAAAACTTATTTCTACATGTGCACACACCTATTACATAAGCAGAACGTCTTTGGTTAGGTTTCGGTGAAAGTAAACTCGCCTGGCATTATGTATAAAATATTTCGTGTAGTTTACCATTTTATTTGAAAAATTTTCTACATTGTTAATTTGCGGCACAGTTTTCGGGCTAATGATAATACACATGATGTTCTTTAATAATTCAATTGTTCTCTCCCATGCCGTAATATCTGATTTTTCGTGAACCCATTCTACTTAGAGAAATCATAATGCGTGGGTGTTCTAATAATTATTTCAATATCATACTTAACGTAATATTTTAAACTATGCGTACAACAGTAAAGAGCAAAATACATGTACATTACCTAACTAAATTATCATGGTTTTAAATAATTAAATGCATTTATAAGTTATATGTTATACCGAAAATAATACTTATTCTAAATAATTTAATAAAATAATAATGCAATTATTTGTTATTAAAAAACACCTACTTAAGTATACGTAACTTAATTATGTGGGATATTTCATGTGAAAGTGTTCGCCTATCATGATATTGTTCTCCAATGGCATATGTATGTACTTACCCCAGGCTCAACGTTCATTGTTGGAGAGTAAAAAATTGTTTCATATTTACATTGAGCAACAATTATTTTTTTAAGAAGCAACCTTGAATGTAAAACGAAATTTGAATAGCATTAGTTACTACTTGCAAAATTTAAATAAACAATCATTTTACTGCCTGGGATTATTGGAGGAAGTTTTTAGTAAGAGAATTCACAACGTAAATATTAATACTCATTCATAACAATCTGTTACAATTACTAATTAAATTTTACTTTTATATTTATTACCGAGCAGTAGTCGAATAATTATGATTAGATAGAAACACAGATCTTAGATTCATAAATAAATTACATTTAAGAATGTTATTAGCGTTAAAAGTGATAGTAATAATAGCAATTTCAATTGTTTTTGTTTGAACAGACCATTGCAAGGTTTATTTCGAATTAAATATATTTAAAAATAGGTATTACACAACACATCCATGTGAGAGTCTCCATTCGCTGCAACAACAATACCGTCTGTCTTAAAGCTGTTTTTCATAAAATGATGTTATTTCTATGTCGTTACACACAAATTCGCATTTACGATGATCCAGTTGAAGTGATTGTGGAAAATTTCGTGTGATCGGCGGAGACTTTTGAAACGCCACTGCCAAAAACCGCGATCGGTGATTAGCGATTTTTTATACCTGTAGATCAAGTAAGTGCAAAGTGATTTCCGCGACGTGACGGGGAGGGCGGATGTTCCAAGTTTCAAGGATGTTCTCTTTTATGTTCCCGTCCCAGTCGCGCTCATTATTTAGCCGATCGACGATTCGTCGGCGTACTTAACAATTACCATGTGACTATCGACCCATATCCGATTATGTAATCGAGTCACTCCTTGTCATACTCGATCCTAATGCTATCTATCCAATTATTAAACTCGGCTTCTTTTTTTATTGCCTATTCGCTCGAACGCAATTCCCCGAAGAATCATCTCACGGATGAAAATGCTTCTCAAATTTTGCCAATTCTGTACGTTCAAAGATTATTAAAAAATCTCCGAGTAAACTAGTTTTCGCAAATTCCTTATACAAACCGAAAAAATGTGATTAAAGAAATTTCTTGCTCAAGACATGTTTCACAATGAGTTAACACTGACACGATTTCCTCGCTTTAACGTTTAACTTTTTATTTTCCATCTAATTCTACACAACAACTTTTTTTCTATCCATATTTATTTGTTCAACATAATAAAATTGTTTGCATGACACATAATACATTATCCCTGATAACAAAATTGTGGTTAATGCACAAGATTTCTTTTCTCGCCTTGGCTTAATATCTCAAATTTTTTCGACTATGTAGCAATACGCTGCTATTGCCAAGATCCTGACCTAGTATTAAATATCATTTCGGTGCAACAATTACCTTAAAATTTTGATGTAGTGGGTGCTTGTATCGCTCGTTTCGTTAACTCGGCTATAGCCGATTTGGCGCTAGCTGTGGAAATGAAAAAAAAAGTGGGTGAAATTTCCGAGACGTGGGTCATAGACGGGTCCGAGGGGGGTGGGTGGGCGCGTATTATAGCTTCTGCCGCGGCGGCTCGCGCTCTCGCATCGGCACCGCGTCTGTTGCCGTGTCAGTCCGAGCAAGACCACTTTCACTTCCCCACGGAGCGGGGACCTTGAAAGTTTTCAAACAGGTAAAATCAGTCTCGAGGACACTCGAACCAAACACAAAACGATCAATTACTTAATACAACGCTCAGGCTGTTACGCCATTTCTTATTTACGAGATTCACATCATTACATTTTAGAATTTTGGAATCGGTACTCGCACAATATGTTTTAGGAAGCGGTTCCTAATTTTCGCCATGCGATACTTCCACATTCTTTTATCGACAATTCGCATTTGTGCGTTAGTAAATCGCAATTTTCCTGGATACAATTGGAATATTTAATTGGAAATATAACAAACGGTGCGTGTAATGTCGGTTTGGAGGTCAGTCGAGTATCTAGGGGTCCAGACAGACGTTACGCGATAGTGAAAGTATTACAACACGACTACTTTCCCTCGCTCTTATAACGTAATTCTAACAATAGGTCTTGGATATTGCAAGTAATGACGGCATCAGATAGTTAATAAATAGGCTCGTCGTTGTATTTCTCTAAAAATTTGTTGTATTTATAGGGAGGTAAATGGATTTAGTTCACTGTTTTTTAGTTTAAATTGAAGTATGAGTAGTATTAATTTTGTATGCATATATGGAGGTATGTACTATATGTAGAAGATTAGGAGGAAAAGTTAAAAAAATTGTGAATTAGGAGAGATGCATTTGGAGGTACGAATTCCCAGCAAAAGTGTGTGTTATTGCATCGGTATTATACAACAGCAACAGCGTTTCCCCCCATTCGACATACGGGTATTGTGAAAGTCCGGTTGCGGCCCCTTCTCGGGCCCCGTTCGCTTTAGCGACGAGTCGAGTCGCCTTGGCGAAGCCGGTGAAAGCAAACCGAAACGGTCGGAATGCTGCCCGCCGATCCGAGATCCGATCGCCGCAAATCTACGAGCAAAAAGCGACACGACGAGCATCCACAATCAGCGGCGAGGGACGCGTGCAGAACTGTAGCGAGATCACCGACGGCAACGGCGACGATCCGGTCGTTGTTGGTATTTGACATTTGGTGAAGCAGGAGCTGAAAAATAGAATACGGTCGGACGAGTAATCGCGCGCGCTTCGCCGACCTTAGGAAAATTCGGACCTTAGCAAAAAATTCGCTGCGAGAAAAACCGTACAACAGTGCGCAAGTTGTTTTGGGGAAAGTAAGGGGAGACGATTATAATGCGTATTATGATGTTAGTTCGATGCTTTTCAGAGAAAATTCCGATGCGTTTCGCTGAAATTTCAGGACTTGGGATAGGAGACTTGCTTGAATACACACACCGTGCACTCCGAGTCGATTGTGAAGGCTCGCATTCGTTCACTTTTACTTTCATTTGTGGCGCAACCTGGTGTTGAAAACTCGTGCCCCAAAAATATACTGCGGAGTACACTCGACGCGAAGGCAGGACAGCGAGAAGACGCGATCGAACGCGGTGCACACTCTTCGGTTACGGCGATTCTCGGAGTGGTAGTGTGGTGTGGAGCTATGGCTCAGTGCTATGGTGGTGAATATTCTGGTGCTCGCGACCACCCTGAGGATTTACAAGTCGCGGGAACCTCTTAAGGACTAATTATTTCTCCGGGTAAGCCACCCTTTACCAACTTGTTGCGTTGCGACTTTACGTAAACAATTAGAGTCGCGCATTGTTTCGGCGCGCCTCGTGCAAATACTTGGCTACTTTCAGTTTATATTATGTAACCTCTTTTTATTATTTCCATTACATCACCGTTTACTTTTCTTCTAATTATCTCACTTCTATTTCGTGCTATTTTTATCCTAGCTTAAATGTTAAACTTTACTTCGCCAATTTTTTTGTGAAAGTAGGTACCTATACTTAATTTTTTTAAATATTTCTTATGCGTATTCTCATTCCGTTTATAGAAAAAGATTACATCTGGATAATTAAATAAAATTTTAAATTCAACAACAAAATCATCTCCTCACTTCTGGTGTATTTCATTAAAATTTCTATTAACAGAGCTATTAAAAGTATCTCGAATTTCTGTTAACTTAAATATAATAGTAACTTGAGCAATGGGATAATTGGAGAAAAATATTCACTTACCTATTTCACATAATTTTAGATGTGAGAAGTCGTTTTTAGCTTGCTAAAATTTCCTGTGCTATCTAGGATAAATCAGCGCAGCTTTATCGCTCAATCGTTGCATAAACTGCTAACAGAACGGATTTCTTGGTAACCGTAATCTGAAAATTGCAACAAAACGTTTATAATTCGAAACAATTTGCATTGAATGTGGAAAATAATTACTTTCGAATTTTAATATAGTGTTTTTTAAATAATTTCTAGGAATAGTGATATCACGGAGTCTGATTCTTGATAAAACCACTAACAAAGTGGTCGCAAATAGTGGGTACTAAAAATTAAGGATAAATCATATTCTTATTATTTATACACAATGAAATTAAAAGATGAGACATTTACATAATATAGGTACATATTTTGATGTTTTAAATTTGTATAGAGCTATCGCTCCTCTTCATTTGTATATCAACGGTGTATTATCATAATGGCCCTTTTCTTTGCTAATTAGATACTTTTTACACAGATAAGTTTTGGCATAATCAGCATTATAACTAACTAAGTTGCATTAAAACAAAAAAATGTCCCAAAAATCCAATTAAAGTATCTACTTATGCAAATATATGCAATTTTTGTATTTCCACATACAAATTAAAACACTGCAAGAAGGTCAAAAAATGATTCTCTCAATATAATCGCAATTTTCATCGCTTATTGTTTTGGCTCATTGCCGCAAATTTATGTAAAACTAATCGAAATACTACCACATTCTCTAGTCATAAAACTGATGGCAATACAAAAAGCAACAAACACGCTAATTCAGTGAGTGTATTAGTTAACCACAAATCGCGAATAATACGATTCTTGCCGAACGGAAATAGCTCAACATATTTGATTCATGTGATGAATGAACAGACGAATGAATGAAAAATAATTCCTATCTAAAATTTTGATCTGCAGGAATTTTTATACTCTCATCACGTGCCCTTTTTCCGCTAGAAAAACGGTTCAAAGTATATATCGCAATTTAACTCGAAGGCACTTCATGAATCTAATCTTATTTATTAGCTTAAAAATTAGGAACTTTCGAAATCCGTACCTACGCCTGGAAATTGCATTATCAATTCGTAATGTATTAGATTTTCCTTTAATACAAATATTTGTGACACACATTTTATACTACCAAATATTGTTTAAGTTACTCATCTCGTCAACGCTTTTCTGTAAATATTTACCTCCGCTTATACATTAATACTGGTAATCAGTGGCAGCAACATATGATATTAATTTTCTTAATAATTTCTTCCAATTATAAAATCTCGTACATTAAAGATTCACGAATCTATCGTAAATCGGAACTAATTATAAAGTTTAAGTTCAATCAGGTAACTTTATTGGCTGATCAATTTTCTTAATATTTGGTGGGATAAACGTATAAGAAATTAGAGCTCATGTAATTTTAGCTCTAATTTAACTTTCGATAAGTAATGTATAGTTTGAATAAAAATATTTGTGAATTGAATCAGTTTCTTTGCCCTTGGTTAAATTTATTGCAACAATTAGTTTCCTTGAAATGGAGGAACTAAACACTTGCCACATATTTCTAGATTTTTATCTATTTCGTTCGAGACTTAAATTTTACATTACACGCTCGGCGGTACAAAATTGAGAAATTCTATTAAAAGTGTGCGTATGCATTCGGATTACCTCAATAGTTGCTTTTCAACGATTGCTACAAAAAACCGTACTTTCATATATTTTTAATATAGAAGCGATATAATCAATATAATTTCAGTTGCGACATAGCTTACAATTATTTATTGTTTATTTCGTTAACTACAATTTAGTATTTTGTACACGATTAAAATTAATTAACTATACCTAATATTAGTGGTTATATAAGAAATTAATCTATAAATTACTTTTGGTATGGTTAATCCGTGTAGGAGGTTTAACCATGTAACATTCAATTGTGGATTAAAAAACTGCCAATTTATTGCTTTTAGGTAACGAAATACTTAAATAACCACTTTTAGTTTCCAATAGACACCATATAAATTGATAAACAAACATACCTTGGCCAATTTGGTGTCTATTGATATCTAGTTCAAGTATTTTAGTAAATTTTTACCAAAAACTTTTGCGATCCAACTAAAATGTAATGATTCAATTAATTAAACTTAATTACTGTCGTTAAGTAGCGATAGTCACTAATTAGAGATCTACGGAAAATTCAAATGGCGAATCTTGGCGAATCTTGGCGAATTGTTTGTAATAAAGGTCAAAAACGTCGAATGAAATTATTGCCAGGAGAGTATTTAACAATTCGCGATGAATTTCGTGACAATTCATTTCGAAAAGTAAACGAAAGACTCTGGTATTATGATTCAAGTGTATCTGAATGGTGGCCTCCAGAAGTAGGTTACGTTTGATTTCGACACATCGAAAGGATGAACTAGAATTTTCACAACGATTTGCCTAACTAAGGGCGTGAAGTCATGAGCGTAGAATTCATTGGCGTATCCAGATGTGTTCCCTCTTATCTCATCGACATCTCCATCTTCAAACATGTGCTATGCATATTACATACTAGCCACCTATTTGAAAGTGCGTAATCGCTTATTTACAAGTGAAAAGAATCGGTTACAGAAATAGTAACTAATTGAAAATGCGACTTGGTTTGCGTCACCAGCGTCAGTCTAAATAATTTTAATAATCTTATTTTTTTGCCCTATACAGTCGCCGCTGGGTTCGAAGGAGAGAGAGGAAACGGATAATTTAAAACTGGAATAAATTTGTGGTCGATTTAGATTTACAAAGCTCTAACATTTATTTGCCTCGCGGAACCTTGACAATTCTAAAGTTGAAAGCATGTGTTGTTCGTAATATACTCACATTAGACCACTTAAATGGGTCATTTTAAATGTTACATTCGCTGTTTGGAATCGTTTGCAGTTAGTTTTTCTCCACCGAACAAAATTTCTGTTATTACCAGCTCCTTCGAATTCATCTCCATGGCGTTGTTGAATTGTAAAATTATATCCGTTACCGCATGAAATTATCTCAAATCAAATCTCTCGTCCTGATACTTGTACTACAATGTATCTCAATTATATAACCAGAAACACTTTTGCGGCTTGTGAAAATGGATCCGAATAAATTAACTTAACTGGTTAACGTGACAGTTGAATAGTTTTCTTTAATTTTACTTTCCACATATTTAAAAATATATAATCTATTGTTAATTACCTAATTGTAAAATCACCGCTTCGTTGCCAGATTTCTAAAACGACTGTACGACTAAAATGTTTCGTAAATATTGCATTCTTTGCTTCACCGAAGAGTACATCTTAGAATTCAATTAATTCGAATTAATTCGAATCCATCTTGATTCGAAATTTCGGAAAAATACTTACTCTATTTTAAAGAATTTTGTATTTGTTCTACAATGCTGCATTACCATACTACTTAATTCATAAAACACAACAGTTTATTTTATCAACAATAATTGCTTTCACTATGAAATAATGAAATATTAACTTTATCATTCGATTGTTCTGGTTAATAAAATTTCAATTTCTTTGGAAATAAAAACGAAATAGAGGATATTGTCGTAAAATTTAGTTTCAATAATTTAGCGGAAAATCACATGTGCACATTTAACGTTCCTTTTTATTCTTGCTAAAATTATGCAATATATTCTCCGTGCTAAATGTTTAAAATTTTTAATTCATTTAAACGGTCGAATGATTGTTGATTGGTTCAATTCAGTCCACTTTCTTTTTAGCAAAAATTGAATAAGTAATTACGAAATTCGGTTTAATCATGCACTTCGATTCGGATTTACTAAATCGATATTTCTTGCAAGAAATTGTTTGATAAGAAGAAAAGTACCATTAAATAAAACGTGCCTACTTATAACTAAATAGGTACAATGTTGTTTATGAGATGTACGAAACACACCGGCCATTTTCAATATGCTAATGAGTAGGTAGTTCGCAATTAACAAAAATGTGGGTGATTATTTGATCAATGCTTTTTTTTTTTCAAGCAGTAGGTGTATGATGAAACCATATACTTTTTGAATGCGTACCTAAATCGTCGAATTCGCTGTAATTGTATTAAACCAGTGTTGATGTAACACGTTTTGCTGGTATTAATGTTTAAAGGGTAAATGAGAGTAGGAGTGAAAAGTGAAAGCAAGTAAGCCGAATGAAGATGTATAATAAAGCCAAGCTCTTATTGGAAGTTGGAAAGAAAAAAATCAACAATGGGGCCGCCCAACTGATTTTCTTTTATTTCATATTTTAATAGCTCTCTACATAACAAATCAATTGAAGTTACTAAAGGGAGCAAAAACTCTTTATAGTGACCAGGCACCGAAGACCTTGTAGATCCTCAACATTTCTCGCTGGCTTTCCGAGCTCTCTAAGTAACCTTGTTAACCGAGGACATAAATTGCATAAATAACAGGGAATCGTCACGGACTGAATGTCCCTGTTAGTAAAAGTCCGACGTTACAAAAAAAAAACGTTAAGAGGAAATTATTAAAGGGGATTAAATGGAAGAGGAAATTAAATGCAAACAAATAGGAACAGGCAATAGTGATTCCTTCGACATACGTCCATCGTCCTTTGTCTTATATGCTTAATGCCTATAAATGAATCAGTGTAAAAAATTACAATTGTTGAGGGAGTGTTAAGTATATATTTTGCTTTCGAGTTTTTACTAACAGAAATTGCTTTTGAAATTAAATTTTATTTTTGATAAAATACACGATTAGAATAAATTTCGAATGGTCGATTAAAATTTATCACTATGCATTTCGACTAGAAGACCACCCTCGTTTTAATAGCGCAAGTGATACATTAGTAAATAATAATTTTTCTTTTCGATTTATCAAGCTAATACGATTACCCAACGACTATTAATAAACAGAGAGTTTGAATGGGTTAATTTGTTTTGATTAGCATACATTCTTTTATTCATACCTATTATCTCATAATCGATTGATTTTCACTGAATTTGTAAACACACAACGAAAAAACTAGTTTTAACGCTTTGATTTGCATATTTATCATTATGCTTATAACGTTGGAATAAATAAGCATTTCTAATGCAACAAGAAAATCCGATTTTTCGAATGTACCAGCAAGTGGTGATTCATAAAAAAATATTTTTGCGAATAGCGATCTCGTGACTGGAGTACAAGATCCTGCAAACAAGCCGACGTGTAACTTTACTTGAAAATGAAAGTAAATCCGAGATATCTCATAACGTTAACCAATGCATGCAGCATATTCAAATGAACACCTGTACGTAAAAGGCGTGTCATTTCTCGTAAAAAGCGTGGAAGCTAGCGTCTGCGTTTATCCCAAGAATTCTAAAATTGATAAAAAATTCGCGAAATTAAAAATGCCGCGATAAAAAAATCAAATGGCACTAGGATTACACTACAGATAAAAATAATATTTATAATAAATTAGCGAGTTTCTGCTAATTAGTACACATTAAAGAAAATATACTAAAGCGAGTTTACTACATTCTATTTTAAAACATAAACATGTGTATTTTTTTAATGCGATTGCGATTTGTTACATTTTTGCGTTTCTTACTGTTTGAGTATCTGGGAGAAGAATTTTTATACGCATACTTTCAAATTAAACGTTGCACAATAAAGTTTTTGCAATATCTGAAGCGAAATAGAACAATTATTTTAAAATCCTCAAGATTTATGTTGTTTTATAGTCGATTGGAAGAAAAACACACGAGAACTACATTTTACTATGTAAATTTATTATAAACTATGTTGGAGTCTATTACTATTACATAATATAAACATAATTAACTGCTAGAACATTTCTAGCTATTAAATGAAATTTAAATAACGCTTGGAATATGAAAGGCGCAAGATGAAAACGCCATCATTAATAAAATTGATTTAAAGCTTGGATTTTTTTATGAAAATTTCGATATTTTTCAGAATTCGAAATTCCAATCATTAATTTTGGCAATCAAGCATCCACGAGCATTACTAATAGATGAACTAAAATTTGAGCACAGATGTACGACCTCGTTTTTCGATGATTGCAACAATATTATATTTTCGGATAGCTTTTTTGTAGTATACAAGTAGTTTGTTTCAAAAGATTTTTTACACAAAATCTAACTATCACTAAAATATTGTACAATTAATTTTGTAAATGGTTTTAATTATTAGGTTTTTAAAGGAAACAATTTAACATTTAGTAGAAACGTGTTGAAATTTTAACATTCTAATTAAAAAAGTCGATAATTTCAACTACAAACCGTCAACTATTACCAGCGATAAATTTTTAAGTGTAAATAGAGTAATTAAATTTCATTGCAATCTCCATGATTTAGCACTCAGTTTGTTCGTGTTGTTCCAGGTTATCCTATTCCTTATAACGAAATTCGCCATGTACTCGGAGGAACAAGACACGCACGGATTATTAACCTTGCATTATGGGAAACACCATGCTACCATAGTCGATGAGATCAAAACGTGTTTCGCTTCTGAAAATTACGCCGACATGACATTCGTATGCGATGACAAAACAACATTGAGCGCCCATAAGCTTATAATGGCGTCCGCCAGTCCCTTAGTCCGCCGTATCCTTGGAGAAAGTGCCCATGCCCACGGACCCAGCGTGGTGCTCATACCGGGAATCAAGAGCAATCATCTACGCCACCTTCTGGACTTCCTCTACAAAGGGCAAGCTTGCATTAAGGTATCCCCTTATTCCTCCGTCGACGAACTCTTTTATTGACCAAATAAGTGTTTTTTTAGTCGAGTGAATTGGATAGTATTCAAGAGCTGTTCGAGTTGCTCCAGATCAAATCGGACATATGGCAGTCTCCTAACGCGGAAGAGGCCAAAATGCAATCCGAGGATGACAGCAGCTGGACGGCTCCGGAAAACGATGCTTCCGAACCTGTAACGGTGAAGAAAGAAACGGACGACGACGAAAAAGAAGAGGGTGAAATTAAGGACGACGACGACGATACCGCTGATGAAAGCAACATTGATGAACAGAATACGGAATCACCGAACCCAGTAAATTTATCGTTGAATAGTAAAAATGGAAATGACGATGAAAAAATTAATGATTACGAATCGAATTCTGTGGTAAGATATTTTTTTAATTTGTTTTTAATTTGATTATATTTTTCACAAAAGAAGAATTGAAGCATCTGTCTAACATTAGATTAGCTAACAGCTTTCTTAATTTCTTATTTCAGAAATCTGAGAATAAAAACTCGGATGAACTAAAAATTGGTCAGTCTACAGTAAAAATAGCACCGAAAGTGCACGAATTTTCGCAATTCCACCACCACCGGATGAAACGTAAGAACATGTACATAGAACCGATAGATCTGAAACACCAAGACGATCTATCCCATTTGAAACCGCCTATAGCCGACCATAAACTGATCTCCTTGGTCCAGAGTCCCGACAACTACGTCGTAACGCCGCACAGGAAACGAAGGCCAGGTTTCCACAACTCTCCCGCGCAAAATCCACCATTCGTTCCTTTCTCTCCTTCGTACATCGAGGAAGCCACGCACCATCATCATAGGTATAAAAACTTGCCTCCTCTGTTAGCAGCCCACCACCCGCTATCCTTGTCGGCGCCACCTTATTTGGTGGACAGAACCCACACCCCGACGCCGGGCCAGCATCCGGACACCTCGGGACCTCCGGACAACGTCGTCGTCAAGTACAGACCCCCGAGCGCCGATCAGGGCTTAGCCTCAGATTCGTACCAAGCGTTCGAACACACCTGGGGAGCGTGGTCGTTGTGCCAGACGCAGGTGAACGCTCCATCGGGAAACGACGACTCCCGCGATCATCCGCCTTCGTTCTCCAGCAGCAACGACGACGCCGCAGAGAGTTCCTCTCACGCCACGGGCAGTAGTAAACAATCTCTACCGACTGTACAAGTTCGCGAATACCGTTGTGAATATTGTGGCAAGCAGTTCGGCATGTCGTGGAACTTGAAGACTCATTTGCGAGTGCACACTGGAGAAAAACCGTTCGCGTGTCGGTTGTGCGTCGCCATGTTCAAACAAAAAGCGCATTTACTGAAACACTTGTGTTCTGTGCATAGGAACGTTATATCTTCGAACGACGGAAATTCCGGAAGATTTAACTGTTGCTTCTGCCCATTGTCTTTTGAATCTCTGCCCGAACTAATTAGACATTTATCGGGACCTCACAATAATTTGTTGTTAAGCAAAAACATGCACGAGCTCAAATAGCAAAACATTTACATTCCAATGCCCACTGATGAGGTCGTAGTACAGTTTTTTTGGTACGACCAAATCTTGTGATATACTGATCCTATCAGTGCCTTCTTCCATGTATCTCGTGTGGACGCAGGGACGGATCCAGACAATCCGACCACCCGGGACAACTATTTTTTACGAATATTCAAATTGCTTCAACGAAAAGAAAGTAATGCATGGATATGTTTAACAAGAAATGTTATTTGACAACGCATTCAATTAATGTAGTATTTGTTCAGTGTGACTAAATTTATAACGAAAAAGAGATCTTATTTTATATTTTTAGCAATGAAAAAAAACCAAAGGAAAATATTTTATGTACCAGGCTCTCATAAAGTCTTTTTACCCGAGTGACTAAATTTGCGGTATATCTAATTTTTTACGTTAGGTACGACATTTTAATTTTAAGGACACGTTTATTATTTAATTCGATCCCACACGATCAATTATGCTTGTCCAAACACTCGAGGTTACTTGGGTGGGAAGAATTCATGTGTCTAACATATTCGTTAATTCTAAATGTCATTGCTATTAGTAAAAGTCTCTCTCTTGAATAGCATCAACCCGGGATCATCAACTTTGCGGCTTCTATCCGCTAAAATCCGCTCCTGTGTAAAACGTAGGTATAGTCGATAGCCCTTCGGATAATCTAAACGAAGAGTATGGATAAATTCGAAGGGTGAGGCACGTAAACTACGGGACCACTTGTGCCTTTTTCCACTTTGATCGACGCCCTCCGTTGAAAAAAATGTGTTAATAGTTTTTATTGTCTAGACATAATCTCAACCGTTGTGTTCAATTTGACTTTACGTACCTAAACTACGCGTGGTGTGTATGACAGGTGCTTTATTAATTTTATTATTCGTTTGGTTTATTTCGGCTGGACCGATTTGATTTACCACTATATTCACTTAAATTATTTCACCGATATTAGGCCGATGTTCAGACGCGTAAACTAATTTATTTCCTTAGCGCTAATAAAGTGTAAGTTGATTGTAGGGTTTGTTTGTAAATTTAACTAAAAATTTAATGATATTTCGACTGAATTAATTAATACGTTAGCCTGTAGAAGAAAGTAACAGTGTTGGAAAACTTAGGATTCAATAAATATAATCAGCCTTTGAGCAATGGCCTGTACTGTTATATACATCACAAGTGGATAATTTTTATACATTAACGAAAAATGCTAACTAAAACTATAACATCATCACCATTATTATTAAATCTAACTTGAACGGTTACAATTGGGTATGGTTAATTTTTCTTCGGAGCATTTTTTGTTTTTGTATGTAACATTTGTATATTACTTGCTAGAAAGTTTTTACTATAAAACTGGAACGTATGATCGTATATTTTTTGAATATACACACCAAAGAAGTAAAAATTAAGTCGAAATATGCAGTCATTATAACTTATTCACCTCTCTTTATTCGCTCTCATATTAACTCTTATTGACACAATTCCCAAATATGGATTTAACTGTTGTAGAAGTATTAATTTAGTTTGGCCCAATTCTGATAACTCTATTTCAAATTCTTGTTAATGGATTAATTTGCTGAAAACAAAAATATCCTTCTGGCACGATTGATTATAAAACGTGGTACAAATGTGGTAACTTAGTATTTTGTTAGATTTGTTAATTGTAAATAACTAGCTTGTAAATAGTGTAAGACAATAAAAAATGTTTTTTCTTGTATTTATTTCTCCCTTTATTACATAATGCAAGCGATTTAAAGCGGACTAATCTCATTTTAAAACACATCCTAGCGTTCGCATTCAAACAAACACGCATATCGAGTTTAATCAAACCATTGTTGAGACATTATACTCCAATTTCGAGACTTTACTGTACAATAATAGAACTAGCAGTAGATTATTATAAAAATAAATTGGATATCCTGAAATAGGTCTGTAGAAGTTAGCAGAGCATCGGCGCCTATTCATCAGTTGACCTTAATTTTCTTAAATTTCTTAATTCATTCACTGACCCTTCGCATTGCTAGCGCAAAGTGAATAATGCTCATGTACGTCTCCTGGTCATTTTCACTAGGGTTATCTTTTCATTCAAATCAATTCATACATGCTCATCTAAAGTGTCTTTTATTTCGTAATTTCCTTTGGTGATTGTAATCTTATCTTTTTCTTTAAGATTACTCTTATTATAGATATTATTATCATATTAATAATTACAGGTTTTTATTCATATACTTATGTCAATTTTAAATAGTTAATTATTAGTATACTGGCAGAAATGATGCATGTACGAATTATCTAAACAACTACACTGGTGTTGTGTAAACTAGGTTAAAACTACGACACGCTGTGCCAAAAATAGTCTCCGGCGTTTGTGTCCTCACGGATAAAAATTAACCAGTTCAATAATGTCTCAATGAAAGCATCTTTTGAATTAAATTAAAAAAATAATTTCGAAAATGATTTAAAATTTAAAGTAATATAATAGATTGATTAATTCTTTTTTAATCATCTATGGTTTGATTAATAAATGATTACTAAAAATTCTAATTGATTTTTATTTTTTATCACTGTGTATCCTACTTTTTTTTGAAAACAAATATAATTTAAATAGGTAGGTAGTTATTAACATTTAATTCACATTTAATTTGCGCGTGATGCCATCTATCGAGTACTATTTCAACTGCTTTTAAAACATACAACAGATACCTCTAATTTATTATTAAATTTTTCAATAGATACCAGTATAGTGACGAGAAAAAAGATTATTTAACAAAAATTATTTCAATTTTAATAAAGTTAAATCAAATTCACTACTTGTTATAATGAATTGAACTAACAATCCTCCTAATAAGTGATTTATGATTAATTACCCTTTCATGCCAAAATTATTTTTATCCCAAACAAAACTTGTAATTTTTATAAAAATTCTCCAATTAACAAAATATTTTTAATTAAGCATGCCTCCTGTAGTCAAGTCCTTCTTGAGTAGGTAAATTTAAGTTTCGCCATTAAAATGGATGAACAGCATGTGGACATTATACAAAGACCTGTAGGTCATTTTCTAACAACCAGCTACAAGTTCGTAAGGCCAATCTCGGTTATTAGCCTTTTTCGAGAAATATAAACACTTCAAAGCACCGTTGATAATTAGTAATGAATAAAATTTAATCAAAACGTCCGCGTGTAGGTAGCTCCTATATTTTACTCGTTTGATTCCATATTAATTAATACGAGAAGTTGGAAAAATGTCAACCATCTAGCGGTTGCAGGACTCTTCATTAGCGTAGAAGAGGCGCTGTTTTATTTGTTACATAATTTCGTATATCTAAATAGTAAACATGCGAAATATACTTTGATACCATTAGAGAATCATACAAGTCTTGGTTCATATATACAATTTATTTTATTGCAATTATTTTTGATCCTCTTATGTAATGAATTAACAAGTTTAGATGAAGAAAACTTTAAATATTTGCAATTATTTACACAACAATCAAATATTCCATAAAGCGTCGCAATGTACAAAAATTTTAAACCATTGCACTATCCAGCCAAAAGAATTATCTACAGTAAAATGCAAATATTTTAAATAGCTATGTATCAATGAGCACTCTTAAACTACCATATCCTTCTGTTATTTGAGTGTGAATTTTGACACGGCATTTTTTACGGTAAAAAACTCGAATTACCAATGGACCCCGATCCGCCGCCTTTGAAAACTCGCCTATATAAGCCTCTCGAAGAGCGACAGTGAACTTCAAAAGTTAACCATGATTGGCGCGTTCGTGTTCTTCGGCGTCTTGGTCGTTGCTAGTGCCCAAATACCCAGCTTGGGCTTCTGCCCGGATTATGTTCCCATGACGGATTTCGATATCGACAACTTTTTGGGCAAGTGGTACGAATCCGAGAGGTACTTCCAGTTCAGCGACATCGTTTCCAGATGCGTCGTTACTGACTACGCGAGAGCTCCAAGCGGCAAAATTTTCGTATCAAACGAAGTTACAAACCGATTGTAAGTATACGGCGTTTGTCGTAAAGTAAATCCTATTAATACTGTTTGAATCCAGAACGGGAATCAAACGAGTCATCGATGGACAGCTGGAATTATCTGGAAGAATAGGGGAAGGCAAACTTAACGTTAAATATTCAACCACTCCATTGAGTTCTCAAGCCACACTGCTCGTACTCGACACTGACTACGAAAACTACGCTATTCTTTGGAGTTGCAGTGGATTCGGACCACTTTCTGCTCGTAAGTTTCTTAATTTGTTGTATAGGACTGCTATAAACGAATATATTTTCTTCAGAAAGCGCCTGGGTGATGACCAGAGAACGTCTCCCAGCCGGTCCGGTACTTCAAAACATTTACGGAGCCCTGGATAAATTCAAAATCAGCAGAACATTCTTCGTGAAGACGGACCAGGAAGGTTGTGCATTAGCTGCATCGGACATAAACGCAGCGAATGGTATAACAGCTCAATCTACCATACCTCAAGCTACAGGTCTGCCGCAAAGAGTAGTGAATTCGGTAAAAACTAACGAGCAAGTTGCTACTAATCCAAAGGAAGCCGTCAAATCTACAGGCATTTTGTCGGAAATAAAAGTAGATGCTGAAAATTCAGATATTCCTATCAACGGTGTTGCTAATTTAGTAGGTGCTTCTGCGGCCAGTATTGCTTCTGATGATTATAAATCGAACGAAGCAGATGTAAAAGAGGTTAAAGATGAAGCTGGTAGATCAGAACCTGTGAAATCGGCAGTAGGTGACGAATCAAAACCATCCACGGTTGTTGAAGTTTTACAGGATAATAAACAACAATCGGGTGCAGTTGGAAAGGTTGCACCTTCGAACTGAAGACGTTATTAATCGGACATATTAATTGGTCGTAAAATGTACAAATTTTCATTTATTATAGTATTAGTCGAATTAAATTTTGAATAAAATAATTTTCAAATAACTGTGTATTAATTAAAACTCATTTAAAATGTAGCAGTAATAGCAATTGAAAACCTACATTTTACAGTAAGTATTATATGCACATTCTATTGTTAACCAATGCATATAAATTCATCAGTTTCCACTATAAAACTCATCTTTGGCACTATAAGAACAGTTATTTTGACCTAGTGGTGCAAGAGGCCGAACGACAAACGTCGACTGCAGATCTTATTCTTCCGTTCTGTTGCAAGAGGATTCAGTCGAAGTTGAAAAGCACATTTTATATAATGTTTGTTTTAGTAATATTCGTCGTAACAGTTAGTCAAATGGCTTGGGGCCAAGTTCCTTACTTCGGGCCGTGTCCTGATGTTAAAACCGTTACCAATTTCGACGTAAAAAAGGTAAATAGTTACGATTGATCGATTAGTCCATGTTAACGTTTGTTTTAATTGATTTAGTATGCCGGAAAATGGTATGAGGTCGAAAGATATTTTGCAGTGTTTGAATTCGGAAGTAAATGCGTTACTGCCGATTATAAAATCGACGATAACGGATTCATAAATATTGTAAATCAGCAAATTAGTACTTTGTAAGTATTTTTATTCGATTTTAGTGAAGTGTTGTATGTTTATTCGTAATTTACAGTACAGGTATTCAAAGTCTAATTGAAGGAAATGCCAATCAAATTTCCAGATCGGAGGAAGCGAAGTTGAGTATTAACTTCCCGTCATTGCCAAGTGAGTGTTTTTGTTAGTTACATAAAATCATATTTAAAGTAAATTTTTTGTAGTAACTTTTGATGCCCCTTATTGGGTCGTCGGAACAGATTATGATAATTATTCTGTTGTATGGTCGTGCTCTGATTTCGGAATTTTAAGTACACGTAAGTCTATCTATGGAAGTACTAATAGATTTATGATGCGTGACATTTTATAAGGTTATTTATAGGTAATGCGTGGATATTAACGAGAGAAAAACAACCCACAATAAAAATAATGGAGAAAGCTTATAAAGTTTTAGATAAACACGGGATATCTAGGGCTTATTTCATACGAACGGATCATAAAAATTGTCCCAAAGATTATTAGAATACAATACGAATATTAACTTATTTATTTTTAGTACATAGATATTATTAATAGCAATAAAATATTGATAAACTTTTTCGTAATTATTGGTGGTTTTGATATCTGCAATATATGTAATATAGAAAAATTCCCAACAATTATTTAAAAAACAAGTTCGTGCTTTAAAACAAAAAAATAAAATCGCATCCTTCCCGGCGTTATTAACGCAACATGTTTTCGTGAGATTTTATTGTCCGGTCGCCAATGCGAAGTTATTTTTATGGCCCTGCCTCTATTCAAATTCGAAAAACCGGCGCCCCATTCAAGCGGAGTGCTTCGTGTAAAACACGCTTTGTGTATGCATGCACATCTCGTTGACTCGCTTCGTCCATAGGCCCAAATGAGGAGTATAGAGATGGAGTGGAGTGTGAATTGTGTGACTCCAGCCTCGACCGACTCGGGTCACTATAGTTCGGTAAAAGCTGCGTTGCCACATCGACAGTTTATCCTAATTCCAGCGGAAATTCGTTTTGGGTTCAGTTGTTTGGAAGTATCAGGAAACGAAAGCCAGCAATGTGGGTTATTTCAACCTATTGTTGAATCGAGTCGAGAGTTGTTTCGTGTTCAAAATGCGATAATATCATAATACCCCTAACTACTACAATTGCTGGAATTGTTTTATTTAATAACCTAGCATAGCAATCCTGATATATGCAGCAGGTAGACCTGCAGTTCTAGCTCTAGATGTCTCTTAAATTCTTCTATTTTCCAATAGCAAAACTCACGCTAGTAGCTCTCAAACGTGATATAGGTATTGTCTAGAGTAAAATATACTATTTCCACACTTCTTTAATACTGCATCTAATACTCCAATCTATACTACACTATCGTTCTATATCCTATATCTATTTCCACTCCTTTATGAACATAGTTAATATATTTTATTGATTATGTGGTTTAATTTAGATTTGAAAAGGTGTACTAGTCCCTAAGACTTGTACCCCATCGTGAGTTGTTGAATACTTTTCGGTTAGATAACGTGGCAATGGCGGAATTCAATGTGGCACATGGTGAAATGCGGGCGTTGCTGTTGCTGTTTGTTGCCGTTTCAGCAGCCGTTTGCTGACAAAATACAAACGTTAGTGGATGGTCGACAGGACGAGAATTAACAAAGTAAAAACGATGTAGTGGAATAAAAATCGGTGCGAACGTAACCCGATAATTTCGAGTCGTAAAATGTGATTTCCGCCGTTTTTTAGATCGAAAATGAAGATATTTTTGTTCAGTTACACGATTCTGGTGTCTTATTTGTACATACCTGCCGTTAGTGGTTATTTAAATTTGTATTTGAGCCTGCCCGAAGTTCAGAGACTTCTCGGTAAGTGTTTGTGTAAATTTTTAAATGTTTATAAATAGAAAATAAAAAGTATTGCGCATGTGTCGTGGGATCGACCAACGTGCTTTGCTTACTCTAGTGTAGATTAATGAGTAAAACAACCCTTAAATTTTTCTTCACACTTGAAATGATTAATTAAAACTCAATATCCTATTAGATATATGAGAGCCAGAGTTTTACTCATCTTTTATAAGTACGCATATTAATATATAGAGGGGATTCCCACAAGTACAATTTATAGAGACATCTATTATTATTATTATTTACAATAATTAACGTTGTTTTCATTATTTTTCATTTGTTTTATATAGATTTTCGTTTCACAACAGTGTTTGAATTTTGTATTAAATATTTACAGAGGAAATACCTACAGGTAACCAAATGGCCCATTTTATCTTTAAAAATATCTAAATATTGCTTCTCTCGTCTCGGTTCCTCGTGGATTCTGGTTATTATATTACCTGTTTTCTTAACCAGTATGCTTGGAATTTGAGAACTCATCCAATTAACTTCGAAATTCGAACACATTTAATTATTTGGAACATAAACAATATAATACAAATACAGAAATTCGACTTGTTTACTGCAGCTCATACTTAATTTATTTTAAGCCTACTATCTTTTGAGTCATAAACGTCGTCAGATTGATTCCTTATTCATAATTTATTGCCTCCAAGATAAAGCAAAGTGTCCATCAAATGGAATAAAATATTGATTTTTTTCCTAGTTCATATGACTAATGGTCGATTAATGGAAAATGCTCGTGTCTCGTCAAGTGTCAGTTAGTTAATCAAGACATTTCGCGCCCTCTTTCATGACGAACCCCCTTTTTCGGGAGTGCAAATTCAATAAGACTCCTACAAAGTACACGTCATTCCTCATAGACTTTGAATAATGACACTGGAGGTTTGTCCCCTATTACAGAATGAGTAATAGAGATTTTTCGATCTCATAAGCGACGTGAACAAACGCTTATTAATGAGGAGGGTGCTTCATCAAGGATGCTAATGAACTTGGATCTCGAGGTGTACTTAATACAAAGTATAAAATTTCAAGTGGGACTAATGACAATACTCTTGCATAGAAGAAATAGTTTGACCAGCTGCTGTTTACCAAAGAAATAATTTCTACAAGTAAAAATCGTACTAAGTAATTATTTAAACAGTAATTTTAAAATTAACAGCGACGCTGATAAGACGTCGAGATACCTCTTACGGGAATTTGTCAAAGTAGTTCCGTTTTACCGACAAAGTTATCGTTAGAACGTTTGTCGCAATACTGGCAATGTAAATATGATAGCGTTAACCAAGCTTATTAAATAATAAATTAACTGTTGAACTTAGATTACTTCGCTAACTACTGGATAAACTTCTGTTCGGCGTGAAAGAGAAACTTAAAAACCAATTAGCGAGTGAGAATATGCATTATAAAGCCCCGTTTAGCTAATTTAAAGTAGGGTTCTTAATATTAACTCATCCAAGTTGAGTGATGTATTGCAAATTTTTAGATGAGAAGAATATGGAAATTAAAAAGAATGTTTTTTAAGATTTTTTTACTTCAAACATTTGGGATTGCTACAATTATTAATATTTTCTTTTGTAGGTTTACATGCTGAACTTTTTTACATTCGAAAAGGAGTTATCAACAATTACGCACTTAATTTTGTTGTACCAATACCATCCAACATCGATTCACTATGTTTCACATGGGAAAGCCTAACACCTGGACAACCAGTAAGCTTATTCTTCAATCATTCTATCTTAGTGTTAATATTATCGGAATACAATAATCTAACAAGTACTATTTTTTTAGGTGCATTATTCAATTCAAGTGGATTCCTCGAATTTGGCCGCGCTACCCACCCCTAAATTGAACATATCAGACGCCGGAGTGATTTCCAATACCGTACAAACCTTCCAAATATCATTACCCTGCACTGGGCTGGTGGAAGCAGAAGTAGACATCAAAATAAAAATGAACATAATGCTGACGCCCGAAAACGTAACTACATTGACCTTTCGAAGGAAGAAGATCTGCTTGGAATTGGAAAAGTCAACGGCTTACGTTTCTGTGGATTCTTTGCCTCCCTACTCCAATTCTGTTAATATACTCTACATAGCCATATGCTGCGCTATATTGTTCATATTTATATTGGTGATTGTTGTGACTTTGTACCACGTGAAAGGGAACAAAACCAGAAGATCTACCGAAAATGGTAGTGGACCTACAACTACCACTACCACGTTCCTCGCTGCTTTACCCAGAAACAGCGTGAATGTTTCTTCTTATGGTAGTTTAAAAAGAATGCCTAGTTATTCATTGATTGAAGAGCGATCCAAGGATTTGCAAGATAAAATTACTGAGCTGTCTATACAAAGGTAACACATGAATTTTAATAGATTTTTTTCATAAATTAATAATGCGATTTTTTGTTTAGATGTCGAGTAAGACTCAGCAGCATAATTATGGAAGGCACTTTCGGAAAAATTTACCAAGGCTCTTACACAACTGAAGAAGGAACCGAAGAAACCACCATAGTAAAAACAGTTATGGATCACGCTAGCGATGTACAAATCTCATTACTTCTGAAGGAAGGCATGTCCTTGTACGCTTTGAATCACAAAAATATTTTGTCGATTTCTCGAGTGTCAGTCGAGGAACACATGGCCCCATTCTTGCTCTACCCATACAAAAATTACACGAATCTAAAACTATTCTTACAAAAATGCAAAGTATCCTCCGAAGGCGTGCATCACACCTTAACCACACAGGAACTCGTCGATATGGCCTTGCAAATCATCCAGGCCATGCAGTACCTGCATAAGAAGCACTTGCTTCACAAAGACCTTGCCACTAGGAATTGCGTGTGAGTACCACCAAACTCTCCACTACAATTCGCAATTTCCATTAAACTATTTCATATTGCAGTATCGACGATAAGCTAAACATACTAGTAGCCGATAACGCGTTGTCTAGAGATCTATTCCCATCGGATTACCACTGTTTGGGAGATAACGAAAACAGGCCGGTGAAGTGGCTGGCCATCGAGAGCCTGCTGCACAAGTCCTTCTCGCCGAGCTCGGACGTCTGGTCCTTCGGTGTGCTGCTTTGGGAATTGACCACCCTGGCCCAGCAGCCCTACATCGAAATTGATCCCTTCGAAATGGCAGCTTATTTGAAAGATGGCTACAGGCTCGCCCAGCCCATCAATTGCCCGGACGAATTGTGAGTAAATACAATATTACTGAGATAGATAGGTGAATAATTTGTTTTTCGTTTGTAGATTCGCTGTGATGGCGTACTGTTGGGCGATGAGCGCCGAAGAACGACCGACTTTTACCCAATTGAACGTATGCTTGCAAGAATTTTACGCACAACTTACTAGATATGTGTAATTTTGAACCGTGTTCCTTCGATCGTGACAATTCCATTGCCTCAAGTTTTTACATGTAAATTCATTATACCCAATGGCTGTAAGTCTTGTCAATGACGTCATTTTGCGACAGCTCTCATTGGCTGGATCAAGTGACACTCGAGTGCGGTGATTCGATAGATTCTCATTTACATCACTGCTCATCCAGAGATCTTTTTGATTGGTAATATAATCAAGTGACAATCGAGCACTGTTTTTCACTAGAGACTCAATTCTTATTGACCTCACTTAGAAGTGAAAGAATTAGAGAATTAGAATTGAGAGAATTTTTGTTTGATAAAACAGTGAGAATCGAGTACTGTGATTCGCTAGATGCTCAGTGCTAATAATCACAGCTAATAATTATGGCCGTTGGGTATAGAGTATTATATTTATTGTTGTCACCATCTAAGCTAAAAGTGCCAAATCTGTGTTCCAATTTATCAAAACCATATGATGTTAATAAGCCTGTATTTTTATACGCCAAATATTTATGTTAGGATAGATGATTTTAGTTTATTTGATCTCTCCAATTGAATGAGTGGAATCGTAAAGAATAGAACCTTTTGGATTATAATTTAGTAAGTTTGTGTTTATGTTTTATGTAAATTGCCAGAGAACAACTGTAGGGTTGTTGTAGATAAGCAATTATGAGAATGGACGAATTTTTTGCAAACCAGTGAAATATAGATTTTATATGCAACTCTGGCAGTAGTTCGATTCAGTTCAAATACTTTTTGAAAACTCGGACAAATTTGACGTAGATGTGCTGTTGTAAAATTGAATTGCGAATTGAAGAGGCATCTAGTCATACAAAAATATAGCGATCAGTCGCCTTTAATTTGCCGTTCAATTTCACCTAGCTTTATCTAACCGGACAGATTCTTAACTGAACCTAAAAATGTTGTGATCTCCTTCCTTTATTTTATAGAATAATTAATAATTGTAATTGACTGTTATTTTTAGGAATTAGTCCAATTTTTCTCGATTTATATTTTTTTATAGTTTACGTTACACATAAGCATGATTGTTTTATATTTCTCAAATTGCATTCCGTGTTATTAATTCAAAAATTAGATATTTCTTTAATAATTAATATCAAGGGCTTCTGGTGTAATGTGAGAAATTGATGTATGGTGTACTCAAAATAGGATAATTGTTTATTTTTGGTTATTATTTTTTAATGAAAGATTAATTGGACTAAAATCGCTTTAAACTTAATTATTAATTAACTCGAATCTCAATGTTGAAAATCGTGAAATGTATCGTCAGGCTTGTGGGATTAAAGAAACTATTGCTTCATCTGAAAGTTATAAAGTATTGCGTCGACAATAAGTGGAAGAAATTTTTGAGTTTCACGTTTTGAAAGAAATTACTGTGGTTTTTAGCTTATTAAATGTATTTTTATACGAAGAATATTAAAAAATCCAAATTTCCATTTGATTTTTTATTAAAATCCATTTTCTATTTTCTAAGTAAATGTAAATCTACGAAAATTGCTCCGTTATTTTTAGCTAAAATAGCTATATAAATGTAAAATCCGCATCAAAAAGCTGCGCTTATTGCCAGTGCCAGATCATATCGAAAATTCGATACAAAAGCATTTAAAATTTTCTTCTTGTTGAATTAATTAAACCCATCATGAAAGTATAAAAACATTTCAAATTATGACAAATGTAAGTATTGAAAATGAACTTCTTTAAAAAACATTTATGGCTAACTTATTTGGGGATTTATTTAACTCGGCAAGAACGAAATCAATTTAGAAAATAATCCTTTTATCACCAAACAGTCAGCCCCTTAATTTTTTTCGCACTGGTTTCGCAACAGCCCTGTTTAGTGTGAAAAGTTGCAACTTCTTTATACCTAACTTCGTGGGTTTTAATATACATTGGATTTCGTATCAAATTCACATTTAATTACAAAGTCCGGGATGTTCGGAATCGCCAGCAATCCCTCAAGTAAATACTCTAGTCTCACAACAACACTAACACAAAGTTAATGAAGTTTCTGTCAACTTCGTGTAAAATCCGTGGAAGAAATGTCCTTCGCATTAAAGTAACAAACATGAAGCAAATGACTAAGGAGAAATAGTGAAATAGTATAATAATAAAAAAGAATAAAATGCATTGATTCATCAATGAACTGTATACAAGTGCATACTTCCCATTTGATTACTATACATTATGAATATTATTAAATAGTAAACAGAACCGTACTGAAACATTTACAATTAAGGTCTAATTACAACCCTGCAAATAAATATAAGCACTACAAAATAACGATAAAAACTACTATCAATACTGTTCTATCTAGTATATATAATATATTCTTTCTATCTACACTATTATTGGTTCACAAAACAGAAAACAATACTAAATGTTTATATGACTTCGTCTCTGCTTCGAGGCGGTTTTTTTTCTACAGGTTAAATTGAAAAATATTTAATGACTGCAATTACGATCATCGAAGAATATTTTATTTATAACCTTGACAATAAGATGAAGGAGACCAACATCAACATCTATATCGTGAATAAAGCAGTTTTGAATATTATAAATGTGATCGGGATTTGTCACGCCACAGCTAAGTGTCTTCGAATTAGAGTCGCCATCGTACCGGAATTAATTTAGTCAAGTTGTAAGTGGCGAAAAATGAGTTGTTATCGATTGGAATTTTCGGCTCTATTGATTGCATTCGTTATTTATTGCAGTAAGTGTAAGTACGATTTTTAGATTTTCTTTGTTTCGCTTAAAAATTCAATTTTGCTTCAACAACAATGAAAATGATATATTAGAGTTAAGTACGTTATTGTTAAGGATATTTTCCGAGAGCGTTTCGCACGTTAAAATCGCATTCAGCTAAATTGACGGAAAATGTTCAGACTCGCAATAATTTTCCAGAGACATTTTCCACCGACGCGACGGTTGCTTAGATACGACTCAGGGTAAGTATCTGATATATCGCGTTTTGCGTTAAAAAAGTTATATTTTCTCTTATATTTCCTTATTTCTCCGAAAAACGAAAGAATTTTCAATTTACACAAAATGCGAAATAAATCTTAGTTTCATATAGGTAACAGGTATATGCAAAGAAGCGCAAAAAGTTAAATACCAGCAGGGCACAATCTAATGAATACATTTTCCCAATATAAAATTCTAGTTAGCAGCATTTCCAATCCGCCCACTGCTTAAAAATACATAATTAAATTCAGTAAAATATCGAATTACGAATCTTCCAGGTACACTGTCCCGACAATGTTTTTCGTTTTATTATCCCGAGAGCAGACTACGAATAAAAATAAAAGTTTACGAGTCAAAGTTGGTCGAGAAAGTCGCAGATCATGTAAATGTAAATAGCGACACAACAAGAAAACAGGAACTTTATAAATTCGATTCGAGTCCAGAGTTCCGAACAAAACGGCAAAAATGATTAGTTTGTGTGTATGAATGTTCGACACGGCGTTCCGGGCATACCAATGTCTACTCGAATTGATTTTCCCAACTATAATCCGTCAAAAGGCGGCTAAACTATTTTAGAGAAAGTGAAATTCCTCCAAGCTTGAGTATCTGGAAGCTCGGGCCCATAAAATCTGATATCGACGGAGGGTGTTAATTAATACAATAGGGAAAAGGTTTATTGGAAATTTGCGAATTGTTAATTATAGCGCAGGATACTTGTTTAGCGACGAGGTCGAGGTCTTGGATTAGTTTCTGGTAACATTTAGTAAGAATATTAAGTGGAATAGACCGCGAATTCATATCGACGACAACCCAGTGAAGCTGAATTTATTTCAAGGGTTTATCCCAACTAGTACAACAAAGATTATTGAACTTCGAGTGGAAATATTAACTGTTGGGTAATTTCATGGTTGAAATATAAAGAAACCCCCTGCGTGCTACAAACCCCCTCCAACTTTCCCTAACTAACTAAAAGCACTTCATATTGTACTCGAATAATTCGCCTGTCATAAACAGTGAACATCTATCATAAACTGACTGATAACAATCGAGCAACTACCTACAGGAGTTGGAGTTCCTAATATTGCACAAATGAAGTGTATTAATAAGTTTAATTTATTTCCAGGTAATGCGATTGGTGTAGACGATAAATTGGATTTCGGGAATCGACGAACCTCGCATTCTTCGATTATCAAAGATGGCATCGTACATACCTCATTTATACCGATCGAAGATTCTTCGAGCGGGGTTCATAATAAGCAAAGCGATGGTTTCGATAACATAGGCATTGTATGCGTTAATGAGGGATGTAATACTACGAAAACCTCGTCGGATTCTATCAAGACAGATGTAGTGGTACACATAGAAACTAAATTAGATTTGAATTCGGAAAAAACTAAAGTAGTCGATGATGTACCAGATATTCCTGTAGTAATAGGCACTGATAAAAGCAACACTAATTATTATCAAAATACCGGTTCGAATGTATACAGTACCAGCAGACCATTCTACACCTACACTCCCAATAGAAAATTCGGCTCGACCTCTCCTTACGAAAACGCATTAAATCCCAATCCTGAAGTCACCATAGATATCAAATCTTCACCGCCAATCACCATGGACTTTGTCCAGGATATGTTAATCAATAGATTTCAACCGAACGGCTTGACCGAAATGACGATACCATATTTCGATCCATCATTGCATAGCCATCATTACAGTGAAACACCACCACCCCAACAGGCGTTCTATCCGAAACACGTTTCGGCAGTGAATCCAGTAGAATTTAAGGTAATGAGACCTAATTGGAGGGTATCTCAATGGCGAAACCAATTCAACCAGCGCGGCGCTATGCCCGAATCACGTAGAGGTGTTAAATGTTATTGTGAAGACGAAAATGGGAGAACTGATCCTCATTGGTACATAAATAGAAATAGTAGGAGCGAAGTTTATTCGGCAAATAGAAGAAAATCTTACAATGATCCTGGAACACAAATTAACGACAAGCTGGCACCTCTTGAATAGATAGCTAAATGTAATGATTGATATTTTTTTTAAATAAAAGTTAATTATGATAGGTCTGCAATTTACTCACTTATGTAATGTGAGTTACAGTGATTCATTTGAACTTCAGAGAAAAAATTATAATTTGCGCTATCAAGATATTAAAATAAAAACATAAATTTGGCGTGGGTTTGAAATTGCTTTTATAATTACATTTTTTATTGAAATAAGGAACAATAGATGCTTTTGTATTTTGCTACGAAAATAAATTTCGAACCGAATTCCCAATTAAGATGTTTTTAATGACCATCCGAGTATTTCAATACGTATTTATTTAATCGAAACATGCAAAAATTGTAAATACATAAACACAAAACAAATAATCCATCAACAAAAAGTACAATATACTTTTTTAATATCAGTTTGATTTTCTTACGGCGACTTCGCTTCATAAGTAGTAACTTTCCCGTTATCATTTACTGAAGTTATAGCATGCTTGTAGGTTTGAGTTTTTCCATCAACGGTTTTGCTTACGCTGGAACTCGAGCTGTATACGCTTTTCATATACCCATTCGGATCAGTATTAGTTGTTCCATGATACACGTTCACGTTAGGTGAATTCTAAAAGACAAATCCATCAATAAATTACCCAGTTTGTTATTTGAATTGTATAACTATTTACTGGATTTTCTGGATAAACTGCGGCACTTTGGCGCACTCCATCAGGACCAACGGAACCGTAAGCATGGGCCGCATTATCTAGGCCGGGGTTGAAAGTGCCTTTAATTCCAGAAGCTGGAATAAATTGAAAATCTCCAGCATTTGGAAAACTGCCTGAAAACGATCCTCCATATCCTCCTGTTGCGCCTGGATAACCGCTTGAAAATGATCCTCCATAGCCTCCTGCTCCACCCGCATAACCGCTGGAAAACCCTCCTCCGTATCCTCCTGCTGCACCACCTCCACTTCCTCCCGAGTTAGCGAAATGTTGACCCACATGAGCCTGATTTACGATGCTAAATAAATAAGATATTGCGATAAAGGAGTTAATTTTTATAAAATACATATATTAATAAAATTAGATCGATCTAAACATTTTACGTACCGTCTAACCGGGATTATTATGTAAGAGGAAGCATAGGCTCTACTACCGGGTTTTGATGATGCATGAGAATAGGCGAAAGAGTGACCACCACCTAAACCTTTAAAAAGAGACTTCAAGTAAATTCAAGCTCACTATAAACATACATCAGAAAATTAAAAAAGAACATGCAATTTCTTCAGTTGATCCCGACTGGATTTATTGAAATTTCACTCAAACAAGTCAACCCGGCTATTCCCGTGGGAACGAAGTTCATCATCGCGAAAGCCCTGTTAGTGGCTCAAAGTTCTGGAAAGATCAATTCTTTGATGCCACGGTAAGTCATGTGTTAGTGAAGTTCGCAACTCTTAATTACTTGACTAAGTTTTTATGAACCCTCCTATTCACTAAGGGTAATAAATTGATCTTAAAAACAGTAAATATGGAAGTGTGCTGTCGTAATATTAATAATAAAACATATAAAATTTATATAAACTTCGAGAGATAGATTCGTGATAAACCAACACCGTATTTTCATTTCCTCGCACCTATGAAATAAAAAACATGCGAATTAGAATAGTGAAATAAGAAGGTGTAAACTGTAATATATTAGATTGGATGTTAGAATGTGAGATCATCGTGAGGTTTGGTGGACTTACGTATTTTGCAACTCTTCCTGAAATTTCTGAAAGCTTTTTACGAAATTGCTGAAATCGAAAAACGGGATTTTAAAATTTTCCGGCGGGGCGGAACCTGAAAAACTACCGGAATATCCATATCCGTATCCACTATTACTGCCTAAGTCATTTCCGGATGAGGAATCTGTAGCTAAAATCAAAGCAAACGTACATACACATACTATGGTTGGATGATTTTTAAAAACCATCATTATGTATTTCAAATATGATTTATTACGAACATTGTTTGAATTTATATTGAAATTATTTATAGAGTAGGGATATTTACATATTATAAAATTGTACAAATATGCACTTAAGTGATTAGATACGTTTTTGAATATATCTATTACTATTAAAATCGATCAAACAATCAGTTCGATGAAAAAATTAATCAAGGCAAAAGTTGAAAAAATGTCGGGCTTCATTTCAGAGAATTATGATAAAGTTTGATGCTTTGAAATATAATTTAATTTGGAGTTCACTCCCGTCGCGAGAACACTTTTCTTTTTGTCGCCGCAAGTTTAACTTTTGTCTTTTGTAATAATGAAAATTTATTCGGCGACCCCTTTTGTATTCTCTAGAAATTAATTTGCAAGGATCATTGTTAATTCTACACCGGTATCGTAGATTTGTTTTAGTTCAAAGCCCGTCGGTTTTCCGTCTCATTAATGGACTTTCTCGGTTTGTATCGCCCGAACTTCGAAACTATTTATTTGGAATTCGTTACCGTTTCACGAATTTACAACATATGAGGATGAAGACGAGCACACAAAAGAGAGGATTTGGGTTTACGGCGGGCTTATCTGTAAAATTTTCTACCACATGTCATTTTTATTAATGGATTTTAGATCCTCGAAATTTTAATTCGGAATTTGTACGTTAGATATAAATTTATGCAAATCGAAACACGAGATGTACGAGGAATTTCAAAATAAATTACCTTATTAACTTCGTCAAAGCTATCGGCAATTTTGTAATATTATTCTATTAGTAAAACATCAAGAAGTTTTTTGTTTTTTTGGTGTTCATGTAGATACACCTACTTAATGTTGCAAAATAATTGGATATACTTGTTAACTTCACTATAATAGGATATTCAAAGTGGCCTTTGAAACTAGAATTTTCTTCTGTTTAAGACATTTAATTAATTAAGCTTCCTCAGCGGCAGTAATTACCCACTGATTGAGTCGAGTAATTATTTTGAAAATGTATTTTAGCTCGACCTTCAATTATTTAATAAAGCATAAACAAACCGGAGATTATCAAACCGTTATCATTAATATATGATTGTTTATAATGAACTTCTGATGCACATATACAGTTTTACGTGTGGTTACTTCAATTAAATAGACATAATTTAAATGAAATTACCATTCTTAAATTCTTAGCGAAATTACATCCTGTTATTAAGCCGATTACTTTATCGATCATAATGCGAAAAAATTGAAAATTTCAGTTCGGTTTGTAAAATTGTTCTAGCACGTTTTATTCGCAGGATAATAAACAAACGAGCGTCGAAAACAGCGCGAATATTAAATAATACCTGGAATTAATTTTAAATGTCTTTAATAGAAGCTTAATAATGGGCTAACATTAATTGTTGTTAACTCACCTGGATATCCTGCTAGGCCGCATGCTACGTACGAAAATAAAACAATACAAAGTTGCAACATCCTTCGAGAATCTCGCATCGCTTGTGAGCAAAATCACCTTTAACGAGCGTTTTATCCAACGCTACTTTTTTTTTAATACGAAGGAGGACGATTCCGTCCGAACTTTTATTTTTCAATAATTTTCGAAATTCGCAATCGGTACGAATGCGTTCGAGTGCGTGCGTGCGGTGGTGAAAAATGCACAAACGAAATGCACTGACATTTATCTGTCGTGTCAAGTTCATCTGGTCTCTTAAGGTCGCATCAGCAAGCAAGGCCTGCGCGTGGATCATTCGAACTTATTCATTTTATCACGATTTTTGGACGATATAATTAATATTATTAGCACAGGAGATGCGAAGGGAAATTATGCCAATTTTGCCGTATAATAAATACGAGTGATATTATGGCTGTTTTGCAAAATGTTAGTGTATTGTCCCACGCATACGAATTGCGTGGGATAAGATATAGAGGTAGCAGAAAAGATGTAGGCAGAGGATTATAGATTAAAGAAATATTATTCCTTTCAGTCGTTACTGAATGGTATGTAAACTGCTAAAGTTTTCATTGTACATAATTTGCTTCTTCTAAAAATATTTTCCTGGAATTGGCAACGTTTTGAAGGGTAAAATTGTTTGAGAATATATCATATTTACATACATATGTACATATTTTACTGATATCTTAAATTTTAAATACTTTAGTATGTACAGAAATTTTATGTATGCCTATTAAGCATTTTTGCAATATTATGCAAGTATTTTTTCCATTGTATTGTGCCTCTCAACATACCATAATTTCAATAAAATCAGTTTCTATATAAAGATTTTTGGTCACTTTTGGCTAGCAACAACTACATGAAAATGCATCCATTTATCGATTCGTGTAATCCCCTTGCTTTTAATTACTGTTAATACTGTGAATGTGGCAAAAACTATTAATTGTAAGTAGGAAGAATGTTTTTCAGTGTACAGATTATAGCTGAAATATTTGTTTACTAATTCTGTAATAAGCCAGTACTTTTCGTAAACAATTTTTTAAACATTTCTCATTGTGGATGATCTCATTTCACCTTGATTCGAAATAAAATATGAATATATACGTTGTATAATAAAATTTTTGGATCAAGTTCTTAGTACAATTCTTCAGGAATTTCCAGATAAGGTAATTAATTTTGTTTATAAAAAACAATTACTAATGTGGTAATTATAGTATATTATCATAACTATTACTATTGTATACAAAAATACCTAACGTCTAATTTCGTTTTCATTTAATAAAACAACAGGGAAGTTGTCAATGTAGTGATCAATTTTATCCTTTTTGTTATCTTCATTATTATCGGCATTGTTATTATTATTTTCTTCATCTTCGTATTTTCCATTAATTTTTTCGTCGTCATTTTTTCCCATATTTGTAACTGGGTTTACAAGATCAACTGTGTATACTTCAATGTTCGGATTATTTGCATGTTGTTTGTTAACAATATAATGCTTGTCACCAATCTGAAATTCGTTCTGAGGTTTACCGTATTGAGGATACCTCTGAGGTTTTGGTTGAGGTTGGGGTCGGGCTTGAGGTCGATTAAATTGGTTCCAGTATGGATTGTAAACATTCGGGCGATTCTGCATAAATTGCTGATTGTAATTGTAATAATTGTGGTAATTTTGATTTTGGCGCTCTGGAACGATAACTTCTATAGTAACAGGTTGTCTGTTATTTTGCGGAAACCTCGGTAAATTCCCGTAGCTTGGTGAACCCAGGCGTTCGATTTCCAAGATATCTCCGTTGGGTAAAATTGTCGTTACGGCACAATAGCATGGTAAAACTACAACATAAAAAACAAATTATATTAAAGCGCTGTTGGAACGTGTGTCAACTAAAACGCGTTAGACGTGTGTTCTTTGATTAATAGTTAAGGGAAATAAATTATTCAAAATCAATTATCTTGTCATTTAAACGCTGTTTTGTTGTTTGTTAGTTGTAATAAAAATGTCGCAAGACGATGATGTGGTAAAAGCGACTCTGCCCGTATGGGTATTCTGTCAAATGTTCGGTTTGTGTTTTAGTTCCACCAAGGCAATCGCTTCAACTAAAATTCCTTCGCGAAAAAGAAATGTAGGAAAATTTGTTTATTGGTTTGCTACAGTTTCTATAGCTCTGCATCTTTCTTTCTATAATTTTTCATATGAATTAGATCCGTCGAAGAACGTCGTTATACAAGCTGGAGATATTTTGAATGGATTATCCAGCATTGCCGCAACAGTGTCGAGTATTTTTACGAGCTTCTTATTCGAAAATCGCATATTAACGGTAATGAAAGATTTATGCGAAGTCAACGACAAATTGAAAAAGTACCCGAAATCGATCAGCTACAAAGGGATTAAAAAATTCGCCTACGCCGAAATAATTTATTTATTAAACTCTTGGATTTATTTTTTAATAAGTTACGTTATTACTTGCCCGAGTAACTTAGCGGAATGCTTAGGGTCCTGGTATTTGATGTATACCATAACGAAAATTTTCGATGTGAATTTAGCCCGTTTCATATCTCACATGAGTATCGTCTACAAGCAGCTCTGTACCTTGAATAGCAACATATTGCATTTATCCGAAGAAAGATATGTGATTTCATTAAATTTACCAAAGGAACGGTATAAAATTGATGCTTTAGAAAATTTTAAAGAAATATACAGCGAAATATTGAGGATAGGAGAAGAAATCAACTATGTGCATTCGTTTTCGTTGCTTCTTATTATAGCCAATCAATTTATATCGATTTTTAGTTCGCTATATTTTTGCTTTTTCGGTTATTACATCAACGGCAATTACATTAAACCCAATTCATTGAGCACTTTACTGGTGCCTTTAATGTCTCTAATACATCCAGGTGGACAATTACTAGCTATTGCAATCGTTTGCCAACTCACCATTTCAGAATCCAAACAAACAGGAAAAATAATTTACCGAATACCAATAAACAGAAACGCTAGAACATTAATGCAAAGAGTAAGTATGTAATTCAAAAAATGTATATTTATTGTTATATTGATTTATTGAACAATATTTCATCCTACATGAGGGATTATTTATTATAGAAATATCTCCATCATCAGATAATAAAATTCTACTAAATTACTCATGTGTTTTCGGTGAGTACATTCTTAATAACATGTTCTTTTGTTTTGCAGATCAATTTATTCTCTCTCCACATAATGCACAAGCAATTCGATATTACGGCGTGTGGATTTTTCAGCATCAATTGTGCATTACTGTTAATGGTAGGGATCGATCCCCCAATTTATTAAATGAAAAACATTTTTCGTCGAAAACGCTAATTGAATTCAATTAAAATTAGTAAAACTCGATGTATAGCATTTCGGATTTGTAGTTATTAGGCAGTAAATTAATCGAAAATAAAATGAGTAGGATGAATCGGGTAAATAATCATCGATTTTGTTGCAGATTGTTGGAGCTGTAACCGTTTACCTGGTAATGTTTATTCAGTTCGACCTGGCCTCCAGGAAGCAAATAACGCAGTAAAATTTATTTTCACCTTAAGGTGTGGAGACATCACAGGACTTTTTAATATAAAGTCGGTTTTGTTGCAGGATTTTAGCTGTAATACACATTTGCACAGAATTCGCTTAATAAACTGTCTTTTCACTCGTTGCTTATGTTTATTTACGGAATAATACATAACAACCTATTACATAATAAAAATAGATCAAAGTCCATTCAATGAACGGAAATTAATTGAAATAAATAGTACTTACCAGTAATACATAAATTAATTGCTAATAATATTTTGGTATCCATGGCACATACGTGAATTAAAGTGTCTGGGTAAAATCTTTTGAGATGACTGCGAGATGACGAGACCGCAGCAACCAAAACCAGTTTGTAGCAATAATCTTGGATTTGATAATTACTTATAATAATCGTGTAGATAAAAACTTAATTCTCCTGCTTTTGACTGAATAATAATTTTGTTTTGCTTGGCAACTTGCAACATACATATGTATGTATGTATGTATAGTCGGATAATCCCAAAGGTAATTACTAATGGGAATTACGTATTGCTATACGGATGCGATTTGTAGATTGAATGATTTATTAATATAAATATGAAATTATCTTTATAGGTATCTATGTAAAAACCATAAGTTATAAAATGTGAAGATTAACCCCGTTCTCTAGGCTATATTCGCGTAAATTAATGATAACGACTAGACCATTTGGAACGCCTATGTTTATTTAATTATCTTCGTTTTGTTAAGTTTCCTGTACGCCTCTTAATTTCACGTTACACCCATATCGATTACATTACTTCAGCCCATGTATTTCCATACTATAATAGCCAAATTTTCTCGGTTCATGTCTATTAATACACGGCCCTATTAGATAGAAACTTGTAATTGGGTAGTATTGTATTGGAGAGTATACTCTCTTTAGTACGCTTTCAATCAGTAACCATTGTTTCAGTTGCTATAAATAGGATGGATATCTGTGTATGGAATATTTTGCGTTCTATTCCAGAAGAAATATCAAAATAAAAACAAACATAATTACCTTAACATTTTACCTTGAGGCGAGCTTCATCTCCGGTTTTGAATATACAAGGTGCCCCTATGAATCAGAACAGATTTAGTAGAAACCTTTATACAAAAAATCATTATCGCTCTTCATCACGATTATCGTGTTTCTGTAAAAAAAACACTCATAGTGACTAATATTCATGATGAAAAAATAGATAATTACAGAATACAGATGTTATTGACGAATTGTACGAAGCAGACTCGTAGGTATTCAAATTCAACAACAAAAAATGTACACAACAATCCCAATAGGAAGGTTTTGTCTGGAGAACACGACGGATTAAGTGTACTCCATCAAAATGGAGAAAATTCCACTTACATCAAAGCCCATTATTATCTTCAACTGTCATATACACAAACAATTCGGATTAAATTTAATTTCGAGCGAATATTCTGGCTGAAATGTACTCGGAGATAATAATTTTCTTAATGCAAAAGGAAATGATGTGCATAAAGAGTTAATTATTTACCTTTGCTTTGCCGTTTAACAACCTATGACCTTTTGAATTCTAACATTCATCTGCATCTTAATTCTAACCAAAAGAAACAAAAATATATGTACGTTTTCTTTTTCTTTTTTTCAACAACGCTCAGGGTAATTTTGAGCATTTCTTTTCGCACACTGGGCCAATTTAGGACGAGCACACTTCCATCTATTCATTGATAGCGGGAAAAGATGAAAAATCTCTAACTTATTGGATCTGGATTTTAAATTTACGGGATGAAAATTGCAATCGCTGTAGGTACAGGAAGCTGTCAGAAATCAATGATTCAAAAAAAAGGTGGATCCATCGGATAGGAAAAGGTGGGCGAGCTGTCAAGAGAGACGCGGGTTCACTACATTAAACAAGGCTAGATTTTAAACCTTAATTCCGAAAATTGATGTTAACAACATTAAGGATATTACGGGAGTTTGCATCTATTGAAGAATCGAAAATTACTTTTACGGTTCAGTTGTACGTTTGGAATAACCGATTTTCGGTTAAGCTTTGACTACAGATTCTACGGAAAATTGATTTTCTCTTGGGCCTAAATCCAAATTCAGCACAAACAGTGTTTGATACATTTCAGACTTCCATCGTAACCAAATAAACGCTCTTCTTGCAAATACATTTTTGATACTGATTAATTAATTGCCAAATTTGTTTTATTTAACTTCCTTTGCGTGCAGATGAAAGTACCTATATGTAGGTACAGATAATTTGATATTTTTTAAAAGTGCCGTTGGTTCCCAGGAGCCCATTAATTTCCAGCTAACTAAATTTAACAACGAATAACTGCACGTGAACACCTCTAACAATTTAAAAGCTCAAATAACATCGTAATGCATTAAAGCAATGGATAAGGTAATGTTTAATAGACGTAACGACATTAGAGACGCCGATATTAAGATGAAACAACCGAATTCTAATAGAACCAGGAAGCAATAATGTCATTAAACTAAACGTTTTCATTAACGAGACAGTCAATATTAATTTACTAGCTAATCGAAAAGGATAAAATTTTAACTAAAGTTGTAAAAGACAAGTTAAGTAGAGGAATCCCAGAATAAAGAAGTGTAGGTACGATTATATCTTTTACATTTGTTGTTATCTTCCCAAAAATGCTTAATCATTCATATTCACCTAGTAGATACTTACATGCAAAAATTATCAAATTATTTAATCACATATACCGGGAAAGTTTATAATTACAATAGAATAGGTTTTTTTTGTGATTTTTAGTGAACGCGTAATTTCGAAACAATGGGATATAAAATCCTGCTAATTATCGGCATATTACATTAATTGATGAAAAATACTAACAATAAGATAAAAATCAAGGAGAAAAATATATGTACACTTGGATTAGCGGATATTTTTAAACTTTCGAGTTTTCTTAGTTACACAAAATTAATTCGGTTAAAATATAAATGAACACCCTGTAGCTACGTTTTCGCTTTATCCCATTTCCATTCTCATCTGGTTTTTTTCCCCAAAGTAACAGGGTTAAAATCCACTGAACCCCCGAAAATGTTATTGCGTTCGCAGAGAGAACGTCCTCGGGCGAATTTATGGTTTGCGACGAAATCTACAGAAAAAGCCCGGCTACAAATAATGAGTTACTTGCAAAATGATTTTATGTTGTTCCGTGAAATTCAAAGAACTTGAGGTGTATTCAAAAACAATTTTGTGTGAAAAATATCCAATGTGATAAATTCAATTGTTTTTTTTATATATATTTGAGGTTGCAATATCACAAACAAAAATGCAATTCGAATGGGTTCAAGGTCAAACCCCATGGATGACTGACATTAAATTTTCAATTTCAATTTACTGAGCTAACGGAATCAAAAGGTTTCAAACAATTCCCGTTCGGAATCGAACAATTTTATAAAATCAGGAAATTCTAGTAAAATCAACTAACACCATTGGACTATTTAGGGGCGTTAAATGCTATCTACATTTCCAGGACGAAATTCCTCGAAATGATAATATTTTCCATTCCCCACCGTGTCCGTAGGTGTGTATATACTGCTCCACAAAAATTAAGGAAGTTTACAAATATTGAGATTAATTTAAAAGTTGCAGGTTTTTTTATCGCCAAATTTTGTATGAATTGTAGAGGTAGGGACAAAAAATCCACTCAGGTATGAGAGAAGACATTTAATTTCGCATATTTGAAAATTTGATGATCAAAAAGTCTGTAACTTTTAAAATAATCACAAAATTTGCAAACTTCCTTAACTTTTGTGGGGCAGTAGAATAACACAATTTCGAGTTAGTTATTTATTTCATTTCAAACATGAATATTCCGGATATTTCCTAAATTGAGCCAAAATTAAAATATGCTAATGGCATTTGTAAATTGTGGTCGCTGTGTAGCTCAGAGGTAAAAAAAGTAGGTTCAGTGGATTGTAATTTTCTGAAAAATTGCCCGTTTGCGATACACACCGACCGATCATCGCACATCGAAAGCTGGCATACCTACAAACCCAAGATGGAACGCATATAAAAGGTATTCCGAAAGTCAATGGCCAGTCACTCAGCGATTCTCGCAGCGTTTGTCGATTCCATTTTAAAAACTAACCAAAGATGTTCGCTCGAATATTGGCGATGTTCTCCGTCTCTCTCATCTGTATTGAATTGGCCGGTGTGTAGAATTTAACTAATCTAATTTAGTTTTAATGTAGTGAAAAGAGATAGAATGACTTTAAGGGAACATGTGGTTACTTCTTTCGAGGTAGGATCAAAATTGTTGAAGCAAACTATTAAAGCAAATTTTAGTTCATAATAAGTATTTTTTTATTTACATATGAAGTAGTAATTGCTTAATATACCAGTTATTTTACTAACATCTAGATTAATATATAAGATGCAAACTTGTACGATTACTAAACATCGTAATAACCTTATGCATACATTGCCATTCAAAGTTAATATCAAGGACACTAAAAAGCATTCAATTTGTTATTAATATCCAAATTACCACATTAATCGAATAATTATTATAATATTCCTTCCGGTAGACTGCACACATTTACAATAAATTTTAATCGATTTGCTTTAGAAAGTGCACCAGCTTTGGCTAAATCACCGTCAATGCAATATTTAACCGGAGGTCCGGGGTACATACCAGTCTACATCAGGCCCGGTGAAACGCCGCTCGAAGAAATCAACCCCGATTTGGCCGCGGCCTTCGAGTTTTATGCACAGAAACACGGCCGAATAACTTTTGCTCGTTCCATACAGGACGAAGCCGACGATGATGGTGAAATTAAAACTGTATACCCGGAACGCATCAGAATATCGGAGATCGAGAAGGTGACCCTAGACGAAGATCCCGCGCCTGAAGAGGACAATAAAGTTAGCGAAGCAAAAAAACCAAAAGATGATTCGAAATACAGCAACATCCAAAAGATACCCAGAGCGTAAGATGTGATAAGTAGTCTTTAGATATTTATTTTGTTGTAAATACATTCTTCAATGTAGAGAGTTAATATAGAAGTAAAGTTATTAACACGACTATCATTTAGTTAGTAAATTTTGGTTATTTTCAATAAAATCCTACTAACGAATACATGCAAAGGAATTAATGGATTAAATTCTCTTGATTTTATAGGAAAACTTGAACACATTAGTGAACTTAGGACAAAAATTATTATCAATGAAAATAATGCTATACAAATTTGCAGTCAAACTCAGTTTACGTACCTATATTTTTATATTATTACCGAATTGTAATATTATTACAGTGATTATTCCATATATATTTCATATATTTAACAGTTAATGAGTAATATTGACAATAATCCACCTGTTTGTATATCCTTATATTAGATTAGATAGTGACTTTAGTCGCTGTAAACTGTGTATTAGTAGATATCTGGTTTATCTTATCTACATCGTTTATCGTATAGCTACAACGAGAGAAATTACAAACTGAGTGAACCGTGAAGACTAATCAGGTATGTTCCTTAAAATATCTTTTTCTTATATTTGAATATAAGTAACCTAAATACCCGATTTCTACTGTGCATAAATTACATTAGAATTGTGCTAATCTATAAGTTGATCCCGTATGAAAACTTGGTCACAACTTGGTGAAAAAAAAAGGTTGGTCACGCCTAACTAATAAAATTAAATAAAAGTAGGCTAAATTTCTAATTCACAAAAGTTTTCCGAACAAACTTTGTTTATCCAGTTATAATTTGGCTGACGAATTTTGAATTTCGCATTGAGTTTTAATTGTTTAATGTCGCCTAAGAAATGAGTTAAAGGTGAAAGGTTAATGTTTTTTTTGAGTGACACACCTTCGAGATTTTCAAATGTTATTCAAACAAGAAGTAAGCAAGGATAGCTATCAAGAGTTTTATTCTGTAACATAAGAAATTGTTTTATTATTCATTATGTTTGAGAAACCTATATAGTTATAAAATTGTACATTATGGAAAACGTTGCGGTTTTCAAGTTTTTTAAAGAATATTTAATGACACACTTCGTGTTATTACTCGGGTGTAGTAGCATAAAAACCATCTGCTGCTTCAAAATATTAATTTTTCGGTTGATTGATAGGAAAAAAGTTTTTTGCCCTGGGCATAAAATTTTTCGTCTATCTAATCTAACCAATGGCAATATCTACAGCAGACGTTAACGATAAACTTATTTGCCAAGTCCTAATTGCATTTACTTCATTTCACTAAAATAATAGAAGTTTATTGTTTTTCTAGAGAATGGATTTCCGATTTTACGCTTTTGCCTTAGCTTCCCTACTGGCGATTCCTGCTGAAATAAATTGTCAATTAAACGGAGTTAAACCTTTGTTAATACCTTGCTACAATGTGTCAGCCATTCCCGGAATTACTATCGCTAATAACAGACCGCCAACGAATTTGAATGTATTTCTTGAATTGCTGCGGCGACTCGAAGACGCCAATCCGACCGTAACAATTAGAGACTTCTCTGCATTAATCTTGCAAAGGTAACGGCTATTTAATAGATAAGGTAAAGTTATTAGCTCCGTAACATATTTCAATTTGCACGGAGACTTTATATTTTCAAGGAATAGACGCTATCTCTATATACTTATCGATATCGGATATTTTTATTACTGATATCAATTTTAAGTATTTAACAATAAGGCGCTTTTTGGCAACTCGATGCTGTATTTTTTATTTTACCTTAAATTTTCCTCTGATGCCCCCCTTCTTTTTTATATCGCTATCTTTATTTAATTCTTCAAGGACTCGAGAAATTCGTAACGATTTTTATTATTTGTACAGATTGCAGCAAAGTGGAATTATCCTATCTACTTTAAGGCCTACTGACCTAAGTATAGCAATACCATTCTCTCCGTACGGCTATGAGGCTATCAAAACAACAGTATTTTTGCACGAATATTTAACGAATTCTTCCCAAAAACTGGATTACGGCGATCTCGATCAAGCAGATTTGGTTGGTATTTTTTTAAATGAATTTTCACCATTCGATTGCAACGATATGGTTTTAGTGCTATTTCCACTACATGATCTCCAATACCATCAATTCTACATTACGAGGCGATGAATCGTCAACGTGCGTACGATCAGCTCAATACCAGATGAGAATGAGAAGAGACTCCGAATTGTTGAATCGCACCACTAGGAACGCATCAGTAGGAAGGCGTAATAGAGAAGATGGCGATACGGAAACGGTAGAACTTTCGCCTAGAAAATTCTTCATGAAAAGCCCATCGGAGAGCTACAGCGACTGCCCAGTTCAGATGGGTGTCATGTACACAAACCACGGAACAGTAACCATTGGAGATGTGCTTAGGGGTCTAGCGGCAGCGTTTAATCAGGAGCAGGACGATAAAGGAGCCGATAATAGATACGCAACTACTTTGGCTGGTAAGCTTACTTGCAGTTATCCTAAATCTATTCTAAATATTTTCAAATGTTAGGCAACCCAACTTGCAAGAATAGTATTAGTAAAGAAAGCCTCAAGCTGACTTTTGGAAGCATATTAATACCAATGCAAATTATATTTAAGGTAATCTTGCGCATTCAGCATTGATGCAAGCAGACGTTCCCCTCCACATTGGCACATCTGGCGGTTGGAACAGCTCGATCAATCCGAAATACTTCTTTTTGCAAAAAAACACTTATACAGACCTAACCGATCAGGACATACGAGGATCAGTGGACGGCCTGCTGTTAGCTAAACGTTTGGATACTATCCATAAAAAATACAACGACATTAAACTGTCACAGATAATTGATATGTACTATTCGCCGTCCCAAAGGGGCGTATTTGATCCATCGCTCAGGGCGTGCAATAGGAATATACTTTACTCGGAATACATAACTGGGGAAAGGCTTACTGAAGAAGTCGGCGCTGTTATAGGTACTTTAGATAGGATCGGTCAATATCCAGTAACCGTGATTGAGTCTAAATACGATGAGTTAGTCGATGCTGCTGTCAATAACTTCAGCAGCTATCTGCGTAAGTATTTTATTACATAAATATTCAGAAAAGTGCAATTAAGTTCGATGAATTTTAGCTCAAATTAATGACCCAACTTGTCCACAAACGGAATCTTCTCCTATAGAAAGAACAACCACCGATTTATTGATTTTCTTGGACCACAGTTTAAGTTATAGTAGCGTGCAGCCGATTATCTCGTCAGTATTTATTAGTTTGTTAAAAATCTTTCCTATTAATTAATTTGGTGTATTTTAGGCATATTTTAGATGGAATTGATGTAAATAAATATAACTCGAGATACACTTTATACAGCGGAACGAATGGTGTTAACATTACCAACCATACCAACCATTTGATAGATTTCCATAAAGCCTACAATCTTACTGTTCATGATAAGTGTGAGTAATTTATCGTAATAAATAATGCGCTCTAATTATCAATTTATTTTTGCAGTTTCTGGACAATTCGATTATTCAAGAGTATATGAAGTAATGGAATCAACTATTAAGGCAAAATTAAATAATAATACGTACAAGGGTGGTGAATCTACGATAGCTTTGCTTGTAACAAAATCTGCTCCTAGTGAAAACGAGAAAAACTTTTTGAACCAAAGGAAGGAAATTATAAAACAATTCTTACCTGGTAAGGTCATACTTTGCAGTTTTACGAAACAGTTTTTATTGCTATTTTTCTCCAACGAAGTATTTTTATCTTTTAGTTTCAGTTCATATATGTTTGTATTTTATTAACAAATTAATTTTGTAGATACCACAGTATTGGTATTAGGTTATGGTTCGCCTGCAGACTACTCAAGCGTTCTATTGAATCCTAATAAAGATTTTATTACGTTATCTGAAAGTAATAATGAAAACGATTTGAAGCCTATTGCTCAAAACGTGATTGATAGAATCAAGACAAGTAAGTACAATACGTTACACATTTATCTAATACCATCTATTCGTATTAACTATTCGATTATTTCAGTACCGAGAGCAATAGTTAACCCGAATTGTGGTTACGGTTTTAAAGGCACAACAAGCACAGTATCTTTAACCCAATACGTCGATCTCCATACGTTCAACTATTATAGAATTGCGCCGAATTATTTCTTTAAGGGAGATGGAGGAAGAAGCCTAAAAATACAGGCATTATCTACTGGTTCCATAACCTATTGCATTTCCAGAAATCAAAGCAGGCCCGATAATCAAAACACGAATTGCAAAACGTTGCAAACGAACATAGATTCTGTTGATATTTCAAGTTATTGTACAGGCAGCATTACGGAATGTTCTCCAATTTACTTGTCGATTTATGGAAACACTACACAGTACGGATGCAGAGGTAAATTTATTGTAATTTTGAATAAATTTCAAACAAAATGACGGATGTATCTCTAATTCACAAAGTTGCGGAATTTTATTTAAAACTTTTCAATGGTTTTTCAAAGACCCTGTTGAAGGGGCTTTCTGGCGAATTTTTAATCGAAAAATGATGTATCTCTTGAACTGAAAATTAAAATCAATAGTAATTTCCTTGTCGTCTGAGTTTTGTGGAGGTGTATTTGATAACAGATGTTGGATAATCTTATTCCTCGGAGTTAATTTTATGTTGTTTTCTTTTTATTCACCTTCGTTTTGTAATGAAATAATAAAACTTGTATTTTTCAGATTATTTCTGCCGATTTCCAGATAGCATAAAATTTACAATAACGTTAGAAAACGTGAGATGCACGAGTGGTTCTATCAGTATCACAGCGAACTTTTTACTTATTTCATCAATAATTGTTTATTTGTTACGATTATAAAGCATTACCAATGAGTTGAAGTGCAATTACCATTTATACCAAAGATTTTGTCATTATTCGGGTCACACCTGGAGCACCAATTGAACAATAAATTTGCTTAATTAGTAAAAAAATTGGCAAAGGAACTTAAACAACTGTAGTCTTTCTGTAGTTTAGAATTAAGATGTTTTCAAAATAAACTATATAAACTATACAAATATCGGTTAAAATAATATTAAATAACATATCTACCTAATTTTTAAACGCCTACGTTTATATCGTATAAATAAATATGCGCTCAATTAAATTTGTATATAATTTTTAATCATTTTCGCAGAATTTTATACTTATTATTCAATAAAACCTTAAAAAATCCAGTTCTTTTCATATTGATCAGGAACTCAATTTTGTCCCTACACTCACAACACTTTAATCCAACAAACACCCTATAAAACTAATTTCGGAGATCTCAGAAAATTACTTGTCATGCCTCCATGCGAAGAAAAATTATCAAAGGCTCGAGAAGGGAACGAACAAGAAGCATGTAAATAAATCAAAAGCTACACGGAATCCTGAAAATTAAATGGATAACACCGAATGAAGCTGTATAATCTTTAATATGACGTTATGCCTTAAAATTAATTAAAAAAAATGGAATATGATGGTAAATATTTAGTGTTTTTACATATATTGTACGGAACGTTTGAATACAGAGAGTAATTTCTTCGAGTCAAGTAGTAATCAAAATATCTACAAAATATCTTAAAAAATATCTTAAAAATATATCTCAAAAAACAAAAAAAATTGAAATTTCAAGACCATGTAGATCAGTAACAAAGCATTTGTGGACATATGTTTACTTGAACTTTTAGTCATGAAATAAGCCAAAGAATCACCACCTTTCGGATGTGCACGATGTTTAGGAATCCCCTGTATAACATAATTGCAAATTCAATGGTTCAAAATATCTGTAAATCATGTATTTGATTCTAAGAAAACCTGAAAAATACATTGTTAAACTAAGCAGTGTGAATCAGACCATTTCTCGTTGTTTCAAATTAATGACTGCTGTTGCAGAATATGCCGATTTTCTTCTTCAAAGCACTCCGACGCGCTTCGAATTGCCGAGAGGTGAATTTGTTTTCGTTGAATTATGTTACATGCTACACACAGGTGTATTTGAAATAGAATAAGATGAGAAAACGTGTAACTTGCGTAATAACCAAGCGATTTCGTTTGTTGCCTTAGGCGAGAGACAAAAATTAGTTAAACTGTAGTCGATATGCGAGTAATTAATTATTTTGCTGAAATTTTAATAGAAAAAGTTAATTATATCGACTACAAAGTAAGCTCAACAAAGTAGGTAATCTAAGTTAAAATAATGGAAACTTTGGGTTTGGAAACCCTACGTTTTATTTGAACTACTAGAAAAATTGTGCTATCTAACGATTATTATCTTTCACGGTAAATATTAAAAGATAACAATGAATCAGTTGATAAGCTAAACTGGGTAAAGTGTATCAATAAATTTCGACCAGAAAATTAATAATGAATGAATAAAGAATGAAGTGCTTATTAAAAATACTGTTAATAGTACTCTGTAAGTTGAAAAAATTATTATTTAATCAAAGCACCGGTGGGATAACGATAACATAATTCTATTTCAGTCAGTATTATTATCCGTCATGTTGAAACACAGACTTCTTCTGCTATACCAGAGATCATACAAGATTGCTACAAGAGCGATTTTAAAATTACCGCTAGACCACCGTTGACTCTCCATCTGCTAATCGAATTATTAAGAAAAATAGAAATAGACGAGAGGAATGCTATTAGTGCGAGATTACTTGCAACCTCCATAATACACGGGTGAGAACGATCGATAATAAAAATAAATGCATTTTTTATTATTAGAAATTGCTTACTACAAACTTCCTTCTTACCAAGTCGGGTAATTCATTATTTAATTACTACATCTTAATGAAATTAATACATCTGCAATTGTTAATAAATAATGAATCTACTTATAGCTAAATAATAGACGATGATTTTAGGACACATTGTTTATGGCAAGAAAGTTGAAAGATATATTGCTTATAAGCTGGATGATTTTGTCATCGACTGTACTTGAAAGGCATGAAAAATTATTTCTATGAAAATTAATGATTCAATTGTAATCTAAACCCGCCTACTCAGGAAAGTGCACGCCCAAAATCTGTTTTGAATACATCTTTCAAATCTTGAACAATTTGAATAACTATGCTATTATGATGAGTTTGTTCTATACAGGATGTTTACGTTAAATATTACATTTTTTTAGAGTATTGTTTAACGGCATTCGCAGAACGAGGAATACTCAAAGAGAAAACGAAGATTTCATCCCATTCAGAGCTCTGGGTGATGAATTTTACAATTACAAACTGTTGGCAGATTATTTGATACCAGGACAAATTGATCTATTTCCCAGGAACTCGCTCAGTTTATCGGAATTGTGCTTCCTCCATACGATTATATCCAGTACAGTTGATCCTTTTGAGAGAGGCGATGAAAGTTTAACGTGCAACGATCGATCAAGTATGCCACTGTAAGTAGCTCTATCTTATTTTCAAAAAAAAACTAGAAACATTGCATTTCCGGTTCTACTCATTGCTGAAATTTCGCCGGAATATTGTGAGATATACGATATTTAGGAATACTCAGAATGTAATTTGTAGGTACATACATATGTGTATGTAGAATATCTGTTAATTATGTCTTCGTAGTACATGCATGTTAATGACTTACAAACGGAGTCGGTTTAAAAATAATCTTACTAGAAATTGCAAATTTAGTACAAATAACAAGAAATCCGGTTCCCAAGGCTGCCAAAGAAAGAGTACCTACCAACGATCGAAAATATAATCATTTTACGTTTTCTCCGCGAGGTTTTAAGCAATATGTATTAAAACAGGGCGATTTACTCCTCATACCGGGTCGGCCTGCGGCGATGTAGGTTTGGGAAATACAAATTTACATTAAAGATTTTAATAGTAAATTTGATGATTTTATTAGAATATTTTACTAAACTTGACGATTTTCAGGAATATTTCTATGAATTACTAAAATTTTCAGATGAGACCATTCCAAATTATAGCATTCTAAAAGTTCAAAAAAAGGTTCCAAATAGTCCTTAATCGGTTCTAAATGATTTTGGACAGTTCTAAACGATTCAAAATGATAAAGAGTACTGTATGATTCTAAAACTGTCCTGAACAATTTGAGAACAGCGCAAGTACTTGTTCTGTATATAATGCCATCTTTCTCCCTCTGGAGCGACATTACAATAGTCAAATCCACTTTCTTTCTCGCACTCGAATCATTCCTATGTCCACTTCACCGAGGACCGACCCGATGCACCAATTATTAGGGTTAATAAATTACTTTCCGTACTATAGCCGTTAATTGACAGAGAGGAATGTTTCAGCGAAATGGGCGATTTCGGCGCGTTGAGTCGCTGTCCTCTGGCCAAAGGCGTGATAAAAACTAAATGGGGCCCGATAGCTGCGACGCACCTAATATCAGGAATCGCTGCCGGTCTGCAGGACAATTCCGTGACGTTTGGGCGCGCTCTAAGGGCTATTCAAAACGGAAACCATAATAGTGTCGATGCGTCCGCGATCGGTAATAATGAAGCGAATATCGTGTGGGTGGCAACAATGGCCGGTGATTTGGCGAGGGCGATACTCAATCAAACCACGGGATCACCGCTCATCGGAAATAAAGGCTTCTGGAACGACACGTTGTTACCGAGAGCTTATTACTTAAAGACGAGCACGTGGGATATGACAGAGGCTGACATACTGGCAGGAATCGATGGTAATTTACTGCTTGATACTTCCTACACAACTATATTATATGTTTAGACATTTCCACGTAGCAAAAAAAATCAAATAACGGTACGAGACAGATACATATTTTTCTCTTTGCGTTCAAACGTAAGGAAACCCGCACATGGTATACGTCATACTACTTGAGAGCAATTATGTTGGGAACTTTTTGCTTTTACTGCGCACATATATACTTTTAGAGTACCTATTCGAGCGATGACGAGGAAGTATTTCAAATTTAATTGAACCTAATTTCGTGTTGTACGATTTTTTAAAGAATTAACGTTACATTACTTCGCAACCATTACTTTCTTAAAGGTAAAATGTCAAAGGAAGTCATAGGTACCGAGGTAATTATGAACTTTTAACGATGTATCGAATTTACAGTAGAACTAGAAAACTACTAGACAACTACTAGAAAACTTCGTTCGTTCTCATCAATTTAAATAAGAAATCATGCTTAAATGATGTACTGTTGAGTTATGATTTTAACTGAATGAATTTACGTACATTTTACTGTTGTGAAAAGTACTATACGGAAATTTAATTTGATACTTGAGCATACAGTTACAGAGCTATTGTGTACACAACAACGGTCTTACCTAATAAATGTTCAACGGAGTTTTAGAAGGACCATACAAATTTTACATAACTTTTTTCTAAGTAAACTTTTTTGTACATTCAAACTAAAAATAACTGAATTAAATTCAATTTAAAATATTCCCTCGGCTGTATATGCATGTATGTATGTAAAAGCAAAAAGACGAGATCCTTATCCACATCCATAACCGACATGATATTAAATTACGAATATTTAAGTTGAGGTACATATCAACCCTGTTCTTGTTTATATTAGAGGCCCAAAAGTTACGACTAAACTTTTAAAGTGAAGCAGTGATGTATAATTAATGAAAGTTTATGCCCATGACGTATATACACGAAACATCGAGATTTATTAAACGTTCTATTTCTAATACTACATCAAAAGGAAAGGCACGCTTAACATATGAATTAACTTCTCCACCAGGGGCGATTTTGGGTACTCACATAAAAGGCTGGATGGGAATTTTGGAAAGCACCCGAATCTCTCAAGTACTAGACATGTATTACTCCGAAAGGGGCATTACTTATCAATTCGACTATCGGGCAAACAATAGATCTAGCAGTTTTGAATCTCTTCTTAGTGCTATTAATTTGGAAGATCAGGTAAGCCACTTTTTTCACATACTTACTATTTTCTACTCCAGCGCATTTCTGCTGACTAATGTTATCCCCGAAGTACCTAACATTTCTTATCGGCGTAATCTTGAGGTTGAAAAAATTACACGGCCCATCGAGCGTCCCCGAAGGTCCGGCGAGTGACGCTCAGGACAGGATAAGTTAATCTTTTTGAAACCTTTTCAGATAATCGGCTCCGCTAAATTGTTGCAAACAATAGGGCGCTTCAAGGTTAGTCCTTCAGACGAGGCTATTAAGGAATTCGCCAAAATGCTAAGCGGCCAGTTCGAGACTGTCGCAGGTAAGAAATTTATAGAAATCTGCCTATTCAAATTCTGAAATAGTCGAAAATCATTTTCACTTGGGCGTATGTACTACGTATACCTGTGAAATTGTTTATGTGCGATTGAACGGCATTACCGAAAAAGGTCACGAGCAGCAAGCCTTTCTTGTTCTACTCATGTCGGTTACCACGTTGAGGAATGGTACGTCTGCGGAATACAATATTTTCTGTAATACGACCTTCACACAAAAAGCGAGCACGAAATTACCTTTGCAATGCAGCGTGACTACAAAATAGGAATACATACTGCAACATGCAAATTGATTTACAGTTTCAACTTCTTTTACCAACAACTATTATACATATTAGTTTCCAAAGTACTACGGAACTAAAGAAAAATAATCTTGAAGAAGATATCAAGTATACGGTGATTTGTTATTCAGAATATTACTATTCGCTGGCTTATTTTTATTTTTTATAAATATTGGTAGAATTTTTAGGCCAACTATTTTTTTACTTTATCACAATTTACTTTCACAGCATTTAACAGATTTTCATTCAACACACAAAACTTATTTACTGTTGAACCTAATTTTTCAAAGGATACGAATTTATCGTTACTAAATTTAACAGCCATTATTAATTTTTTATAGAGAAATTAACTAAGATGTACGATGGTATAGAATACTTAAATGGAAAGCAAATGAGAGCCTCCCTCGAAGTAATTATTATTCTTGACGACAGTTTCGACTACTACAAGGCACTGCAAATGATCTAGTAAGTTTTTTTATTCAAATAACCTTTCATAGTAATTCCGAACAGGAACCTAACAATTTCGAAGGACGGAATCATTAAGTGAAGAGGTGTATGACACATCGTTAAATAATAATAAAATCACCTACGCGAAAAAATAAATTTTACCATAACTATTAATAAGTATTACGGATTTTTAGTTGCTTTATGAATTTTTTTTGAAATAGGTGTTATTTTATAGGAAATTCCGAAATTTACACTTTCAACATGCCCTACAGCAATTCTGGTATTAAATTTATTTGTTTACGATTTTAAGTGAGATGAATTCCCAAATTTCTTTATTGGATTTGGTAGTTAAATAAATTAAATTCATTTAATGTGGTTAACAAGGATTTTAACTGACTTTATTTGGAGGTGGCCGTCGCATTATAAATCTAAATGTTATTTTAATTATACGTTCCTTCGGCTTAAACGGATTTGCTATTTTTCATTAGCCTGGTAATAATTACCGGCTCCCACGCTATAACCTATCTTAATATATGTTAAAAAATATATTAGGATACTCCTTTATAATTAACGAATAAAATTAAATAAATCACAAAAAAATCGTGCCTAAACGAGTTGGGCTTAGTCGCTCTGTATATTTCCAAAAATAAAACGACAAAAATTCAATCTGATGTAAATCCTAATCCTATTATGAGGTATTAAATATATCCTTTATTTTTCTTACGTGCGTATTTTTTAGCATGTACTTTTACCTATAAAACTCGTATACAAATTGTTGCGTAACAGAGAAAGCCGTTATCCGAGGATATTCGTTAAAATACTGGACCCTAATCCTCTTTTGGATGCACGCTAAGCCTCTTTGTTTCAAAATTCCTTATATATACCTTCGTAAATACGAAATTTGCTCGTTCGAGCGAAATCAAATTTTATGCGAATTAAATTTCGTGTGCCGGAGATTTCAATGAAAAAGGATCAGTTAAATTAGAACTAGGAAAGTTAAAGATAGCGATAGTGGGCGGATGTGATTATGGAAAAAGATGAGTTACATGGTTAAGAGAATATTTAAATTGCATTTTAAACAAATTTGTGCTGGCCGAGAAATTGCATTTTTATTTTGAAATGTGAATTTGATTTCCGGAAATGGGCTTATCTGAAACATTTTTCTACTGAATTATTTGCGTTATTATTTGTAAATATCACAAAAGAAAAAAAATGTACCAATTTAAGCGGATTTCATGTATATTTTTTTCTTATACGAGTTTCTAGCTCTTCAAAATTTAATGCTTCATTTTTCTTACCGTGCGAGGGGAATAAAGATAAACAGCATCGTTATTTCGAAAACGATCCGTCGTTGTTTTAATATTTTATAACCCAACGAATAAAAGGTATCTTTAACTTCTCAGGAACGACATAAAAATTGTCATTAATATCCCGGAGCATTTTTTGGGGTTAAACGGCTTTCTTGTCAATTAGTGAGGCTGCTATCGAATTTAATTTTGTCACAAGCACAGCTTTAAAGTATCTCTCTGTAAAGGAACAAGTGTTTCCTAAAAGGGATTTACCACGAAGAGAAAATTAATCATCCACTTTTATATTCCGTTTCATTTATTCCTTCCAATCCGAGAAATTTTCTGACCAAAAAAATATGCTCTAAGGATTAAACTTTATCGCTTTATAGAAACCAGCATTTTATCACATATATGAAGAGATACATTTCTTAACCTATCTATTTAATTAAAGTTGGGTTGTTATTTTTAACTTTTCTAGTTAGCAGAAGTTTTAATTTCTCACATGATAAGAGAATAAAACTATTGTGTATATAGAGTTAATATTTTCAAAAAGGGAAAATTTCGTTTGCGAATAGAGGAAAAATACGTCAGTTTTGTTCATATCTCGACTAGAAATTTAATTAAATCAACCCACGAAAATGTCCATTTTCTTATATGCTGTGAAAATAAAAGTGGGTTTCAGTAATTAGCTATCATTTCCGAGTTTAGTTATTTAAAACTTAATTAGAGTGTAATTATTTCTAGGACGTGTATGAAAGGTAATTAACTGAATCTCTTTTACATTCTCTCCACCCTGCCTTCATGGGTATCAACGTGACTTTTTTTTCCAGTTTGCTGTCGGAAGCCATTCAGGTGTCTTATTACGCCAGCAAGGTAGGAATTATAAATGGTCAATCAGGAAATTGGATGGTTAACGTAACGGGAGAAGTGTTCCAGATATTCACGGACCTCAATGAACCAAATGATAAATGTATGTATTCCGCTTAAAATAAATTTACTGTCTACTATTGTCCTCTTGCAAGAAATATTTTGCAACTTCAATAAGTCGTTATTTTTTTTATGAGAAACAGTAAATTTGCACGCGTAAAAGTATAATAGGTTTTCCGATAAAACAGGATTTCGGGATTAATTTGTTTGTTTATTAGACCGGTAACAAAGAAATTTATTCTTAATTATACGACGTTACTTAGAAACCTGTTAAAAAATATGAGGATTTTTTTTAATTTTTATCGAAATTAAGTAGGCCACTTTTCTTTGTCATCCCTTGTTCGCATCCCCCGAGATAAAATGACGAAAGTTTAGTATACCAATTTACGATTCCTTCCAGCCAGTTTCTTTGAGCGCCGGATTATACAGCGTTTGATAAATTACTGTATAATAATTACATTTGCTCGGTTCTTTAAAGAGTTTCGAGTCGTTTAATTAACAGGTAATAAGAATATTTTCTTGTCGGCGCTTTCAAAAATAACTGATAATTTCCGTTCCACAAGGATATATCAATTTGAGGTAACCGATTTTTTTAAAGGGCCTGGCTTTCTCTCCCTCGCCGACTCCCTGGAGACGCTGATGGATTACTATCAAGACAAAACCAACAACGACTGCGCTGGCAGGCAACTCAAACCGGAAGGTCAAGTGATCCTTGTCTTCAGCAAGGATGGTCGATTAACCGACGACGACGTAACCAGATCCAGGCTCTTCATACGTTCCCTGAAAACCACCTATCCCGCCACTCGGATGATCTACGTTACGCAAACTGGAGAACACTCGCTGCAGCAGCTTTTGCAGGACGGTGATTCGACAATGAGAAGTTCGAGCGATGTTGTTTCTTTGGTAGAACAAGTCGCCGATCGGCTGAGCAGGATCCCCGCCAATCTTATCAAATTCTACTGCAATGACACGGTCGTTTTCGAGGATTTCATAACGCCCCAGCTCGAGAGCGTGTACGAGATAAACAAAGAGTACATTCGGAGGGGCGTCGTCAACGCCGAGGTAAATTACGCATATTATTAATTAACATTCCATAATCTCATAAAACGTTAATGCGCAAAGTAAATGCTTTTTTTCGATCGCTTAGGACGAGAAAGTACTATAAATTTTCAGTGCGATGGAAAATGAAAAAGGCCGACGATAATGTATTTGTAGCCGGGAGTTTACGATTCGGTTATATTGAAATGAAATTGTTTTGCGGATGGCTTCCTCCTAGCGACACGAGACAAGAAAAAAAAAGGTACGGAATATTCGCGAAACGTCGAACGACTTCCTAAGAGAAAGCCGCCGGATAATTCGATAACCTCGACTCCCATACTCTTACCTTTGAGAACGGCATATAGAGATTAGTCGCGTTATAAATGAGTCCGAGGATTTTCTGCGGTAGAAGTAAATTTAATTTTCTTTGTGTCTTTCTATCTACCAATTTCTCTTTACCTATGTAACTGTTTGTAGGTGATTATAAATTATTGAGACTCATTTGATAAGTTGCTACTTATATTTTACAGTGCCATTTATAAAAGATACAGGGTGTTCTCGAACTTATGGCACTAAATTCTAGGGGTATGGTAGTTTCATTTCATTTTTCTAAAAAATTTATAATAAACAAAATTTGAAATATTAAAAATATTTCAAAGAAATGCGGTCCTGTACATCGGTTGAAACCGCCCTCCACCGCGCGATAGATTACATTCGGCATAGGTTAGAATTGACAAAATAATAATTTATAAGTTAAGAGTGATATCTTATTCGAATTTTGTTTATTATTTATTTATTCCATACAGTATCTAAGTTTTTAGAATCATGGATAAATTTTAAAAGTAAACCGGGATTTTTAAAAAGTACGAATAGAACAAAATAAACTCGAAAGGAATATTAGCTCACCTATTTTGTTGTAGAAAAATAGCGAAGTTCATCGTGATTGTTTATTAATAATCCCATTGAACGCGTGTGGTATTGCCAATTTTGCAATTAATTGTTCCAGAATATCACTAACATGAACTAACTAAACTGAGAAGAACACTAAGAACTAAAACTGTCAAATAATTCTCACTAAAGTCTAATCACAAAAATCTAACCCCGATGTTATAAACAAAACAATACAATTCGCACTAGAAAACAATCGGTATCGGTAACGTTTTTCGAAAACTGGAGGACAGAGGGGGAAATTTGCGCTCGTTGATAAATACACCGTGTATCTGTTTTTTTAGTTAAAATTCCGATTAGCTGACTATTGCGACCAGTGTTGTATTCGCTCTTTGCATTTATTTCTAACGGCTCTATTTTGTTTGTTAAATTTTTTTTAGAAAAATGAAATCTGCAAATTGATCTTAAATTATGCAAATTACCACCCCTAGAATTTAGTGCCATAAGTTCGAGACACCCTGTATAATCATTTATTAATCTACTTAAAGGATTTAAAGATACTTAATTAATTTTATTAATCTTCAAATAGCAGATATTTAATTCAGTAGGTACTTCCATCACAATTTTGAAACTAAAAAAAATCGTGAAAAAATTGTGAGACGGTACTGTTAAAAAAATCACATCCAGTAATTTTCCTCCAATATATCGTTCCATTATTCAACGACCGATGCTTTTTAGGCAAAATGCGAAATTTTTGTGGGGAGTACCTGCCGCTAACCACTCACCACTCACCACATTTTCCCGCTTTTCGAGGTCTTCGCATTTTTTCGCGTTTCCACGCTCGCCGGTAATTACATAAGTCTGGTAAAGGAAAAAAAGGAAACCGCCAATTTTAAAATGACATGCATCCGCGTTTTCCTCCGGAGCTCCCGCTGATAAGCGATGAAATCCTTATATACGTTTATTGTATTTCTTTTTTTCGATTGTTTTTCTTGTGGAAAAACGCTGTTTGGTTGGATGAATTCAAAAAAGAAACTCTTGTTATCTACTATTCATCCTTCAGACTAAAAAATATATAATGTAATTCCTGAGGTTAGGCTGTTACATATACAGACTGGGTGCTGGGTCTTTTAAGACTTTGTTGTGTAGGTGTATAATAAGAAGCCATTGACCGGTTAATAATCTCGTCACTTTTAATATTATAAAGCCTACTATAGAATTTAACAAATACTTTCTACTTCCAATATAATTTACCGAACACTTAAGCAGTTTTTGAATGTAAGTACTAATTTATTTATGAACCAAACGGCGTATCAAATATTTTGGGATGGTGATCAATAAATAAATTTTGTGGGATGTTTAGGGTGTTTGTTTAACCGGTAACATGTTGTGCACACGAAGGGAAAAGGTCGGGGAAGGTTTTGTTTGGCGTCGCGTATCTTTTTCCACTTGTATTCTTTTTCTATTCTACTTTTAAAGTTCGTGCTGCTGTTTGTTCGTGCGAGGCGTTGCGAAGAGTAGGATGTCAACTTGTTCGAATTTTCCAATAATATTCCAAAGATTAATTAGTATTTATTATCTATGTCGATCGGTGTCTAATTTGAAAATCAAATGAGAGAAAGTGCAGTGAAACGGTATTTTATTTAAAAAAAATAACGTCAACACATGTACATACAGTGCATACTTTTTTTATTAATTCGTATTGAACTGGAACAGTTTTCGTCATATATTCCAAAGAAAATTCCTCTAAACGATTCTCTCAAAACACAACCCACTGATTTAACGTCCTCGTCTCAATTCCATGATTAATTCATGAACATTCGATTTGCATATCCAGCCATTCGTCGGGAATAATAATCCCGTACAAGACGAAACATGCAGTTTGTTAAATCATCAGCCGGCGTTTTCGCTATGATACTAATATACCGACATTAGAAAATTCCCTCGATTTTGTTGTATACCGACACTAGATGATTCCCTCGATTTTGTTTCAGTTTAAAAACAGCGATTATGGCGATCTCGTAGTCTGCGCTTACAAAAGTAACACAACGAACGACAGGGTATGTAAAGGAATAACTGTAAATAGTGACATCAGTTTCAACTCTGGAGATTTCTGCGCACCGGATTCGCCGAGCGATGATGTCCATTTCACAGTCACGGCTAATTCTAGCCGGATCAGATGTACAGGTAATTTATTTCCATATACATACATATGTTCGTAATCCCCTGGAAATCATACGATAGGTCGATACATGTTTGCTCGAGAATTAGAGGCAATCGACGGAAGAAAAAATTGTATCGATGGAACGTGTTTTTTTTTTGTAACTCGGTTTTAATCAACTCGCAAAGCACATAGAGCAATTAAAATTGTTCGGAGCGTTTATTTTACTCCAATTCGACCTGGCATTGTGGTCGAACGTTTTCGGCAACGTTAAAAGTGGTAAATTGGGCGAAGATTTATTTGGAACAATCGGCAGAGAACTGCGGTTAAAATAGCAATGCAGAGAAGCAAAGCATAAAACAATCAAACGATTGAAGTTGAATATGTACGTATACAATGATTGTAAACGTTAAATATGTTCAGTTGTTAAGGAAGGCTCGGAATTCCAAGCTCTTTGTGTAACATTTAACATTTGAGTGGCATAAACGTTGAAATGTTGGTTAGTAGTGGAACAAATGGTCAATAATAAGCGAGATATATTACCTTTACAAGCTATTAGCGGTTAGTCAGTTCATAAAATGTAACGAAATTGCAATAAAAATAATGTCTATTTGTCACACTTGTTTACCTACCTAAAGTGAAATTTTATAAATTCTATTTAAAAATAAATTAAATGTAGTTTTCAGTTAAGTTATTCAATTTCAGAATTTTCAGAATTTTCAGAAAACTATCAAATTACTTATCACTAAAATATCCTGCTTTTATTGTCAAATTTCAGCCTATATTGTTGTTATACCTATTTACATTTTCCCAGAAAGGCGCTACTCAAAAAACATATTATGTTTAAACGTATACAGAACGTGACCGAATATAAAATACACTTTCGACAAAAAATTCGTATGAATACAATATTTTGTAATCTAATATAAACCTTCAAAATTAAATTGAATGTTTACAGGAGTTTGAATTCTCCATAAGGAAAAGTTAATCTAATATCGTATAATTCTTTCGCTGAAAGTAAAATCAAAAATTTAAGTTGTATCCTCGTTTCTATTTTAATATTTGTGAAATTGTCTTTTTTATATCAGCCAACTTTCCTTTCTGCTATATTCAGAAGCTCTGTATGAGCCACCTGTTAGGTTCAATTAAACATTACATTAACAAATCTATTTTAATTACAATAGGCTAATAAAAAAACTCGGAAAGAAAGTACCAAACAACAGGAATCGTTTAAAAGGTCTCTTTTCACCAGCTGAAACCGAATCCTATTAAAAATACATTTTTTAATAATCCCCCTTTTGAAGACCTTTAATTACGTTCACTTCTTTTTTTTTACCTCCTCAGGTCCGTCTGAGAATTCAGAACAAGTTTCAACGCAGGTCATATATCATACTGGAACAATAAATTGGTTGAAGTCTTGATCACGTTTACAAAAAAAAATGCCGAAAAAATGTACGGCATCTTTTCACGAGTGTATACATATTCAAGGGCAGATTCGTGTATTACTCTCAAGAGATTTGACTTAAATTATCATTTTAGAAAGTTTATTTTGCATGTGCATATAAAATGTTCGACTCGAAAGTATCACGATCGGATAGATTTTTGTTGAAACCGCGTTTGTTATTAGGCGAGTAATTTTCCTAGTCGATGAAATCGGATCAAACTAGTGCCTTTATTCTCTAATAAAGTAGAGTATCTTACATGATTATGCAGATTATAGAAAATAGTTCAAGCATAAATAGTGAAGTTGATTAGCTATATTTTTGGGAGAAATTTTATTAGGAATTTTAGCCTTCCCCTCATTTTCATTTGAAAATGTGATCATCTTTTTTGGTTTCAAAATCGATACAGCGCTGGAGGAAATTTTAATTGGATAGCCTAGCAATAACAGTTTCTCAACAAATCTTTGGTTGGTACTTTTATTAGTTCGACCGAAACTTTTTTCATTCATTGAAACAATCCAACCTTCGGTAACCAAAGCGCCGTGAAAAATCGAGATTTTTAACTTCTTTAATTTGTTTTTTACGCTTTTGGTTATGTTTATTTTGTTCACGAACCGACTCGACATGTACATATACAATAAATTCGTTGCTTGAATTTATTAAACAAGTCGCAAACACAATAAATCGAAAGCGAAATGATATAAACCTTAACATAAAACCAACTAAATTCGAAATTGTGTGTTTCGCCAGAATTATTTTAGGAAGAAGAACAGGAAGTACAAGGTCGTTTTATGACTGACTGCTGGTGCTTCATGAATTTTAAACTGATTATGCATGCCGATACGTGGTCTGATAGCTGTGAAATAAATAAACGTATCAGGCCTGTACTGTAATATTTTTTATTGTTTCATTATGAACTTGTTGTCAAATTCAATTATCTTTTTGTATACTGATTGTAATTTGGTTTTTAATTTGCAGAATTTAAATGCAGATATCCTGATCAAGTACGGTTGACTATCAAATACACCTTTACATCAACCGGATCTAGAGTGTTAAGTAAGCTACTATTAATAATTACGAATATATTTTTACTGCTAATTGTTAATGAGAATTAATAAACATATTCGTTCCATCGATATGATTACGAATACATTGTGAAAATAAATTTGTAACTTATTTTTTTACCTATATCCGAGTTGGTGACACGAGGAATATGCCGCAGGATGGATACTGGTTTTAACTCCGGTAACCTAGCTTTATGATGTCTATAATACTCATACAGCTAGATAACCAAAGAAAATATCAGTTCCATGGAAAATTAACGATAGAAACACCAATCTTAAGGCATATTCTACAGTCCTCTGTGCACATTTATTCGAAGCACGTGATTCGGCGCGTCGGCACATACCCGCACTCGAGTCTTCAAAAATATATCGTTAACATTGTCTTCTGTCGCACGTGAAGAACCGATCGGGCGGCTGCTTCTTTAGCAAGTGGGACGATTCGCTTTCCTCATCGAACTTCGGTTGTCTCGGCCACTTCTCGAAGTTTGTCGTTTAGTAAAACCAGTTTCAAAAGCCAAGCCTGTGTACCACTGTGTTGCCAAACTTTCTCGTCTCAAGGTATTATTTGGATTATCACATCGCGCGATTTTCTACACCAGTACCACACCACGAATTACTATCAGTAATTTGGGTAGTACCGGCGTAGTGGAGATCGCGTCTACCTCAAGTCGAAATTAAAATATAATTTCGCTGTATGTAGCAAATTGCTGTCTTTACCACTAACAGACTCTCGTATGTGCTGGTTTGCAAAATTACGCGGTGCTACATTTACAACAGCTCGAGACGAACTGAACTTTATTCCAATGGATTTTATTATCCCATTCTTCTATTATTTTTCTTCAACAACCCCTCTTATTAACACCCAACTGTGACGTCACCGCACTACCTGCCTTTGTACATTTAACCAAAGGCAAAGGAAAATTTCCAAGGTATTTCAAAGCCCACCCTACGACTCCCTATTCAATGCAAGTACCTACATATTTTTCAGTTTAAACATTTTACAAATGAAATACAAATTTGAATATACGCACCTACCTCTATAGTATACGATTCAAATGATACAAAAATGCCTGACAGTTGAATTGACACAACGCTAATGAAGCGTTTCACGTAAATAATAACCACAAACAATACGTCACTAACTATTTCAAAATAGTACACGCGTATTTCGAATCTGATCAAGAACACAAAAAAATATGAAAACCAACATTTTTGTGTCGCTGAAATCTGATGTGCATATCAAATTTTAGCGGTTTTTCAAATTAAATATTTAATGTGACTCACAGATATATTCGTCCTGTACCTGATCGCGGTAAAAATAGTATTCCTAGAATAGCAATGTTGGAATAATTTGTATTGTTTAAATAAAAATTATTGTTATAAAAAAACTGAATCAAAAAAACGCAATTGTTTCGTGTACGAACAAAATGTATTGCGAAATTCATACATAGCTTAATGCTACTTTTATTGCTGATTTATGGGAATTTAATGCTTACTTAGATACTTAAACGCTGAATTAGAAGTTATGCTATTGGAATTTTAAAGGTAAATCTGAACTAGTAGAATGAATGTGCGCTTTACGGAATATCTATTAAATTATAGCGGGTAAAATGTTCGATAGTGACAGTGGAACTGGCAAAAAACCACCTCTTCCAACGGCCTGTAGCTCTCCGATGGCGCGGCGTTTTCTTCCGCTAAAGAAGATCGGAGCCCCGCCGCTCGTCTATCGGAATTCGTGGCCATTTGGTCTGGATCGGGCCACGTTGGTTTTACGGCCCAAACGAAGACTCGGACCGCATTCCACCGGTTGTACAATGGCCGGAGCGCGGGAGGTTCGCCGAGCGGAGGTCGACGGTAGACCATTGGCGGAGGATTTTCGATCAATTTGAATATTCCCTGCTAATGCTATTCGGCTTGATGGACATAGTGATAGAACGATTGTTTTTCTGACACCTCATTTGGCCCGACGCGTTTTCATTTTGTTTCGCCTAAACGCAAATGGCCGTGATACGTTTCCAACAGCAGTGACATGCATGTTCCATGCAATGAATCTAAACGAGCGAATTTTTATCCCGGAAAATAAACTAATACGAACTACGTATTGGAAATTTTATTATAAGAAACACCGTTAGATACAATCCAACCATTCATCTACGACATAGGTATAATTCTAATTAGATTTTCTGTAAAGTAAAGCCAATAATTCATTACGGGTTGTCTTCTTGGATTTATATTACAGTTTCCTTTGACAAATTAGCCATTAGACCCTTAAAATGCGCAGCACAATACTTCCTCGGCCTACGCGCTGAAATAATAGTAGAAAATTAATGGGTTGTTATATAAACGTTCGATAGTTTCACCTTAATTGGGCGATTAACAAATTGCATCATAATTTTCAAGAACCTCCTGACCCCCGTGAAAACGGCCAGCGCGGTTTCGTACGTACGAAAGTCGTAGTCAAGGGGGTTAATTAATAGCGGCTTAGCGTAGTTTTAATACATATAAATTTCGATCCCGCAAACGAAACGGAGAAACTGTGTATCATCAGCATCAGATCGAACGTTACCCACTGGTATTAGCATAACCGGTTGGGCCAGTACCGTGTCCAGTCGAGTTTCATTCCATTCATAGACGCCGGCGATCCGAAATCTAGACGGGTATAAAGTATAATACCTATATGAAACGTTTCACTTCTAAATTCTTATATTCAAAATTTAAATCTACACGTATTTCTAAAAAAATATTTTAAATACTTAGTTACTTATACCTATTTAAGTGCGTACCTACCTATATTTTTTTGATAGAGCTTTCAATGCAATATCCTATTTCCCAAATACCGAGAAAACTATTCAATGTTTTTGGAAATTTCAAAAATATCCTTAAGGGGTAAGTTTAAGAACAGGCAGGCATTTATATGTTTAAAAAATAAATTTGTTCCTAATGAATTTGGCGAGCTTGTAAAAGGACTTTTTATTTGAAGAAAATGGAAATTTTGAGCATCCTTTTATCGATTAACATATTTTATAATTAATTAGTAAAGGTGTATACAGAAAAAAAAAATATTATTTTAAATTGACATAATATTTGACGATCAGTAATAAATCTAGTTCAATTTAGAAAATCTAATAAAATATTCCATAAAAGTGGGATTCAATATATTATCTCGCGGATTTCACATAAAACCTTATATTCGTAACATAAAGTTCATTATTTGGTCTGCGGGGATAGATTGGAAACTCTGGAAACCTTTTTTTACCTTTTTTCCCTTTTTTCCATTATAAAACATGTTGAATCTTTGAAAATACAGAACTTTATTTGACGGCCTTCTAATCAATACTACTCTATATTTTTAAAATGTATACAGGATGGCAGCGTTAATAAAAGCCTTCATCGTGTTCAAAAATTTATCCTCACAATTCAGCAAACTCGGATGTGAAATATTCGAAAGCTTCACCTTTGACATTAATAATATATTAAGAGAATCTGCGTCATGAACTGTACCGTTGACGAAGTTTTTTGTTCTAAAGGATCTTTCTAAGGCTTCTTATAAGACCACAACAATTTACAAAAATGGAACGTTAAATATTTGCATCATAAATTATTATCGGCTTTCTAAAGAATTTTACCTTTCAATTAATTGTTTAATATTTTTTTTATTATTAGCTCTAACCTAACATTTTTTGTTTTAATTTTTCCGTAAAAATCTTTGCACGCTAAATATTTTTTTCCATTACCGCCAGATTAGTTAGCATGCCGGTATAACAAGCTGTCAATTATAATCTATTATTGTAGTCACGATTTATGCGCGCACTGTCGATTGTATTTGAATGTATCGAAAATCAGTTTATTTATCTGAATTTTTATATCTAACATTCACCTTGAAATTTTCAAAGTTGAACGAACGGAGATAATGATTTAAAAAATCGCCACTAAGCTGTAATGCGCATTATCTTCGACCGGCAAATAAAGAAATTACCTAAAATTCTATTATGTAAAATAATTAGATTAATTGAACAGGCTAAATTTTGTGGGGGTGTAAACGTTTTGTTATGCAAAAGCGATTTTTTTGTCTCACGAACGCTCTAGTTAAGAGACAATATCTCCGCGAATTTTTAAATTCGCATGGATAAGGTTAAACGATAATTTAAATCTCCGAAACGGACCCTCATTATGCCTTTATACATATATTATGCACCCTCATTATACTTTTAAATTTTCGATAAAACGTACCTAAAAAAAGTCGAAAAGTTCCCCAACCGGATCAGAAAATCAGATTCTGTACAGGGCGGATAATTGGATATAAATTGATCCTATATCAACCAAAATTTCTTAGTGAACTGCTACAAAATTAACTACACAATGGGCTTATAAATGTTAATATGGACAGTGGGATCACCCTGTAGTAGGTAAAGTATGCATTAGTGAATGCCGAACATCCACTGCACCAGAAGAAAAAAAAATCAAAGACCAAAAGGCCGAGTAATAGTGGCTTTTGTCAGAATCGTGAATCGCTCTCTTATGCAGGTTCGACCATTGGCGCTCCTCTATCATCTTGGAAAAGGCGCAGGAACATCATGTTGGTAACAGCCCCAAATAAAGGATTTTCGTAATAAATTAACAAGATATTGGGCGACACGTGAACACCAGAAGATAAATTACTGAAAGTCTATAAGAGAGAAATGGAGGGAACTCAAAGGGAATAAAAAACACGTCAATGACGAAACAAAAAGCGAGATAAATGATAGCTTTTCTTAAGTCGATCAAAAATTTCGGCCCTCTGATGGGTATTAAGTTGCTCACTCTACAGCGTGTTCCACCGATTCAAGCCGTACTCGCATGGAAATGCAATGCGAGCAATCGCACTGACAATTAATCAACGTTTATGCGTATGACGTGAATGAAAATTTAGCGGGCATATGGATTAGCACCAGTTTCTCAAAAAGTTTACGACCGCTATTGAATGACTGGTTCACAGGTCTCAGGTAATCGCCTACGCCAAGAATGCGCTTCGCCGACGGTTAGGACTCCCTACTAACTCGATGGCCTTGGTCAACCACCGGACAACGTCAGTAGCGTACGCGAATTTGCCCGTCAATCGCCCCGAAATTATTTCATTTACTGTAACAATCGCCATTCCTGCGGTCGATTCGTTCGCTATTCGATTTCCTTCTAATGAGCGAACGAGTTAGAAACCAGAAAAATGGATTAGTAGAGTATCCATTGCAAGACAAACAAAGCAATTATGATAATTGAATTGTAGGTACATAATTTAGCATAGCTTAATGGCACTGGTATTGGAAGAATACGATAGTTGTTTCGCTGGAAAAATTATGTTTGCGGATGAGGTCAATACAATTGCAATTAGTGATACAATTTGCAATAATAACAGCAGTTTAATAATCAATAATTTATAAGAGATTTTTTTATTATTTATTTCTTTCTATATATGCATTTTATTAAAATTTTTATGGGTTATTGGTTTTTGATGGTTTAAAAATGTGCGATTTATTCAAAAATATTAATATAACAATGAATTAATAACTTACACACAAAATGTTATTTTCGTAAAATATATTTACTATTAACAACAACCCGAAAAATAAACTTTAAAACCGAAATTATTGCATTTAATGAATTATAAAATTTTCCCTATCATTGCCATAGTCATTAAATTTTTAAATTCATAACTTTCTTCTAATTCTTCTTATCTTAAAACTTCGCAAATAAAGTTTAATCTAACCAAATCGTTTAGGTTCCTGTGTAACTAAATTTCAAAATGTAATAGTTAAATTTGCTAAGCTTCATGTGAATAAGTTTAGTAGTTTCCTATGCTCTACAAGGAACAAATGCACGTGAAATAATTAATTTGTTCATGGTCTGTGATCTTATTCAAAGCAAAATTTCAAACACAGAGCCAATATGTTGGTAAAATTAATATTGCAACAGTTGAATAAATTCCTAACAATAATTAACATTCATTAATACATATTATTTTGGAATTAGTCGATATTGCTTTAATTGAAAGGAAAATTTGTACAATGCTCTTAACCTAACCATCTCTGCAAATAAATAATAATGTATCGTTTATATTCGTGGTCATTTATTTTGCCATTTTGCCATTCGTACTAAATTTATTATTTTTAAAAAGATATGTGAATATTACAATATTATTTTTTAAGCCCAATACTCAATTTTTTAATGATAAAGAAAATTGAGATGGGAAAAAGAAACTAAATCATCTAGTGTATCTGGTATTTAATTTACAAATAATAAGCATGTTAATTATTTTAATAATTAACACCTTTTTAAACGAACGAAAAATAAAAAAAAAGGTTTAAATTCAATGGGCTATTCCGGTATGTTTCGTATATGGGGGATATCGATTTTGCTAGGGTCATTTCTGCCGGAGCTACGGCCATAAAGTCACAATACAAGCGTTTAATTTTGCTTGCAACTGGCTTTTACTATTACTATTACTAGTAAAAGAAAATAAAATTTGGAATAACTATCGAGACGGTCTTCTTATGGGGCGTAAAAGGAGGTAGAGATTGCACGTCGGTTGTTTTAATTTAATGCTTAGATAGAGATAAAAACGTGGCGATTAAAAATTAGACGACTCGGAGTTTTAATAAAATTATGCTGGAATGATTTCGAGATAAATTAAGGCGGTGACCGTGTAGTTTTGGGGTTCGAAGATGGTGAATAAAAGCGAACAAAGGCGCTTTTCTCGTTTGCGTTGAAAGTTTCGTATTTAATCTTTCATAGTTTCTCGGACGCGCTTTACAATATTAACGGGTTTATATACTTTGATGCCTCGAAGTTTCCTCGAATTTTCCCTACGCTGTCTTCGTGAGGCAGAAAAAGTGTAATGTTGCAAGGAATCCTGTTACGTAGGTATCACATTTACACAACATTTGTAATGAACAAGTGAAACTAAATTCGAATACAAACTTTGTCAGGTTTAGATTCCGCCATGTAATTTTTATATTTTGGCGGAACAGTCGCCTCTTCCACCAGAAATTTTTATTTCGAAATAATGTAATATATCTGCTGGTTGTATTGTATATTATATTAAACGACCTTTCTGAAGCTCGTATTTTACAAACTTTTAACTCGTTCTTAAATCGAGTATATTCCAATTTTTCGTGGCATAAATTCATATTTTACAGTCACATTTGAAGTACGGAGGAATAAATCATGAGGACGATAAAATCAACAGAGATTTTCCATTTTTTATTTTCGGATATTTAGTAAGTCATACAATTTTGCAGCCGGTATATACGATGCTGAATATCTAATTAATCATTCAAGTTCGCTAATGGATATTCGAATGGAATTAAATTAGTCGAATAATTCAATTGTTTTCCTAATTTAATTCCTTAAGGGCGAATAATTGTCAAAAGTTCAATGATTGAGTCGATTGTGTAAATCTAATTTTCATCGAATAATTAAATTACATCAAAAGAAGATTATCGGTATACAAGAATTGATTCAAGATGAGTAAATTTGGAGTAAGTGTTGGAATTAAGTATTCGGAGAAAACTATTTCGACTTAAACCCCAAAAAGGGTCGAACAATTTCCCTCAATTTTCATTTCGGGTTTTAATATCTGTTGAAAATCCTAATTTCTTAGGTCTCCTTTTGAATACACTCGAAACTTTTCCCTTTTTTGCCGCTATTCACCGTCCGCAAATAAAGCCTTTTACGCCAAATATGCGGCCGAAATGCCGAATTAATTTTATTAGGTACACAAAGCCGAAAATTATGAATTAAGAAGACAAACAGTTTGTCTTTCCCAAAAAATCTCGCTTAGTTGGCGTAATAATTACAGTATTGGTAATTAGAAATTATGCGCAGCCTTTCAATAAGCTTAGGTACGCAGTATAGGTAAGAAAAATAGTAAAAATGTAAACTTTAAATTTTATATACAGGCTTGAAATAATTAAGCGTTTAATACTGAAATTTATGAAAATTTTAAGTGGTCTCCTGAAACACTCCAAGCTCTACGTGCTCAAATGGTAAACTAGCTAGCCGAGAACGGAAAGCTATTTGCTTGAAAGATTGCGTGTATTCCACTTCAGGATGCGGAGAGAAAAAAACAAAGGTGTTGCCTCTCGGAAAATAAAAAAAAATCCTATCGATTTTTGAGCCGATTTTTCAACGAAATGTATTGTACCTACCTACATCATTAGATCCAAAAAAATCCGCGTATATTTTATAATTCATTTTCTCAGGTCTTCGAGAAATCGCATTTCAATTTACACTACTTTACGAACTTCCATCATTTATACTTTTTAAACTAATAAAATTGGAAATAACTGCTTCTTCTTTAGCGGGATTATTTTAATTGAAATAAATTTTCAGGTAAGTACAAAGAAAATAGAAAAACCAGTTAATCATCTCAGAAATCTCTTTTCAGAGTTTATTTGGCTTGGATCAATTCAGTGAACATGTATCTCAAAAGAAATCTGACCAAGAAAGATACGATCTGCATGCCTTTACAATCGACGAGCATTTTAGACGTTCGATGGACTTCTTTTAATCGACCGAAACGAGCGGGTAGGAAAATTCATTCATTTTGATGAATGGGTTAATTATTAATTACTTTATTTTCTGGGTAATTTTTTGTTTATTTACTTCTGAACTTGAAACAGCCAATTAATTACGAAATCTTCAGTTTCATATACACTCATTTAGCGATGAGTTTGTATATTCGAAGTTGAATCTACCCCCAGAAATGCTCGTTATACACCAACTCGCTATGCTACTGAGAGACCAACGTTTGTCAGGGATGAAAAGATGCTGGGGGTGGCAGTCTTTCTGCCTCCGATGCGTTCAGTGTTCGTTTCAGTCTCTGCCGGGCATCAGTAGGGACTGGAGTTTCGACCAGGTCTGCTCCCCGCAACTCACGCTCTCTCCTCTTGATTTGGAAAATTCAACTTATGCCGGGGTTTCATCTCGATTAAGTACGATATTCGATTGAGTTAATTTTTATATGATTTTTAAATTCTCGATTATTTTTGTTGCAGCAATGGAGGTTCTTATCGCTATTTATGGTGTTTTATTTTTGGTCGGAGTGATCGGAAACGGGGCTCTTGCGGTCACTCTGTGGTGGGGCCGTGGATCCAAGAGCCCACTTCTGCTTGGTCTAATCATCGCTGATTTTTTCGTCTGCTGCTTGAGCGGTCCCATTACTGCTCTTTTGTACACTTTACCACCGGATTCAACCGGCTGGAATCTTACCGCTACATTCATTCAGGTATTTATAAGAATACATACATATATTTTTTCGCATTCATACATTAATAAGCAGAAATTAGCAGTTAACAAAAATCGTATCATATTAATTTTCGGAATTTTCCCGTTATTTGTAAGTAAAAAAAATCCATTCAAAGAGTAATTAGGGATTACATTAACCGCACACCACTTTGCGGCGCAAAGTACACCAAACATTATTCCACGATAAACCTTTATTATACATGTTAGTCAGAGTAAATTAGTTAGTTAGGAACTTATTTTATTACTCTTTGATGTCGTCAAACGCTACAGCGGAATAAAAACCTTTTCCAAACTACCAGACGTTGTTCGAAGCTCGGAAAAACAATTCGCTACCTAAATTAATTCCACGCAAAAATTATTCGGACAAAATGTGCCGCCCAATTTGCGTTTTATGCAGACATAAAACGTGATTATTGCGCGAATAAAAAGGCCCTATTGATGCCAATTACCATTTTTTATAACGTATAAATTGAACCAATATTCTTCGGCGATTCTACGGAAAGTTAATTATGTACATACCTGTATATATTTTAAATTGGCATAGGTACACAAATTACTTAGTGCTTTATACTTATTAGCAATCAGTTTATTTCGGTAAAGTTTTAAAGAAAAATCGTGAATTTTAGAGATATTTAAAAATTGGTAAACAAACTATTCTTTTATAATTTATTTATAGAGAAAAAACTGATTGTGCTACATTCATATGTAAAACAGCCGAAGTATTTTATATTTTCAATAGTATTATTTCATTTTTTTAACGTTAATAATTATTATTATGTCGATTTCAAATTTGAACATGAAAGTGACAGATAAGGTTAGATAATAAAGCGAAATTATATAAAATTCCAAGAAAATCGTCCTCTTTATTCGCTTCCGATTCATCCCGACTTATTGGAAAATTCATTGAAGAAACCAAAGTAACGTTATAGGAGGAATATCGAGAGTATAACGAGAAGGGGGAAAGCAATTCTGTTGATTGTATTGTCGGGGTAAAATGATAAATTAACTCCTTTTCGGCGTAAATTAAATTCTGGAATAAAGAGTCTGAAAATTCGATTTTTAATGCGATTATTATAAAGCCTGTTGTGTCATAGTCTGAGATTATTTTATATCATTTTATTGTTTTTATTATATCATTATATTGTAGTATCACAATTGATGCAAAATTTATGGGTCTCCAAAAAGTAAAAAATATAATGAAATGCCTACTTAGTTTAAAATAAGCTGCTTAGTTAATTATAGTGAAATAAATAATCCGTATCATAAAATCCATAATTTTAATAGCCTATTTATTTTATATTGAACGAAAATTTTAATCATTATGATGGTTTAAATACCAATTCATCAGTAATCACTATACATTTATTGCATCAGCTGCATTGTTAAATTTACCCCAACAAATTTTATTTATAAATACACGCCTCAGTGGATTAAAATTTTTTTCAATGCGTACGATCCTAAAATGCACTCTATTTGGATTTACAATACACAGAGGTATTGAAAACTATGAAAGCAAATCAAACATTTACAGTTAGGTACATTTTTAAACATAGAACATTTTTTATTATGTTTCCATTTTTTAATCCTTAACAACATGTGACTTCCAACAAAGGATCTACAATCTTATTTACATTGCACGCTATAGAATAGGAGGATTTGTTTATATTGATTTGAGTGTTTCTACAATAATGCTCCAAATTTATTAGGTATTATACTCAATAAATTTTGCACTTTTATTTGTATTTCAAACTAGCTCCATATAGATTTTTTGTCGTTATTTATAGGTTGCGATTTCCCCGTAATCTGCAGCTCTTAATTAACGAAATTCCGCTTTTAAAAATTTGTTCTATACGTTTATAGGCATTTCGTATGATGAGCTCCTCGGCAAATTATTCCATTACGACCAATTTCCATGTTTTTACTGCCTTTGTTATTACCAAACATAAAACAGATTTGAATTTATACCGAATCAACTTCAAGTATTGTTCCCAGTTCCCAGTATGAATACGTATTGCTGGGATGATAAATGAACTAGTGAAATCGAAAACAAAAGGGAATTAAAACTGAAAAAACTACGACTAAGGGCTTTCGAAGAATAAAACGAACAATTTTTTGTCAATAATTTACAAGAGCAAAGCGGCTTTTATTGAGCCGATATTTGAAATTCTAAATAAAAAAATCCGATCTTAATTAGCAAATAAGGGTTATAAAAAAAATTACGGGAGAAAAAAGTCGGAGTAATTTACTCGTATTTTTATCTTTTGTTGAAAGCGCCGAAATTTCCGTATTTATATCGGGTAACCATTCTACCATTGACCTAAAAGGGCTAGTAGCCCTAACGGTAATTACAGAATCGAATATAAAGGCCAGACCGTTTGGTTTTGAACATATTTGCAAAACTCCAATTTATCGAGGATCTAAAACTGTATTTAACTTCGATAAAATCGTCAACTCCCATCGAAACTCAAACTTCGTGGAAGCTTCATAATTTATTAACATCTACCGTATACAGTTTGTCTATTTAGGTGGAACTCATGTGGAAAACCTTAAATTTGAAAATAATTAAACTTTATATAAAATTCTTCATAAGTTTAAAACAAAAAATCTCATATACGAGGTTTGCCAATAAGTATGATTCTTTAAACCTATAGTATTAGTTCATAAAAGTCGAAGAGCATCAAAATGAATAAGTGTCTTCATATAAAATTTTATCCCTCTACGCTTAAAAATGTAATATAGCAAGTTTTTCAAAGACTTGTACCCACTTTGGTATAATTATTCAAAAATTAGAGAGAGGGGAAACCTCTTAGAGTAGAGGGGATTTTTTAAATAATTCAGAGCACGATTAATTTAAATGCATGGTTCCAATTAAAATCGACATAATAGGTACACATACGAATCTATTAATAAAATTGAGAAGAACATCGGTTATGGGTTAAAATATGGATATCATATAAAAAGATTACAATTATTGTCGTTGCAAATAATAAATCGAAAATGTTCGAATATGAAATCATTTCCTCCGATATCTCAATATTACAGACGTGAATGCATATATGTATTATAGGACTCCATGCATTATTGATTGTTCTATATACATACAAAATGCATCAGCGAATGCACCGAAATGGAATTATCATAAGTTTATTTCTGAATGAAAAGAGTCGAATTTTTCGCAAATATTAAGATATTTCGAAATTTTTATTATAATGGTTTTAATAAATAATCATTTTAACTAAACTTAAGCAATATATTTAGAGAACAAAACGCAAACATATATTTTCGCTATGCTATAATTTTCACCCAAAGGGAGTTGAAGGAACGAATGAATTTCAATAATTCCGTTCGAATAAAAGCTCTTTCAATATAAAGTTTCATTACGAAATTTTCAACAACTTTATAGTTATTCTATTATTAGAATCGAATGATTTTTTTCTTTTTTACCGATTATTAGTTATATTGCATATAGTTTTCCTCCATCGTATTAGAAGAAAATATAAAAAAGCTTCAAAATTTACTAGAAAATTTGAAAAGTTTTATACAAATTTCAATTAATATTTGTTATGGCAATAAACAAAGAGGAAAATCGATATTTCTGTTAAAAGCATGCTAAAATGACGTCGTTTTAACTATTTCTATAACTTTGAAATACCAACCAAACTGACTCGGCACAACATAAAGTATATACGCGGATTTATTTTATTGCCGCATTCGCCCTTTTGTGATAGATGTATTTTTACGAAAAATTTCCACAAAAGGCTCTACAATATGCCATTTATCGAATCACCGTTGCCGAATACAAAGCAAAAGTAAATTCATTTCAAACAGTTATTATTCCTCATTACATACGTTCAATAAATATGTAACAGTGTCCATTGTTAGTTTACTTCTGATAAATTTTAGTTATTTCTCTCGTGAGTTCCCGCAATCACTGGTAATCAATTAAGTGCAAACGTATCTCTAAAGGGCACGAGGATAAAGGATAAGTGGTCGAGGATTTTTTAAGAAGTCATGTCTTCGGAAATAATTGATTACAACGCGCGAACGGGCACGTTTTGGATTTTCGATGGAAGATCGTTCCTCCCTAAGGATTGATTTAATCCAGCGAAATGGCCAACACTTAGCTAAAGGGCGGTGAATCTCAATTAAATCGGGCCCAAATCGGAGAACAATTTATTAATACACTCACTATTTAATTAAATTTATATATACACAAACACATACACAAACATACACTTATCCAAATTCGAACTTCAAACGTCGTCAATATAAAGATTCTTGTTATTTCTATATCGACCAGTTCGTTTTCTTCATTCATTTTATTACCTAATTTAACTCTATCAGCACCTACCTAACAAAAAGTTGTATAAAGTTGGCTACGTCTAAATCAAAATCAATTCGGAGTTATAAAATTGACCAATGCATTTGCATGATTTCGAACTAAATTGAACATTTAACTTAGCTGACGCAAACAACCCTTTATAAAATTGAGAAGAATCGATTACGATCCAAAACTAAAAGTAATCAAACTTTTAGCATTTTAAAGAGCAGGTATCATCGATGGATTCTTGATTATTTAATCTTTTAATTACTGTACATTCGTATATATAGATACGATTTGGTTTATGAAAATTAATTACGAACGCCCCTGTCCCTATAGGTTTCCTCAGGCCCGGTGTTTCGGAAGCCATACAACGTAATTAATTCGTCAAACTCCAATTAGACCCAAGTTCGACCCCAAATGGTTGAATAATTGAATATTTCGATAATTATAATGCCGAGAATTTATAGAATCATCGAGCAATTTATAAACTGCTATACAGCAATAATTGGGCGCAGCTATTTTATGACGGTCGCGTTTTGATTTATGCTTAGCCGTATTTTTTAAAAGAAATAGTAAGCATCATCCCGTAATTTACGAATTCAGTGCCAACAGTCAGGAACATCAATTTCCCTCGGCAACGTTGTTTTCGGTGAAAAATCGAAGTCGAGTTCTGTAGGGTAAATTAAACTCACTCATCTACCCCATTTACTTTCAGTGAGTTATGCCATTTGACAATGCCGTCTATTCTCGAATCGAAATTGCTACGGTTCCTGTTTCGTCTTCTTTTTCGATTGCCTTCCACCTTACTACTGACTTAATATACATTTAATTAGACTTTCAGTTGACGCCAGCTTCGTAGAAGTGATGTGTCAAATTTTGAAGTTTAATCTCAGTTTCATTACCGGGCATTTTAAGCAGCATGCACCTTATGACATAGCAATACCTATGGAAAACGTATTTCACTCCGAATTTATATTTGTTCGATAGGTATAACCGATAAAATGCAATCAATTTTCAATTGCGTTTTGCGTTTTTTTTTGTTTATTCGCTACTCTGATGAATGAAAATACCTACGTCAATTTCGATGTTGATTCAATAAAAGAAATGTGATATAATACCTACGGAATTTGTGAAAAATACCTACACAAATTTAATAAAGTCAATACAATTTCATTTGAAACAAATACATATAATCCTGGCGATCAACTTAATATTCTACGACTGTAAAAATATTTCACGTTCAAATTGACTTTGTTTTTAACTGATTAATTAATTCTTTGTCTTATTTAAACTTCCAACATTTATGAATAATATTAATGAACAAGAAACGAGAAACTTTATTTATTTTCCACAATTGGTATTTTCAATCGCTGTTTAATCTACGCACCCTGTTTATTCTTCTGGTTCGAGAAAACCGGTGGAAAACAATTTCATTTGAAAAAACAATTACATTCTTAACTTATCGAGTGACACTATTGTTAATTTTGCAATAAAAAATTCCTGCATAAATGGAAGTAAATTTTAATACGTTGAATAGGGCGGCAGAAAGGCTTTCTAAGCATTCCTCTTAGTCATAAAGCGGCTCTAAATCGTAAATAGAGCCCTTGTTGCAATTTCCATTAAATATTTTTAAAGTACACACTCAAAGCCAACCTTCTGCATACTAACCATCATTATACAAGGTTAAAGACGAATCTCGTTGAGCTTTGGCAGTAACTTGAAAGGCGAAATGTAAACCAAGAAAGTTCAATTAGTTATTAATTTTCAGGCATTACCGGTGTCGGCGAGCACTTTATCCATGATGGTCGTGTCGATCGATCGCTATTTCACCGTGAAAAACTACCGTCCCATCGGGCAGGTTGTCACTAGACGCCAAGTGCTGAGCATCACCGTCGCCGCAACCTGGCTCTCCGCCGCCATACTAGCATCGTTCCAGATCATATCCAGATTCAAATACCCTTGGAAGAAGGGGCTGATGATCAGCCGCATCACCCTGGTGCACATCTTGCCCGCTTGCACCGTGATGATGAGCCACTTGGGAGTCCACCAAAAGCTAACCGCTCTGTCACTTACTGCTCGTGCTAAACATGGAGAACTACCGCTACCGATACCGCTGATGAGAAGACCCACCCACGTCATCATTGTCGCAGGAATGCCCAAGGTCAGTATAATAGGGGTAAGTAATGCTTTTTTTCCTTTCATCTTTATTGTGCGGGTAAAATTGCGCAATAAAAAAGTGCGAAGGAGCACTTCTGGTGGAAGGATGCAGGATGTGTTGACCTCGTTGTTGAGCATATTAGAGCGGTAGTGTAAATATTTGCTGTTACAATAGAAGTTCGAGTACAGCGTTCGGTGTCGACTCGATGAGCTGTTTATTTTAGCGATTTTAAACGATGAAACACACGCTCTGCTGGTATTTGAAAAATTCGAACCGTACGAAGACGAACAAATGCTAACGTTTCGGCGATGATAAGACGAAAATTTTAACTGGCGCTCCAAAGGGAGAGATATTAAAATTCGAGAGGGAAAAAACATTTCTAACTCGACTGACTTAGTTGTTAGAGAGGGGCTTTAGAAGTTTCGTCTGGAGAGTTTGGCGGACCTTTTTCTGGAGCGATCGTAATCCGCAAGTAGGGAACTCTCGAAGTCTTTTCTTCAACGAGCCTCTTGAATATTCATCGATGTATTATTTATTTATAAAACTGCGGGCAGTAATTTACCGCAATTTACCGCAATAACATTGATGTAAATACTCGGAAACAACAAATTAGGGAGGTTTAACATCAGCTTCACTTTTTAGCCGAGAAAGTTTCTAATGCAATTTTCGTGTACTTATAAATCCTTCGTTGGGCGTTCGCTTTTGAAAGACATGCAATGCAAGCGACTCGTTGTTTATAATGTTAAATAAAAATACATTGTGATGTAACGCGTAGGTAGAAAACACCAATGACTAAGACAGTAAAATGTTTAGTACGTACACGTTTCAGGTCGTTATAAAAATGGCATATATATAGTAGTACTGCCTACTAGTTAATATGAATACCAACTGTATTACCATACAAAGTGTCTTTTGCTATTTGACTGCTCCGTTTTGCATTCGCTTATTTAAAAATAATTAATTAAAATCCTAATGTACAAACTGTATGCTAACATAATTTTTTTATTGTATAATAATGTAATCATATTTCATAAGGATTTATTTTTATCCGTTTGCCCTAAAATTTTTTACAACGAACATGAAACAAAGTGTTGGGACGAGCTCTAAAAGCAGATATTTTTTGCTGTGGGTAGGGAAATTTCGCTAGAAAAACGTGTTATTAAAATAATGCATCAAGCGAGTTTGTTAGCAAATGCACTTTTGTTTGTATTTTTGTCTTCTATTGTACGGTAACAAAGGTTAAATATTAGCTATTTTTATGCTAACCGTATGAAAATTGTTGCGTTAAAAACGATTTAAATGATAAATATACTATAGTTAATAATTTTCACAAATAAGGAATTCGTGATAATCAATTTATCTATGTACACTGGTGCATTCGATCCTTCCCTTAATCAAATTTCATATTGATAAAGGAAGCGAGGATGTATTAAATTATAATCTTGCAAATCGAAAGCGTTCGAAATTGTATGCACCTTAACTATATCATATTGCTGGAACATAGAATGAAAATTACACAGGGTTAATAATAATCGATACAATATAATTTTTAATTTATTTGTTTAATAAGTATATTTTGAATAGTCGAATATTAAATACTAAAATATTTAATAACCCTAATATCATGTAGGTAATAAGTAACTGCAAAAGTTTTGAGAGAAGCGTTAACTAACTTCTAAAACCTATTTAACTATTCTAAATTAGTAAGATAATAAAGTAGCAGTTAAAAATCTATCATATTAAATATTCAGCATTCTAAATAAGCAATATGTATGGAATATTAATAATTTCGTTGTATTGTTTGATGATTTTTTAATAGAATCTGTGACAAAACCCATTAAATTTCCTGAATAACATGCATTACATCGATTATCGAATTTTAAATGAGTTATAGTGAAGTAAATTTCAATCATGGAAAATACAAATTATTTTCATTAATTTTCATATTTTGTGGAAATAATATCACATGAATAAATCGTGCTAGGGTAAAAATATGCTCGAATAAACTCGTGTTTATAGGGAAGAAAGCAAATGAGCATGCCGACTGCACAGGACAACATCGAAGAAGCTACTCCACCGACTACAACTTTACGCAGCCGTCGCCGTTTGGCCAATTGCTTGGTATGCCTCTCGATTTTCTTCATCATCTGCTGGTGCCCGTACATCGTGACCCAATTCTGCGAGGAATTCATGGCGCCCGGAATGACACCCGAGTACGTGCAACAACTGACACTCTTCCTTGGACATATGCACTCCGCTTTGGGACCTTTACTTTACTGGAGCATGAACGACAAGTGCCCGAAAGGGCCGTGCTGCAGGATCCGCAATCTGACGATCTACCGTAGCGCTTCCTCAACCAACGAAGCAGCTCTTGGGCCATTTAACCCTCGGTTGGTTAGACCCCCTCCTTATCGTCGTCGTTCCTCCCAGTATTTGTTTTAGACCTGTGATTCCTCGCTTGGTCGGGTAGCTAACTCGGCAAGCGTTATATCTATTGTCTGTTGTATACTGTCCAAAGTTTAAGCCATTCTTTAACCTGAGAACCTGTTGTTTAATATCAAAATTTGAAGTTTATCGGATGTTATAAATGTGTGATAGAAAAAGGCTGAATTAGGACTTTAAATGTTAAACGTTAATGTTTTCTACTCTTCCCTCCACTTTCTATATCTTTCTGAATTTCCTCAAATTCTTCACTCAATCATTCTATGGATTCAATGTCAATTGTAGAAGAGTGCTTAGCAGTTCGTATAATAAACGCTACTGTTTGTAACTCCAGGTCAATGATTCCGGAAGTAGTTTGGGCCTTTGCTTAAACTTAATTTCCACTGCAAGTCTTGCTGCTTAGAGTTAGTGGATTTTCTCACGAATATTGCAGTGAAAGAGTATCACTGAAGTCGTAACGATGACTAACTAGGTTAGGAAAATATTAAATTGAATCGTACAAAAATTGTTGATGAGAAAATTCAGAAATTCTCATAGCAGAATTTGAACAAGTAACAACCGATAATATTATGGTACCAGTAAATTTTATGCATTGCAGTGAAAAGTTAGAATATAGATGAATAATAATTTTTAGTGGGAATATATTTACTCTTAGATAAATACAATAAATTTTTTCCCATAAGTTTCTAGTCTCACTAATTCTGGTTATTAATAGGGCAGAATTAGTAAGACATCGATGATTTACTTATAGATAAGTATTATTGAAAAAATTTCAACTAAAAGTATAGTCTCTTGAAAATACTGTGACTATTTACTAGCCAAGAGATTTAAGAGAGGACTATAATTTTTTGGTTGTTTTTTATTTAGTCGCTAAAAAAGCACAAAGAAAATTAAGTAAAGATTTTAGTAATTATGAATATAATTGCCAGCTAAGGATTTGTATATATGATTTGTTAGCTAGAGGTATAGTCAAGAAACATGGGCATCTTTGGGTAACACGAGGCTTTGATTTTATGAACAATGAAAGATTCATTACAAATCTAGCATTTTTAAAGATGAATTATTCGTATAGGTATTTAGGTTATACCTAGAGCTACAAACAGCGGTGTCCATGAACTGGTAATTAAATTAATCTTCTACCATAATATCAATGTCACTCGTTGTATCCGTTTAATCGTTTAAATGTTCAATTACGAAAATCCAAAAAAAAAGTAAGACATCAATGTCAATGAGGTGTTATATGTTCGATGTTGTTATCTAACAAATGTTCTAATAAATGTATTTATTTGGGTTTGAGCACATTCAGAAATAAATATTATCCTCGATATCATAAAGATAATCTCCGTCTACAAGGAACGAAATCATTGGAGAGGCTATTTTCTTAAGGTAACCACCATTTTATATTTAATGCTTGTTGAAAGTTGAATTTATTTTCTCCAACTCCAACGACCCAGATGTGCCTTTTAAAAATCGATGGAGAAAAATGGAGAAAATTAAGCCACATCTGAGTCGGTGATTGTTACGTTAATTTTTTACTCATCGAAATTCTTATTTTTCAGGAGCAATGGAACATATTTTCTCATGAATAGAGGTAAACTGGTTTTATTTATTTTTGTAACTTATCTATAATAAATGTAAAATGTGAAATCTTAACTATGTCAAATCAAACTATATACTGACAATAAATGTTGATAAAACGTATCAAAATGATTTTTACCTAAATTTGATTAGAAAAGTTCTCACAATTATTCAAATCGTACGGATTTCATATGCTCATCATTAAGCATATGCAGTTTAAGCAGATAAATACAAATTATCCGCAATATAAGGTTAGATGGTTAGTAAATTTCTAAGAGGAAAATCGCAGAATTTAGTACGTCCGAAATGAAAGTTGAAAAATATGCATATCTAATAAAAATAATAATAATTTGTTAGCAAAATTAACTAAATAAAAATAGGACATTACATTTCCGAAATATTATAGGCTAGTTGTAGGAAAAGCCTTTCCCTAAAAAATATATTTCAAACAAAGTATCTCGCATTACCTAAATGATAATTTCATTTCACGTCCGTTATACAATATCAATATTACTATTAATCAAATCAGCAACAAAAAGCATTCTCCTGTTTCACAATTCAAGAGTATACAAGATTTAAGCGCCTGCTTCCTAATAGATCATTCCAATTATCAATATTTGAATACTAACGTGGGTTATACAGTGCATTTCTTTAATGTCCCCCCCCCCTTTTATTTTTTGAACGGATCAACTTAGAAAATTGAAATTTGGGATAATGAAACTAATGCATGATTACTATATTTTGGAGTAAAATTGACAGATGAAAATTTCAAGATGGCGACTGGGCGCCATCTTGGGAAATAAATTTAAATAGAAAGGGGTGTCTTGTGATGCATCATTTTGAAGCTCCTGACAAATACTCTACAACCCTGAAATATAAAGTCAATATCTGCACCTGCTACAAAATGGCGGAACATTTAATAATTACCTGAATACAAACAAAATAATATCAATTTTTCTAGAAATATTTGTTTTTCTATGGCAAACCGCAATCCCAGCAAACCGATAAGGTTTGACAGGTTATTTTTGGTTAAAAAAATTCCAAAAAATTTAAGTACGACAACGAACATTAATTGTTTAGTCAAAATATGCTCATTTAGTTTTTGGTTTTCCTAGTGTTCAAAATATTCTCTTTAGTTTTCGATTTTCCTAGTGTTCAAAGTATTTTCATTTAGTTTTCGGTTGTTTAGTTCTCATTGCAGTTAGGTAGCACGTCAACTAACTCTAAAATGGCCAATTCTCGCCCATTGGAAGATGGAGCACCACCACATTACTCCAGACAAGTAATGAACTATTTGGATGCTATTTTCCCTGGTCGTTGGATCGTTGGATTGGTCGTCGAGGTCCTACGGAATGGATTTGACCAGAATTTGACCAGATTTGACACCTTTAGACTTTTTTTTATGGGGCTATTTGAAGCAAAATGTGTACGAAACTAAACCTGCTTCAATATTGGATATACGAGAAATAATTACAGATATTTGTAAAAATATCGACGTTACTATGTTCGAAAATGTTCGGATAGGCTGTTCTTGTATCAAGAAGTTCAAGGCAACCATTTCCAGCTTTTTTTGAACAGAACTCAGCTTATTTCCTCAAATTATGACGTTAAACGTCGATTTATTCAGGTAATTATTAAATGTCCGCCATTTTGTAGCAGGTGCAGATATTGACTTTATATTCCAGGGTTGTAGAGTATTTGTCAGGAGCTTCAAAATGATGTATCACAAGACCCCCCTTTCCATTTAAATTTATTTCCCAAGATGGCGCCCAGTCGCCATCTTGAAATTTTCATCTGTCAATTTTACTCCAAAATATAGTAATCATGCATTAGTTTCATTATCCCAAATTTCAATTTTCTAAGTTGATCCGTTCAAAAAATAAAAGGGGGGGGGGACATTAAAGAAATGCACTGTATATATTCAAAAGTTCTCACAACGTGTACAAATCGAATACAATTTAATAAAATTTTTCTAAAAAAATATCTTCGTAATACTATTCGAAATTTTGAGAGGAAAAACGTATTGAACACTTCTTCTTAAATCCTAATGTGGAAGGTCGAAAAGAAATCCGGAGCCCTGGAAATCACGTGCTCGAATTCCATGTAGGAGAGCTTCCCGTCGCCGTCGACGTCCGCCTCTTCTATCACCTTCTCGGCGATTTGATGTCGGTCCTCGGGCGTCAAGTCCTCGGTGTTTCTCGTGAGCAGAACCAGGGCTTTATCGATGTCTTCCAATCCGATGTGTTGGTCGCTATCAAAGTCTATTAAACGTATTTTGGTAAGTATATTTGAGGCTAACAATGTACTTTTTTCAACTACGTGCAACTAATTCTTGTAATAGCACTTGTAGAATTTTTTTGGCTTCTTCTGTGATTGGGATTGTTGTAAAAAAATGTCGATTATTGATCTTGAATTGATACGCATTGTCTAGCTATTCCTGACAAAATAAATAGTTACCTACCGTAGATTCTAAAGGCGTAAAAAACTTTTATGTCTCTGGGAGCTTGTTCGCTGAAAACCGAAAGCAGATCCAAAAAATCCTCAAAGGATAAATTGCCTTTGCCATCTCTGGAGAATACTTCGCATATTCGCCTTTTGAAAGGATTTTCCTAAAAAAAATATCGCACGTTATATCTGTCTGCATATGATGCGTGCTTAGTTTGCGTCGAATTGATCGGCAATTTCAAGCAACTCGGTCACTAAATACATTTAAATTAAGCGGTAATTCCCAGAAAACAACGGGTATTGTTGCCTCAATTTGCCGGAATCACTTCGTTTTCCTTTTTTTGTGAGCTGTTTGGCGGTTTTACATGTATTTCGGGAATTTTTTCCACGCTGTCCTCCAAAGGAATTCTTACGCTAATGGCTTCGTTTTTCTTCATTTGTTTGGGAACGACGTCGGGACGAACTTCCCGAAATCTCTTGAAAACCCTACGAAAGTTTTTTATTTATAGATGATTATTATTTATTTATAGTAGGATGATTCTCTACTTCAAGTAAAATACATTAGCAAAACTCTTTAAACTAATTAGAAATCGTAAATAATTAAAGGAAATACTTAAACAAAATAGGTAGGTAATACCTTAAAATCTCTTTTCTGGTGAAAAACGTGCAGTCCTATAAGAAGAGCATTTATGAAGGGCAATTAGTGATTTAATAGAAACTATCCTTACCTGGTAATTTTCTAGTTGTTGGTCCGTGAACGTCACCAACTTATTCCCCATTGTAGCTCATGACGAGGAATGGGTTTTCCTTGACCGCCCCTCGCACCTTACCAGCGAGTTTCCATGGAAATTTAGGTGCGGCGAAATGGCCATTTATCAAATCTCTATTGATCGAATGTGGACATTTTTTTCTAATATTATTCTATAATAAGTATTATATGTATGTGGGCGTAAAATATATTCAATTTTTAGGTGCAATGTAAGTGTATTAATTTAACAATATCCAATTTTACCTTATAAAAAATAGAGTTTTCTCAAAATTTTAAGCATTTAAAGAATGCCTTTCTTTAAATAGCAAAATTAAAGACAAAAAGTTTCTATACAAAATAGTTTTCTGTAAAAAGCTGTTTTAAAGCAGATATGTAAAAAAATACTGCTAGGTGATTGAAATTAGATACCAAAATTAATTAATAAACCGAGATTTAAAATAAAATAAATGAATTCTTATGAAATTTGAATTCCTAGGAAAATTGTTCAATCGTATTGGATGCCTTGATTTTCGTTCAAGTTGGTCATCCTGTACATGACAAGCGGCAATTTGACAGCTCTGACATTTATCACTGTTGTGGTTGTGACATTTACATTTACTATTTACACTTTTCTAATTATCTATTCTATTTTCAAAATTCGCAACGAGAATTTAATGTAAGTTATGTCTGATAAAAAGGAACTGAAGAAAATGAGCCGCCTACATCGAGCCCGGAGTGAATTCCTTCACAGTAGCTCGACTGTATCAATAAGGAGTAATTTCAGGGATGTAAGTGTTCGTTTTTCTATTTCCTAACCTCAAACTGAACATACTGGTGGGATTTTTAGAGTTTTTTTAACAAATTGAAGATGAATCGCAGCAGAAGCGTCGATAGATTTAGGCAAATAGTAGAGGACTACAGCGAATTGATCAGTTATAGGTCGATATCAGATTTGAGGAGAGCTTTGGAATCCCACCCGGAAGCCTCTAATTTGATGAGGGAATCTGAAGTTAACGAGCTTTTGTCCGAAATCGAAAGCGAATTGGCCCAAGTCGAATTGGAAGACAAAGGGGACCAGCATCTAATACAAACGCAGGCAGAAACGGAAGACATTCTCAACCGTCATATGACCTGCAAAATTTGCCACAATTTGAGCCTCGAGGCAGATATTTGCAGCCATTGTGCTGTACACTTTCAACGTGAATTAACAGAGTAATTCACGAACCTATGTGTTTCTGTCAGATTGTTGTTGTTAACAAATCTCTGTAACGGTGAATAGTCTAATTTTATTATTGTTATTTATATGAAGCTTTTAGTGGTATGTATAAATCTTAAAAGTTATTTCTGTTCGAAATTTCCTGGGCGAGACCCTCCTTAAACTATACATGACTACAATAGATAACTTGCCAAGTTTTATGCTTAGTACTTATTTTTAAATTATTTATAAGACTGATTTTTATTAATTTACTTATTTCTATGAAATCGAAAAAATCCTATTTTGAAAAATAAGTTGTTTTATTCAGTTGTATATGTGAATTGCTTTTAGGTTTTTTTATCAGTGAGACTAGAATTATTTTGTTTAAAATATGGTAAAATAAGTTTTATTTGCATTAAATCTATTTTCATCAAATTAGACTATCTCATCCAGTATTTATATTATATGATATATATAACGTAATTGTTGATATTATTTTGATGAGCGATTCTTGTAAGAGTTTTTAATTTCAATGTGATTCAATGTTTGTCCTGTTATTGATTATGTTTCATGATATAATTTTGTTTTAAGGAAGCACAAGTGAAACAACCTTCAAGATTATATCATTGCAATTTTATTAGATGTTGAACTAATTATATGACCAAATGAATGTGATCTACTTGCTGTACCAGATCCAAAACGAAAGTATAAGACCGGCAAGATTATTAAATTTGGAGTAAGGAATTTATTTTTATTTTTTTCAGTGCAGCATGTACTGTTAGATGTGATATTAATAAAGAAAATGTTTCTTTTTATAATCCGACTTTTCATTTTTTATGTGGGTAGGGAAATTTAAGTATTATAAAAAAATTCTAGATAATAAATTCACTTTACTGGTAACAAATACATCAAGTTGTTTATAACCTTTTTACAAAAGTATTTTACATTTTTGTACATTTCTCAGTTCAGTAAATTTATTAAAACCTAATATATTAATAAAGATTGAACGAATAACATTGAAATAATTTCTGATTAATTAGGAAGCAATAAATTAAATAAAACTGTCTGCGTCAATAATGAGGCCTAGCTAGGATTTTCTCATGGTTAGCATTGTATTTATTTCCCAAATTATACGCCTTAGATGATCGATGACTTCCTTCAACTGCTTGTTCTTCAAAACTACCTGTTCCATGACTTCCTTGCTTTCTTCACAAGCTAACCGATAAGCTTCCGAATTTTTCTTCTCATCATGCTTGGGGTCTATTTCGTCTTTAAAGGGAATTAGGCTTTCAATATGAGTGTATTCCATTCCTTGTAGCTGACAGTTTTCATTGCATTTTTCGTAAATGAGGCGCAGTCTTTTGAAAAGGACTCTAATTGTGCGCAAAAGTTCCTGCACTTTGGCCTTCTTTTCATTGCTTGCATTCGAAGATTGAGGAGTACCATTTGGAGGCTATAAAATAAATTTTAATGCAAACATTTGCTAATTCATATTTATAAAACATACCTGGATTTGCTTCAAAGTTTGGAAAACTTCTTGTGTCCTACTAACAATATCTTGAACGGTTTCTTGTCCCAACCGGCAAAGCGATGCAGTGTTGAACTCTTTGGACTGCTGTTGTTGCTGCTGCTGAACAGGTACTGCAGTAGGCGTAGGCGTGACTCCTGGCGTTTGTTGCGGCATTTCATGATGATTTAAGGCTGGAGCAAATTCTAGAAATAATTAAAATTGAAACTATTAGTTTCAATTTTGCGACTCCCTTACCCATAGGTCTCGGTTGCATTGGCATCTGAGCAGGAGCTTGATGTGGAACCATCTGGGCCCCATTCATCGGACTGTTCATACCGTAATGCTGATTCATTTGGCCCAACATAGGCGATCCTCCATTCATACTAGGGTTCATTTGATTCCCCATAGCTCCATTCATTGGATTTGCCATTTGAGGCACCATTGGACTGCCCATTGGATTTGAGAGCTGAACGGGCATTTGCGATGGCATTGCATTTTGCATACTTCCAGGTGTCATTTGCGTTTGCATTGGATTTGGTCCAAACGAACTCCTCATACCTAAAGAAAAAAATTATTAATCTTGTTTAGTTATTTGTAAGAGTAATTGAAGCATAATCTTACCCATTTGTGGAGGGTTGTTTAGATTCTGCATAAAATGATTTGGAGGAGCTGCCATTTTGTAAATGCGATTTTAAAAGAAATAGTTGTTATTTATGGTCCTCACAATTTCTGGTTTGACATCTAAATATCGAGACACGCCATAAAACAGGACTACTCCAAAACAACCATAGATTATGAGAAGTTCTATTGTTTCTTTATCACTATTTATGTTATTTACCTCAGTGGCTAATGATTCGGCCAAATCAAAAACTGAATTAAGATCTATCATTTAGAAAGCTTCGTTTCTTAAGTTAATCCAACTGAATAACAGCTTTTATATTAGTTATTTGTAATAAGGTTAATAAAAATAAAAACAATGCTGTTCTGCTGTTTCACTTTGACACAGTTGTCAAAAATTGACACATCATAATTTCTGCTTTGCGATTAAAGGTCTACGCTGCTAGTGTTATTCGGCCAAAATAAAAAAGAAGTGGAAGTGTCTATCATGACTGTTATACCACCTTTTTAAAATTATTTAAATCCGGCTTTATTTAAAATTTTTTATAGTTAATGATTGAGATGCTATTTACAATGTAGTTTTGTAAAGTTACATTTAATCGTAGTTTGCTAAATGTGAATTTAATGGTAAGTTTATTTAGATTTATAGCATTTTTAGTAAGTTTATTACCTGTTATAGCCATTATTCACTTACGGTATTAGGCAAAAAGAGGATAGTTTTATTTATTGTATCATCTGTATTGTTATGTAGGGTGTAAATTAATTGAATGCCGATATAGTCGCATATATGCCGAAGATGGTGCGTCGTACGAAAGTAAGTCTTCTGACCGAATTTGCTACAAAATAAATGAGGATTTTAAAAATAATTTTGGTTTTTAGAAAACAGTGGCGTAATATTTTTTTTTCTAACACATTCAGTTCAAATCCCGTACGGACGTCACTGGTAAACATTAAAAAAAATCTTTTTCCTCAAAAAATGCTTCTTAATAATTAAAAAGTGTATACAAAAATTCATAAAAATATCTGGAGTACTAAGAAAATTATGGTAGAAAAATTCTAAAAAAACTAAGAGGTTTAGGACATATATCGATATAAACTTTTCTTCTTAAAATCACCCAAATATTCATATCCTGAAGTATCGGCATTCAATTAACACCCTGTGTAATTATGATTTATGAATAAGGGAATAGAAATTTGCTTACTATTGTGCTCTTGGTAATTCATATATTTTTATTTTTCAAAATATTTAAAATATATAACACGATTCATAGTCTTCAAATACACTTATGTGATTTCAAACACTGAAAAGACAACATGTATAAAAACAAAATTATCGTTTCAAAAACAGCTAATTCTACATTCAAAAGTTGCTTCTTTCCCAGTCTCTAGAATTTCCTCTACATTTAAGACACAAAATGATTATAAAAAATTGCTATTTATTGGGTAATTGTGAAAGGACACATAACAGTCACAAATAAGCGTTACAATGTAATAATCTTCTCTTAACCCTTCAAACGTTTATTATAGTAAACTGAAACATACGATTCATCTGATATAGCATATGATTCATCTGTGCTTACAAAACTTTAAATTTTATTATTAAAGTTTGTTTCAATGTTTTTCATGTACCGTTTCATTATCCTAAATACACCTTGAAGTATTAACTGGGTACTTAGGTGTTTATTTATCAAAGTTACTTAAAGTTCGAACTATTTTTTATAAGGATACACAAACATATATTTTGATAGTAGAGATATTTACAACTGTTTCAACAATCTTCCATTGGTCGAATTTTCTTCAGTTAAATTAACAAGAAATTTTGCCCACCTTTTATTAATCCCGTCAAATTTGATGAAATTAATTGAGCACATCATAATTTAATATAAACTTTACATAGTATACGGGTATTTAGGGGTATCCCTGCAAACATTTTGACTTCATTTATTATACATATGGACTACTTTCATCAAATGAAGTCTTTAGTCCCTTTATCGGATTTAGGGCCATAAAGATAAACTAATTTTAACTTATTTTGTACAATTTACTGATTGTTTTAATTTGTTATTGCCTTTGTTTACTTTATTGTTCATAAATTATACACTTTCAATCAAATTCCTTAATATTTAATTTAACCAATTATGGTGTTAACTTGGAAGTACGTAGACCGATAGGCATTTATTTTGAATAAACTTTGCATATTTTGTAGGAGTAGTTCACAGGTAATTGGAAATGTTTTTAACACAATTACCTTTTCACACGATAATTTTGTACTCCATATAAATTGTGTTTGAATTGTTTATTCACGCCCAGATAGTATATTTGATATAACTTGTAAAAACATTTTATTTTATCCAATAAATTTCACAATTGGTTTACTTTCCATGGTCTATGGTTACCCCTAAGTAAGGAATTTTAGTTCGTTGTCAATAATTATTAAGTTTTTTGTTAAAAACGTCCATATATCAATAAATTAAAATATTTGCTGTGAAATCCCTTAATTCTGTATATTATCAAACTGATAAAATTTAAAATATTACATAGTGAACAATTAATTTTGATTGTAATTATCAAATCAATTCAGCACTTTTTGGGACTCGTTTAGAGTTCACCACGCATTAGAAACTCTAATATTATTATACATGTTAAAAGTAATGCAAAATAATATTATGTTTTAAATATGCTAAATAAACCATTTTTGTATTTGCCAATAATCTTCTTATGTGCTATTTGCGTTTTAATAAAACGTATATTAACGAAAATAGATTAACTTTTACAAAATAATGAATTAATGTGTATCTATAATTTACCAAACGAATTTTGGTTGTAATTTAGGTCACATTTTTTATAAATATTTTGAAATATTCAGTCAAAATTTATAATTTTTAATCGAAAAGAGACTTGTTACATAGGCCTAATAGAAATTATTTGAAAACTATTATATCACACATAACACCTAATACTTTTGAAGAAAATATTTAAATATTACACTGGAATGCAACAAGTCTATGTCTTAAAAAACACACAGATATAAATATATATTATATATGGCTTCATATATTGAAAAACAAGTACTTTTTTTATGAAATAATTCAAAGACGTTCCACAGAATAACCGCCAAAAATTGATATTATGGAACTTGTTTATGAAGATATATTTCGAGTTCGGATTTTTGACGACTTTCTGTTCTCATTGAATGAGTAAATCTGTGAGTAAACTAATGAGTAATGAAATGAGCTAACTAATTCATGGTGCATATTTAATGCTAACAACTCAAATGCTTTTTTTTTAAGTTTTGAAATACAGTAACATCAACACTCTTGAAAAATACAGCAAATTTGCAATATGAAGAAGCAAAGTTGTTAAAAATACTATTTCAATATTATTTGAAGTACCTTCAAACTAGCATAAAAATCTCACCAAACAAACTTTTACGCATGAAATAGATTATTTTGATTTATGTTGCATTAAAAACATTAAGATTAATTGTACTTAATAATGTTCGCTGTTATTACAATTTTTATGATGGTTAGTCGGGGTGATACTCTAACAATTTGTTTATTATAGATTTTATTTGACTAGAAAATATGAAAATTCTGCGTATTAAGAGTAATCTGTACGTTTTCTAGAACGTTGATATTTCTGTAGTCTTGCTTTGTACCTTTTTTTAAATTCTTAAAAACTACATTTATCTTTTATATCAGATTAAGAATAATTCCCATAACCTGTATTCATTCAACCATAAATATTTATATAATATTAACGAGAAATTCCAATTTTTTCTAGTTAAAGAATTATGCCGATTGCAAATTCTGGAATTTCCTATATAAAAAAAGGTTTCAAGCAAGGCAAACATTATTTTCTCTTGAACTAAATCATTTTAAAACAATAATAAACTATAAAAAGAAACATAATGAAGGAAATACATGAATAATAAACATGAAATTATTTCTTTCAAAAAGGTTAGCTCATTGAAAGCTGACCCAATGCTAGCAATCTTTCTACTGCTGCATTTACGTCCCCAAGCGTAGCAATCAAAGCTTGAAGGTTTGCTTCTCGATTAACGAATCCCATGGCTGCTAATTGATCAAGTTGGGTCTGATAGCGTTGTTCAGGCGGTAATGTATTTTCTGGAGTTCCTCCTCCTCCACCTCCACTACCTAGGCCAGACATCATTCGGGCCATTAACTACAAAAATATTTTATCAGTACCAAATAATAACATAAAATTTGACTTACTTCTGAAAATGCATTGGTTTGCTGTGGGTTTGTAGGAGTAGTTGTGTTTGTTGTAGTATTGGTAGTAGTTGCTGTTGTCGTTCCTCCTGTAGTAGCATTTGCAGCTGTTGTATTTCCTGTAGCACTTGTAGTAGTTGGGACAGATCCAGGGATGTTAGTCATGGAATTAACTAAATTAGGAAAAGACTGCCTGAGAGTGTCCAATCCTTGTTGGATTTGCATGATAGCTTGGAGCGTTTGAGGATTCGACATCATATTCATCATTTCTGGATTCTGTATTTGTTGCAAAATCTGCGGCATCATTGACCTCATCTGCTCTCTCATCTCAGGGTTTCCTTGGAACAAAGGGCTACTTCCAATGATAGCATCCATGATGTTGGGATCCTGAAGAAGCATATCAACAACAGGTGACATATTTTCAGGGCTTGTTACACCTCCTGAGGTTGGAATGCCTCCGGTAGATCCTAAACTCTGTAGCAAATTTGACATAGAAGGAGTTATAGCAGAAGCAGGAGTAGAGGATGAGTTATTTGTGTTAGGTCTTTGAGGATTCCAAGGATTTGGTAATGGTTCGGTGTTTTCTCTTCCTTGTTGAGGATTATTAGCTGATGTGTTGTCAACTAAACCGGCAAATGGGTTTCTAATGAACTGATCAGCAGTTGCAGAAAGCATTGGCTCTTGTATATCTCGATACATCCTCTGCAGCGCATTGTAGCCACCAGGAATCGATTCCAAATTGCTTATAGCTCTATCATGAGTTCTCATTAGTTCTTGCAACATTGACGGGTTCCTTGCCAATTCCATTGTTTGTCTTAACAATTCAGGATTATTAAGCATGTGACTGATTTCTGGATTCCTTTCCATCAATTCCTGCATTTGAGGATTTCTCGTCATCAATGCTCTCATATTCTCCGGGTCGTTCATTATTCTCTGCACAACGGGATTGTCTAGAATGCTCCGTATCATATCGGGATTTTGAAGAATTTCATTTTGCATTCTAGATTGTAAATCTGCAAGGTTGCCTCCTAGAGCTGTGCCTAGTCCTAACTGATCCAAGCCAGGAAAATTGCCCATACCTCCTAGGCCTCCTAGCCCCCCTAGGCCCCCTAAACCTGCCAATCCGCCCATGTTAGCAAATGGATTGGAAGCGGGTTCTGAAACAAATGGTTAATTAACATGAATAGTCACGAATTATTATCTTTCAATTAAGCTCTCGATTATTTTTTTTTTAAATTCTATATTTATATTGTAATACCTGAAGTTCGTGCCTGTCCACCATCGGTAGCAGTACTGGTGCCCGTTCTACTGCTGGATCTTATGACAAGATGAATAGTGAGCCCATCTTTCACTATGTTGTGTTGCTTTAAAGTATCGTTGTCCTTCAGAATTTTCCCTGCGAATATTAGAATTAATTGATCAGATTCCACCGGGAACTTCTTTCGAATGGTCTCTTTAAGCTATAATAAAAAATTTTTGTTAATAAATGGAGGTTAGAATTGACGTCGTAGGCTTACTTCTTTAATTCCAGTTTCTGGATCCACCAGAAAGGTTTCTTTCTCTTTTGGACTTTTAACATGAAGCGTGATCTTGTTGGTCGAAGCATTTTCCTCTTGTTTATCGTCTTCTGCAGGTTTTTCTTCGGGTTTTCCTTTATTTACCGGAACATCGTCAGCCATGTTTTACAGGAATGACTAGTTATTTTTACCTATACGGAATATCTTACACAAATCTTTTCAACTATTACTTTTTTAAACAATAGCACTACTGTTAAATTTGCTCAAAACGTCGGCAATGGCACTGCGTATTTTGGTAATATAATTTTAAAACTAATTTTGTAACGTAATGTAATACCTATACAAATGATCTATTAAATTAGATAAGATACGTCAGTTTTTGTCAAGTGTCAAATTTTTACTGTTGTTGACACGTCAGAGAAAATAGATCACTCTAGAATAGTTTTCGAATTCCTAAAACTATTTAATTTACGTACATAGAAACGATTTAATTCGATTTCGATTATTTTCAATTAATTATTACGCAGGTAATATTATAGCACAATGGAAATATATACGTCAAATGTCATCGATTACAAAAAGAAGAAGGAAACTGACATTTATTGATACTCAATGCAGTCATGAACAGCATAGGCGGAGCAAGTATTTTTATTTAGGGATTTTAGTTATGGAATAATGTATGCAATAATTATCAATCGTTATATTATTATTAAGCATATTTTTTATATTAAGCAATATTAATGAGATACATTTTATACATTTCTTATATTAATTTAAATCTGCCAACTTGTGAGAATTAAAACGTGGGATAAGAAAATTTGAAGATAATAAAATGGATATTCCAGGTAATATGAAAAAATTCAAATACTCTTAGCATGAATCTTTGCTTTTATTTAATACATTTTTTTTATAAAATTGGAAAAACCTTTTATTTGAGGGCATATAACATGAGTTTGGTAAAGTACTAGGTATCTCCGTAAGGTTAAACAAATATTTTCAGATACATTATTGTCCTGAATATCTCCAGAAGAACTAAAACATGCGGTTAATTCAGGAATATTAATAATTTTAATTTAAGATCAAATATCGTAGTAATCACTATCAGTACTGTAGGATATACGTAATTAATTATATAAAATTGAAACAAACAGTTTAGGCATAATAAATTTAAAGAAGCAAAAATCTAAAACCTCTTCCAAGATGATTAAAATGCAAAAAATTAACAGCCTACTGAAGGATACATTTTGTGCATTTTATTTTCTCTTTCTTGAAAGTAATTTTTTGATATGTCTTACTTACAAGGTTTAATCTCAATAACGTTTTATCCGAATTTCCAAGTTTAAGATTTAAGGCAGTATTGTAGCAATATTCTTTTTAAATAATACATAATTAAGTTTACTTAATCCTAATATTGCATTTTAATCCGTCAATTTTAATACATTGTGTGCACATTTTTTCCGACGAAAAATGTGCTTCATATCAGTTGTCCTAATATGACAAAACGTTAGTAAGTACTAAAATTAAAATTTTGTTAAATTTTTTGATCACTGGAGATCAGAATAAAATATCATAAATAGAGATCCATAAAGAAAATTTGCGATAAAGACAACAAAAATATTTGTCATATTAAGATGGTTATCCAGAATATTTTTAGTCTTGTTACAATTCGTCCTCGCACAAAAACTAAAGGTAGATTTAATGAAAACGAATTTGTACAAAATTATAATCTAAAAATTAATGCGCTAAATGCAGGAGAGGATAAGTCATATTACATCTTAGTATTATTTAGAATTTTATTATGTTGGTGTTTTCAACGTAAGTATAGTTTAGTTTTTAGGAATCCATTATATAAAATAAGATAATCGTTTTAAACACTCATTATACTATGTAAGTCATTATTTAAAAATTAATAAATTTTGCGAAAACGTTTTTCGAAACTGCATGCATGACTTACTTCAGTACTTCACAAAGACTTAATATGGATTTTATTCCGTTGAAAAAAAAAAATAAAGAAAACCTATATATACAGAATCGATTATAGCTTGCGTAGAAAATGTTACTTACAATTTTGTAGGATTAAGTCATCCTAACATAATTGATAATCCACACGGGTAACGCAAATCCGCTTTATATCATATAATTTACATGAAAACTTATTTTTCTATTGAACTAAAGAATCTTTACGACTATACGAAACATTGCACAATTTGAATTAGCATTATGTTTATAAATGTATTGAAAAGTACAATCAAGTCGTATTTTCAAAAATGTACCAATAAATATATTCCATCGTTTGTGTTTACTGGCTAACAAGCTTTTGGTTAATAGGTTTTTATTAAAAAATAACGATATTTAAATATTACATAGAGGAAGACCTAAAAAGAAGCGCCTATTGATTTAGAGTAGCGCAAAATTTGTCTCAATGAAAAAAAAATCAATAAAATGTTTAAAATAGGAGGTTAGTACTTTAAATTTGCAAAAAATCGCCCTTTAAATTAATCTGGAAATTTCAAATTTGCCGTTTCATACACTTTGATTCAAATCATATGTTCTTTTTTAAAATTGTATCAAAATTTTTGTTTACTAAAATCTACAAAGTTGATTGATTCATTTTACATAAAATTAGCAAATAATAAGACAAATTTATCACAGGCAACTTAAGTAATTTTCTTTATACCACTAAAATATTTCATGTTAAGTACAAACTTACTCAATAAATTAGATAGTAGAACAAGACAGTTATATTTTATTTTATTTAGTAAGATTTTTGTAATAAAATAAAATATAGAAGCTATTTTTAATTATCTTAGGAAAATATGTATTAAGTAATAAGTAGTGAAAATTCCAAAAAGTGTTAACCAAAACCTAATTTAAATCGTAAAAACGAAACTATTATATTCTCTAAACAATTCCTTAAACTTAATATCGAGCACAATATTACCCAATGACACTTTCACAATTAATTTAAGAAAATATAATAAATAAATAACTTACAAATTGAAGAAAATAGGAGGTAAGACAAAGAAAACTTAAGTTTTCATGTACTCTAGAATCCCCTAAATATTGCATCACTTAAAAGATTGTCTTCAGATATTCACATTTGATAAGTTCACAAGTAACAATATTTACAGTAAAAAATGCGATTCAAGAGCTTCCTACAATTTATTGAAAGAATACGATTTTTCTTAAAAAACCAACATCTAGGCATACGGGATTTTTTGTTCAATGCATAATCTACAAATGTTGCAAAAAATTTAATTTACACATATTATATTGTTCATCATCGAGTGTGTGACTTCGTGTAAAAGAATTTTGTACATTACTAGCACTTTCTAAATTATGTACTTTTTGTATTTTGTTTGTAAAAATAAAGTTCATATCGTAAAAGATCATTATTTATATTAAAAAATATGTTAGATAAAGTACATGTTATGAATTTTAACAAGCAATTATTTCTATTTATTTTAAATGACCGCATGGTTATAAATATTACAGCTTGGGAAATTACATAGTTAAGGATAAATCGTATTCCAAATAAAGATCATTCTTACTGCAATCACATCAAAAAACATCTATTACATTTTAATGAAATTAAATTCTTATTTATAGAGACAGATATTGTATTGCAAAGTTTAAGGCAATAGTTAAGTATTCACATTCAATTGTATCAGACTTACTTTTTTTCATTTAGATGTACAGTAAGAACGAATATATTCCAGATAAATTGAACAAAACCCATTGAGGCTAGCAGTCTCAAAATAATAATATTAACACCAAGAACCGACTTTTGCTGGCACACTGTACAAATTAACACAATATTGTTCTCGTATTTTTGCAGGATATCGACTGCAGAGAAACGTGCGCCGATCCTGCTTCCACTAGCTAAAGAAGCTTCTCGGCTACGGAACTGGATGTACCTGAACTAAATGTAACATCTTCTCCTAGCAATTGTCAGTTATCGTTGTCTAATTCTGATCGAACGAATTGCTTGAGCCTCTCTAAATATACAGAATACAATTCTACATCGTTGTGGCCAGCGCCCTAAAAATTCAGGTATATCAAATTTTAATCTCTTTATCGAATGAATTAATTGAACCGAGTGGGTGATCACTGACATTTTTGTACAAAACATCTATCTCTATATTATTATACACATACATAAGTGCATAAGAGTTTGCAATATGGCCAATTCTATAAGTTGAATAAAGAAAGATTATTAAAATAACGGTTGTTAGAGTGAGCTGCCACAATATCAACGTTTCTTTTTCTGACAAATTTGTTAGAAAAAACAAACCTGTAGTTTCTTCTCTAGAGTGTTTACACTGTCAACGACAAAAACGTCCGAATTCGTACGAGGTCGTTAAAATCATTTAATAAACTAATAAGTCCTGTCTACGGGAAGAGGTGTTTATGGGATATCACCGACAAAAATTACCATAACCGAGATATTTATCGGCAAATGTGGGTAACAACATTAACGGACTATCAAAGAAATAATCGTCTAATTCATCCATCCTTGCTGGATGAAAGTAACGCTATCAGAATATCAGAAAACGCGCACAGTATAGCCACTTGGTTCTAATGACGATTTCGGGCGTAGTAATCTAGAAGTTGTCTTTATTGCACCCATAGCCTATATTGCAAACTGATGCATCAACCTGTATAATCTATGGTTTATAAGTATTATTTTCACAATGATGCACCCGCTTGGATTGAAAATACATCAGTTTAAAGGTGTATTATGAAGTAAAATAAATAAAAATTTTTACCTCGACCCATAAGGGTTCTACGGCTTTTGGACATTTTTCAAAAATGGTTAGCCCATGAGAAAAGTCTATTACCTCATCTTCAGTCCCATGAATTATTAGAGTAGGTGACATAACCTTTGGAACTTTGTCAATACTGAAACAAAAATTGAAGTGATCTAAATATAGCCACAAAATTAATAGAGATCAATTGCTTGGTATATAAACAATGCCTTTGTAATTAATCCAGGAACAATGTCTAATAGATACCTTATCAAATTGTTTATTTGTTTGAGAAGTTTTTCCCAACAAGTAAAATGAGTTGTTGAATCGATCTAGATAAGCAGGAATTATCTATTTGGAATTGTTTAGATACCTATATTTAAATGTGATAAATAAATAACAAGAAGCATCTGTTTCATGAAAATACCTGACGCTGTACATACTTCACATTCTGTCTTTTGTATATATTTAGCTGCTATTTTTGTGAGATAGCATTCTTAAAATTTTCCAAATTATTTAATGCAAAAAAATGAAGTCGCTCAAAACAATAAATACCAAATATGTTAAAAAAGTGCAAACATATAAAATTTAAACATTTACAAGGCTAAATTAATGTGTTATTACTATATTCATTTATTTATACAATAAATTCAATATCAAGGTTCTTTTTGATTAACAAATAATAAAATTTCACAATTTTCAATTGTAAGGCGCTATACTTTTTAATAAAAGTATTTAGATAAATAAAAAAAGATTTTTATCATCATCAAACAAATAAATTTGCATAGTTCAGTGCTCTTAATGTTTTTTTTTTAATAAATAACTTAAATTATAGAGAAATAACACAATAATTGACATAATTTAACTATAAAAATATTTTGTAAAATGTACTAAACTGCTGTTAATGTATATGATTAGTATGTTAAATGAATTTTCCACCAACACTTTCATGAATTCCAGAAAATAACTTAATAGAAACTAAGCAACATAGTTCAAATATTTGCATATTGGATTGAACAGACATTAAAAAATATGTACTTTTCCTGGACAACATACCATAAATAATGTAAAGCGAAAATAACACTGAAATAAAAATATATGAACAATTAGCAACTAACCTGGGAAAGGCATCAAAAAACCAAGTCCTCTTTGTATTAGGAAAGGCTACTCTCATGCCGGACATGAGAGGAGAATGCAATATCACAGCTCCAACTTCATATCTAGCAGCTAAATCAACAGTGGGTACGGTGCCAATGCTTTGACCATAAAGTATAATATTCTCAGGGCTTATACCGTATCTAGTCCTAAGTGCTGTCCAAGCAGCATCAATGTCTGCGTACAAATTCTTTTCTGACGGTTTCCCTGCACTTACACCATATCCTGAATAATCATAACTGAATATATTACAATTAATACGGGAGCCTAAACCAAGGTAAAAACTACTCATTTGTCCCAAATCTACGGCATTTCCATGTGAAAATAAGATTGTAAATCTGGCAGTATTACTACATCTAACGAAAAGGCAGGCTATGCGATTCCGTCTGTTTGTACTTGTGAAGAATACTTCTATATTTTCTTTTTCTCTTTCGGAAAATTGCCATTCTGCCCGTTCAGTCAGCGCCAAAGTGTATTTTCCATTTTCATCCGAAACGAATTCGTATGTGGGTTCAGGTGGTAAGAAGGCTAGTTTAGCTGATATTTTGCTAGGGCATGGTGGGCAACAAAACAGACAGCACAATTCACTTAAACTTAGACCGTTCATTTTCTCTATGTAAATTTCAAGTATTTTACATTAGTGTAACTATTAAATTTGTTAAACAGTTTATGAACACTATAAAAAAAAAATTCTTTTCATTGTTGACAACACCATTTTAAAAAGCACGTCCACAATCGACGAGATCGGTTTCTGTCGGCTGGTAACACCCAGTCATACCACTACAAAAAATTTAAATCAAATGACATACTTGACACAATATTTGACATTTTATACCAATAAAATCCGAACGCACTCATTTTCTTCTTTCTTTTTACATGTATAAATCTCAATAGTTGATTACCAACAAGTAAAAGAACGTAAGAACAAGAAGATCTAATCGATTTATGACATTTTGACATTTGACGTTTGACGTGTCACTTGTGTGTTTTAAAGGTTATGTTTTGTGTTGTTGTCTTGAAGTAAAACGAAGTATTAAAGCTGCAAATATGTATAAAGGAATTGAAGCCGATTCACCAGCAGAACTGGAGTCACAGTTTATATTACGTTTACCTGTGGTAAGTAGCATTTTTATATTAAAACCTCCAATAATACATGTACCCTGTTAAATGGCTATTTGGTTTTGCTTTATTCGTAACCTGTAATCTCAAATAAACCCTATTTGCAGATGGTAATATCGCATTTATTAATTCATATAATACTTTTAGGAACCAGCTAGAGCCTTGCGGGAGGCAATTCGAAGTAACCATTCGTTAAAAGACAGGGTTTCTATAAAAATTGATCACGAAATGATGAGACACGGTGAAGTCAGAGTAGATCATTGGTTAATGCCTGCGAAGGTCGTTGATTTGCCAACGATAGTGGAATCGCTCAAAACAATTGACTCAAAGGGTTTTTACAAAACTGCAGATATTTGCCAAATGTTAATATGTAGAGATGAAGACGATCAGACGCCGACAGATGACGATTCTCCTCAAAAGAAGAAGAAGGACCCTAATAAGGTGGATAAAAAATATCTATGGCCCCATGGAATCACTCCTCCTGTTAAAAATGTAAGGAAGAGAAGGTTCCGGAAGACTTTGAAAAAGAAATATGTAGAAGCTCCTGAAATTGAAAAAGAAGTAAAGAGACTGTTGAGAATTGATAACGATGCTGTAAGTATAGTCTATTGAACATTTTAGAGTTCATTCACACATATAAACTTTCAGGTTAGTGTAAAATGGGAGGTATTAAATGAAGAAGATGAAAATAGATTGAACAAAGGAACTGTTGTTAAAAAGGACACTACAGAACCAATTAAAAACGTGGCCGAGCACGATATATTTGGTGGTGCTGTTAGTGATTCAGAAGATGAAGACGCACACCTCAATGTTTTAGATGTTCTAGACGAGAACAGTCAAAATTCCGGCGAAGACAGTCACCTTACAGATTCTAATTCTGTTTTGGTAATTTAAATCGACAATATTAAAACATGTTATCCAATTTGTAAATTTTCAGAACAACTCTGCCGATTCAAAATTACTCACTGAGTTTACCAGTGAAATGTTTAGAGATATCCCGCAATCTCCAAATCTTATGCAAGAAATAGATTACTATCAACAATCTACTTCTAGCATGTCTTTTTCGGATTTCAGAGGTTCCGACCAAAAAGGTAAATGTTTACAATTTATTATTGTTTCCTATTAGTACATATTTTATACCAGTAGGTATACAAGCCAGGGTGGATGAACTGGATGCCGAAATTGCGGATTTGAAAGCCAAAAGACAGCAACAAGAAAATAAAATCGAGAACATAGAAAATTTGGCGTTAAGACAGAGATTTCAGGATAGTCTGGACAGTTTACTTCAGGAGCAATATGAGAAAGAACAGGAACGTTATGGGCTGATTCAATTGCAAAAGCAAGGAATGGAATGACATCCAGCTTATTATTTTGTTCAGTTTGATCCTGGTAATCAGTATGAAGCTAGTAGTAGCCAATGACAAACATTTGAAATCTATCCAGATTTCTTGGAGGAATTGGGTGTAAATAGTAGATCTAACGAATAATTATTAAGTTGTATAATGCAATATTTTGTAATTGCTAGTTTTAGTTTATTGATATTATATATTTACATTATATATAAAGTAATTATATGTGGATCCAAACTCTATTTGTTGTATTTAACAACCTAACTATTAAGATGTTTGGGAATTGAAGGGGAGGTGTATTATTATATATTCTATATATGTCTATGTCTTTAGCATTTTTTGCTTGTAACTCTTGTGAATTCATCACCTTGTATGTTAAATATTAATACACAAAATGCTTGTCTAAGATTTATTTAACACCAACATTTTACATCGATTGCATACAGGGATGATAAAACACATAACAACAGTCCATATATTTCATGTATAATGTAACTAAATTACCTGAATAATTAATAAAATAAATATAAAATAAAATTGCCTTGTTATTCTAACACTGGCTATGTTTGTGAAACATGTATTTTTAGATGGCAGAAATGAACTTCTATTGTCTAAATCATTTGGATACTAATCCATTAATTCATTACTATATAATATTTTAAACGTGTGTCACCCTGTACTGTGTTTTGTATACATATATTTAAGATACATTTAACATTAACAGCTAGCAGATAGTATATTCTACCAGTAAAAAATATAGCAAATTTAAGTACAGAATTTTACTGAATCTTTGATAACATTGAAATTATGGATAATAACTGCGTTTTCTAAATAACCGTTTCATCCAGGTCATCACAAATGGCAGAATACGAGCACGTTCCAATGATTTGGTATTTGAGATAAATGAGCACCAAGGAAGAGGGCCCATTGGCATCGGTATTTAGATCGCAAGCTTAAGGTATGTAACCCAAATATATATTTCTGAGAAAAAGTAGATTTAAACAGTTTAGCACAGTTATACATATTAACAGATACACATTTATTTGCTAACAACATTTAGGTTTGGAGTATAATAGTTAGAGAAATAAGTTTTTGGATAGCAATATAAGAACTAAAAAATAGTTTAGTTTTACAAAACTTGTAGGTAAATGAAATACATATTTGATTTAGTCATTTCAAGTTTTCGTTCCGGTCATTTGGTTTTTATTATTTCTATGACTAGAAATTAGTGTTATGTTCAATTTTGCTCTATAAAAAGTTATCCCGAATAATGTGAGAAATCATCTTAATTATAAGAAAACAATAGTGCGCAATTTATTATACAGAAACTTAAATAAGGGATAACAATTTACTACAAATGAACATGAACAAAATAAGCTAAGAACTAGTTATATCTATCAAATTAAAATCTAACAAAATAAAATTAATTATAAAATAATTTGAGCGTATACAATTTAAGACCGTTTAAATTCTTTGTATGGTCCGAATTTAATCATTGACTTTTAGATATACATATAAGAATATATACAATTATAGTTTCATATTGGGTAGTTAAAACCCCTAATATATTTTACTCATAATAGAAAAGCATACAAAATATCTGAGCAAATTTTAAGATACTAAAATATTCATATTTTTGACGAATTTTCTACTACATTTTTTGTATTTAGAATTCAGTCAAAGTTAGACCAATTTACAAAGTTTTATCAATATAAATGATTTTTACTAATATTTTCTATGACGTAACAAAATATATAGGCTAATCATATAAATACCCACAAAGGCACATTACAACTGTTTTTTTTTCTATTGGATTACATCAAAAATAAATTCGTATATAATATAATCAAAATTGAAACAAAATAAATAAATGTTCCTCTCTCTTATCTCTTTCTGTTAGATCAACATGCATTTCTTTACTTATTTTTAAAAAATATAATATACATATGAAAGCTTTCATTGAAAAACAATAATTCGATAGACTCTGAAATTCTCTATTATAACTCTTATTGTATGAATTTTGAATCTTAGTCTTAATATTGTTTCAAGGCAGTAAGAACTTTGTTTAATTTTAAACAATAACATTTCATAAAATAATCTGTAAGATTAAAGTTAGATAGACGACAAGAAGAGAAAGAAAACCACACATATTTCAGTTAGTATTTTTAACGATTATCTTTCTAGAGTAAACATTTATAAGGGTACATAATATTTCATTGCACAGAAGTCACATTGTTAGGGTTTCATGCAGGGTTTAACATTATCATCACATTTAAACACGATTTAGAATTTGTATTTTAGAATCTGCGATGTACCTATAGATTTTATTCTATAACAACATCTCAAAAATATTAGATAACATCTGAGTCAGTGACATAGTTCATAAAAATAGAAGGGGTGTTTGTATCTATTCCACTATTTTAGAATTCTTTGAGGTCTGAGTTCTCTGTCCTATCGGGAAATTTAGAAAATCCAATTAAATCGTTCAAAATATCAAATGTGGTTTAATTTTTTTTGGTCCCCAGATTATAACCCATCAAGTTAAGCTCGTTTATTACAATATTTTCTGCCAAACATTTTCCGGAACTGGTTATTTTTAACGAATTCGCCCGTTAACAAATTCAATATTTGTTTTAATGATATTTTGGGGATATTTAATTGGTTTTTCCTGATCAAAATTGCTTTTTTTCAATGTAATAATGCAGAGTGTTGTTTAAATTATACGTAAGTAGAAAACATTAAAATATAATTTTTTAATTATAAAAAAATATATACCTATTCATTTTTAATAAATAAGTGAAAAATATGTAAAACAAGACATCTTCTAAAGGAAGCCCATTGTAAAATTATTCATTTAATCTAAGTAACAAAAGAAACATTTTAATTGGGCATTCCTGTAATAAATTGGAATATACATAATTCGATGCTTAAAATTTAGACACTCTACATGGTGTTCAAAAATTAGTTTAATATAATATTGTTGTTATATCACTTTAATCATTGTATATTTATGTTTGCCATATGTATAGAACACCTAAAATTTCTTTCATAATATTCAAAAGACTAAGTGAATAAAAAGGGCTTTCACTCAGTATAATATTTATATAAATTGTATTTATACTACAATTGGTGTATAGTATAAAGTGTATTTGTTGCTCATTTTTTACATCTAAGGGTCACAGAATGTAAGCAATTGAAAATCGGATTATTCTTTAATTTCTCCGGAATGTATTCCTTGTCTAATTAACAAGAATTACAAATTCAAATATTTAATAGTTTGGTTCAAATTTTTCTATCGCAACAACTAAAATATCTGGGTAGATCTCTAAAATCAAAAATGCAAATCATATACTCCCAAGAAACTATGGATCCCATCAAAATAATCGAATTTTTTGCTCACATTCCAGATAAGCGTAGTTGCTTGTTATCAACATTTTAAAAGTATTATTGTATGAACGAAGTTTGTTAACTCAGTTCTTCTTGATTGTTCGCTCTTCTATTGAAAGGGCCATCCGATTCCGGCGAGGAAACTTCGTATTTGCTGTTTATCATTTCAGTCATGTCCGATGTGTACGTACCGAAGCAGTACTTGCAGCGCATTTTCGTGTCGTCATCCACTCTCACCGACTGCATTATAGCGCAAAGCGTAACGAACGATACCACGAATAGAACCGATGGAATGCTGATGGCTATCAGCAAATCTCTCCAGGTTTTCTCCAGGTCGTAACGGGCCACCACCATAAACGAGTTATTCTGGAATAAATACGATTTCACTAAGATAAATGTACGTACAAGATGAGTACTCACCTTGTTGTAGAAGCATGGGTATCGTGATGGCGCTGTCTGATTTCTCCCGTCTTTGCCATGGGTTTGAAGGAAGTCCGAGCATTCGCCCTTCAGAGTGTTCACGCATCCATCTAGGTTGATGTATAGCCGGGAAGCATTGTAAATTGTTAAGTATTCTTGAAAGGGTACGAATTCATTCTTCGGGTCTATTATATTTCTGTGTTTGCCCGTTAGATTCCAGAATTCCTTGAATGTAATGAACGGTTTGGGCAGAGATGATATTTCGAAGATGCTTCCATTGATACAGTCGGTGGCGCTAAAATGTTATTAATAAATTAATTTAAAAATATTTACAAGAAAAAAAATAGTTAGAATAGATAAAAGTAGATCCATTAAAGTTTGGAATAATGCGATAGATAATACAAAAATGTTGTATAACAATATGAGAAGTTTAAAAAATATAAAGTATTTGAAATCGAAATAAAGAAGAAAAAATAGTGGTAGTGAAGATACATTTTTTATTACATTGAATCATATGATGCTTATTTTTGTTGATTCAAGGTTAATAATTTATTTAGAAGATATCTAAATATAGGAACATCGCATCGTTACACAAATGAAAACTGGAAATAAACTTACTGTATCGATTGGGTGGCTTCATCGAAATCCACAGTGTGACATGAAACCATGAAGGCTTCGTTGGGCATTTTTGTCCAGAATTGTGTAGGTTGTATTTTAACGCCTTCTTCTTGGCCATTAGCTTTTGTAGTAGCTACGGCGGAATCGCAATGGGCAAAATTGATGCTATCTCCTTTAGAAATGTAAACATTGCTTGTGTCAGAATTGATGTTTTCTTTGCAGATGCGATCGCAGGAAAACGCTTTTTTTATTTTAGTGCACTTAGCTCCTCTGCACTCGAAAAATCCGTTTAATTTCGCGTTATCTCTGTCGCTGTCGACTGTAAATCCGTCTGCTTTGTAGTGGCATTCGTATAGTTGGGACATATTAGAGCAATGGCCTAAAGAACAGTTAAAGACCCCCTTGAGGGATGCACATTCTGTGCCATTGTTGCAATTATGCTTTTTTAATTGGTCTGAATTAACTGGTGGACAAATGGAAGCGTGAAAGTTGGTACAGTTCAGAAATTGGACTGTCGTACCGTTCTGTCTAGTAGTAGAATGTATCTGCGGGCAAAATCCAGATGTTTTCGTCAAACACCACTCACCGCAAGAAGCCCAGCTACAGTTGTTTTCTGTACTGATGTTAATTGTTTGGCACATTACCGGACGTGTTTCGTACCCACTACGAAATGCTCTGTAGGATGGAATGTAAATAGCCACTGTTAGATAAATAAGCGATACGCAACTAAATACTACTACAAGTTGGCAAAAGCAGATACAGCCGCATATTCTCTTGTCTTGCTGAGGTATCATACGAGGCTTACATTTGTTTCTTCGAGCCATTGTATCGGATGGTAAAAACACACACGTGAAAGGCACTTATTTAAATTATTGGTGTTCTAAAACTACATTTTAAGGGTTGCTTATTACTTACGTTGTTAGACTGTCGGATGTAGGGTGAATCGACTATTACACTGAGTTTGTGCCGGACGGTCGCGACGCAGGCGTCCAACTTCTTTCGTATTTGCAGAAATTACGATATTTACATTCCGTCGTTTATATGTTACCTTATCTTAAATGGATCTTAGTGCAAATAATGGCATTTAAAGAAAAAGCGTTATTCGCTTTAAGGACGCACGCATACCTTTCGGACATATTTCTAATTCATCAACATTTTGACGTTAACAAAATTTATGGGTTTTGCCGCAGACATCATGAATATTGATTACTTTAAAGAGCACGATTGCTTTGCTCTGATATTATTGGTATCATTTCGCTTCAAATTAAAACTAACAAGTTTTGTTAAACTTATTTTTTCTAATATTTATCATTGTTAATATGCTCATTTCTTTATTTTAGTTTGCAAAATTATAGGGTTCTAAAAATATTATGAATTATTTATTTAAATTTGTAGTAAAGTATCTAGTTACTTTGTTCTATTTATGTACTTCATTTCATTCAACAATGAATTTCGAGAAAATGTTGCATTTTTTCTATGAAACTTGCGTTCTTCAAAAAACATAACTGTAATAAAACACTATTTTTCATATTTTTTTATTGGGCAATTGATTCATATAACAATATATTATTTACAAATAATGTTTCTATATATCATATTTGATTCAGATTAAATACAGTGCTATAAGAAGAAAATTCTTATGACAAAATGTTCAAAATTGATTTTGTACTAATTTTTATATTACAATACTGATATCGAACGTTATTTTTAAATCAAAAACTCTTCTCTCTTCTTTAACAAAATGATTTAGTTGGTTTTTAAGCCAAACTTGACACTGTATATTTATTTACTGATCCACATTCGTGTAATTTAATTTATTTTACGTCCAGCCAGAATTAAGAGAAGATTTTTTGCTTTTCACAAAGTTTCATAAAAGCGCGACCTATACGTTTTGTGCGAGTTTCTGTGAATGAATTATTGTACATCTTATTGGAGTAATGACATTCCTGCTGAATTTGATCCAAGCTTAGGTGTTATTGTTTTACAAATTTAAAAAATGCTCAGTGCTAGTAGTTGTTTTCATCGAAGTCTTCCTCTCTGCAAAAACAAAATAGGAGTTATTATTATTACGAATTGTATTACATTTAAATAACGTCGAATGAAAAGTTTGTATATGTAGAAAACCTAGTCATTCGGATATGGCATCAATATATCGTCAAATTTCGAATAAAAAAATATTACTTGTGGTAATATTTTCTATTTTTCTTGGCAGATATTTCATTTTTACACACAACAGAAAGTGCTTCGTATTCATTCAATTTTCTT